>CM052814.1:12634853-12845668 GCA_028533885.1 Nasua narica
CCCAGGCATGCCCACAGTTTAATACCACACACACCACAGCAAGTCACGACACTGAGCGGTTTTCCAGGGCCAGGAGGGAATATAGGACCGCTACCAGCTTTCTGCTGCTCAGGCCTTAAAAGGCTAGCGATTTCCAGTCCCAAGCTGAGCCGCACAGTCTGTATTAAAGGAGAGAATTATAGAGGATAAAGGGAGAATTTTCTTAGCAAGTTTGTTGCTTGTGCCCTCCCAAGTTCAAAGAGAAAACTCTGTCTCATTAAAATGACTTCTGGCTCTGCCTAAGGAGAAGTTCAGGCTCAACAGTTAACTTTTCTGGAGCTAGAACTTTCATGCATTTCTCTTTTTATTGGGTAGACATTATGATTGGTTTTACAAGCAAAATAAACAGCTTAGGAACAAATGAAAGACTTTTTTTATTTCTCTTTTAACTGTAAATTCAAGAGCTTGAAATGAAGTTGGCAAATAACTCATATTGCTGAGGAGTACTGTGGCCGAAAGGCAAGATTTCCAAAAATTCTTGAAAATCCAAGTAATACCGGGAATAAATCCCAAATTCAACTTGTTGAGCCTTGTGTCTCTCTTAGAACACTTTTTTTTTCTCCCTAAAAGCAAAGGGAAAAAAAAAGGAGAAATCAATCACAGAACTCCTGTTAACTCCTGTCCTTTTGTCTCTTTGCCACCGAGGCAGCACTGTGGTCTGCCCTTGGCCAACTGCTCTGAGCACAGCCAGAGGGAGCTGGGCGAGCATGTGGTTCCCAGGGAGCTAAGGAAGGAACTCCCCCCATATATGAGCTAAGGCCTCCTGACACGCACTGGAGAATTGCAAGTATCTAACTGCCTCCTTATATATCTCACATTTATTTGATTCTTTTTTAAAAAAAGTTATTACCTTAGCTTTTCAACCTGAACTTGTTGAACTTTGATGAACTTAACCTGTGACCTTTTAAATAATCTAGAATGATGTAAGAGCAATCACTGCGATAAAAAAAAAAAAAAATAGTGTAACGGGCAGATGACCCAAGAATGGTTTTTCACTGAAGGCCTAATTCAAATCCCATCTTCTGCACAAAAATCCTTCCCGAATCTGTTCCCTTCAAAATTACCTGCATCATCCTTTATGTAGTTGTTACATTTATTGAACGACGCTACGTGTTAGGTAGGGCAAAAGTGCCTATCTTTTCTGCAGGTAAAAAATTACTTTCAGTTTTTGAAGGTAGGTAGTCCTTGTTACCTGATGTCAGAGAAACCAAAACCTAGAGCTGAGTCAACTTCTTCCTCCGGTGGTTAATAGTGGAGGAGATTTTGAACCCAGATTTGCTGACTTCTATAATCTATGTTCTTTCACTTTTTAATTTTATGTTTTTAAAATATTTTATTTATTTATTTGACAGAGAGCACAAGCAGGGGGAATGGCAGAGGGAGAGGGAGAAGCAGGCTCCCCACTGAGCAAGGAGCCCCATATGGGGCTGGATCCCAGGACCCTAAGATCATGACCTGAGCCAAGGGCGGCGGCTTAACCCACTGAGCCACCCACACAGGCGCCCCAATCTGTGTTCTTTCTGCCACATTCACTTCTGTGGCTACATAGCACCAATTTCTACATTAGGTTTTCCACTCATCGCTCAGCTCCTTCAGAATAAAAAACAGATTTTACTATTCTCTATGCAGCGTTTAATAAAAATGCCTAGCACCGGATAGATGTTTGAGAAATTTGTTGAAATAAGTTTATGATCTTGGTGTCACAAACAGGTTGAAGAATTCTGCTTTGGCTAAGTGTGATTTGGTCGGGTGTGGGGGAATTCGCTCTGAGAGGGCACGTGGTTGCACAGCGGGCGTATCGAATCCATATAACAAGCAGCAACTCTTACAGTGGTAATCAACGCCATCACCTTGCATTGAGTAAGTTGAAGTTGTGAATTTTTTTCACTAAACACTTTATATTAATTTTCACAAATTAACTTTGACATAATTATGAGGGATTTCAGGAATTATTGTTCCCATGTTGCAGTTGGGGAAAGTTAAGTCTTAGAGCTATATAATAATTGGCCTAAAATCACATAGTCTGAAAAAACTAGCCATGCTCTTACCATCCCCATGGTGGGATATACATGAGTTCTTCTCTATCCAGTAATCTCTTCTCCACTAAAATATGGCACTGGTATGATGAGGGCATGGGGGGCAAGAGCAAGACCAGGAGTCAGGGAAGAAGGGCCTATGATGCAATGAATATTCACCAAATGTTTAGTAAATGATGGAACACAGCATGGAGTTTCTTCACTAATGGCAGGATTTGAACGAAGTCCCTTCCCGAGAGTCCATGTTATGTGTGCACTGATCCCTACATCCTCCTGAAAGCCCAAGGAATCAGCATGATGTACACACAGGAGTTTTGTTTCTAGCACCTCAGGAATACTCTAATAATCTAACCCTTTGGGAAAACCAGTATCAATATCACTGTTTGAAAAACAGGCATTTTGTCAAATAATAGGACTTACTGATTTACTCTCCCAATGCATTTTCTTTTATATTTTGGGATGGCCACACAGTCATGCTACCAGTTAATCAATAAAAAATTTTAAAAAATAATGTCATGCCGTTCGCTTAGGAAGGCAATGCAGTCTGTTCTAGTATGATAAATGTTTCTGATACATAAATTCGTGATAGAGTATTGGGGAGTAAGGGAATGATGTCAGGATATTGTGGAAGAATTGCTGTCCATATATAATTTTTTCCCAGTGTGTTAATGTTTCATGCCATATAGTCAGAGCAACAGAATGCAAAGCATCAGCTGGGTGTCGCAAAGCATGAAGGGATACAGCATTATCTGCAGATACCCCGTCATCACATATAATTCCTCCTGACTCACTTTGGCCATGTTCTGCTAAGAAATGCTCACTGGGTGGTTCTTCCTGCTTTTCCTGCATTTCACCCTTGTCTCTACAGCTCAGCTCCCTTCTTCCTTAAAATTTTTTTTCCTTCATCTTCCCTCCATCAAGCTCCCTCCCTTTTACCTTATTTCTGGAGTTCAGTATTTCCCATGATATTTATTTAATTCAAATTCATTTAAAAGCTGTGCTTCTATTTTATTAGTATCATGGTTGGTTTTGTTAGTAATCTGTTACAAGGGTACGTGGGTTTTGACGGTGCACTCCTATTTTCTCAAAAAGGGAGCAATTTTGTAAGACCAGAGGTATTTTTCTGAAATGTGTATGCCACATTATGGGAGAAATGTTTGCCTGTCCAGCAACATCATCCATCCAGATCATAGTGGGAGAAGCATGAAGAATGCAAAATAAAGGTCTTGAGAAAATTCGTAGCACTCATGTGCTTTACACAGAGGAGAACTGCAAATGTATTTATTTACTTTAGATACCATCCTAACAGGATCATAAATGAGTGTATGCAGATGACTTAGCTACTGTGTTCACTGGATAATTAGAGCTAATAACACCTACTTCCTAGATAGGTAATTAGGACCATATGGAATAACACGTGTCATTCGACTAGCATGGTAGGTAGGACATCAGAAGTACTTATTAAGGATTATTTTTTCTAATAATCTATTGATGCATAAGTGGATAAAATAGGTAAGAGGGCTTTTGGAAGTGGGAGTGTTCATTTCTTTCGTAGATAGTCAGTGACAGCAAGACAGAATGCCCATGACTTGAGAGCAATGAAGAAACACTAAAATGTAAAAAGTGAAAAATTCCAGGACTATCAGAACATGAGAAATAGTCTTATTTCTGATATCACGCTGTTATAATGTTGTTGTAAGGGCTCTGAATAAAAAAAATGTTCATTTTTGTTCAAAATACTCTCTTCTTGAAGGTGGGGAAATATGTCATTCACTTAAAAAGGACTTCCAACCAAATAGTTACTGTTTTTACATTTTGATGTATGAACTAGATGGGTAACCAGCTAAAACACCTCATTTTCCAAGGTATATTTTGAAGAGCTATAAAACTCTATATCTCATGATCTCCTCTTTTAAAAAAATGATAATATCATTCAGAATTTCACAACCACTACTAAAGAAAGACTTTAAAACGAAGTCATGCAGAATAAAAGGCAGGTATTGGTTATTCCTGGTTTCCTTCCCAAAAAGATGGAGGGGAAAGGAAAGAGATTTAAATGACAGCAAGAGTGACTTTGATTAGGAGCATAAAAATAAAGACTTCTGGATTGGCAATTTTCTAGAACAAGCAATGAAGATGGTAGTCTTTTCTCTTTTTCCAAGTAAGTAATTATGAAAGAAAATTACTCTCTTTGTAGACTATTCGCTTCAATGTGTCTCAGTTTCTTACTATACTGGTTTCTACCCTTGATAACTCATTTAATGAACGACCATTTTTCTTTTAAACTGAAAAATAAATCAAGACTATTATGTGTGTCAACTAGGAGTTAAAATACCCACTCCCTCAGTGGCAGCAAGGTAATACATGGTGGTGATTCAGAGTCTGGGCATAAGCAAGCCTTTACAGAAATGTTCAGATTCCAGCTTTGTTGCTCTGAACTTCAGCTGGTTACTTAAAGCTTCCTCTGGGTCATTTTCTCCTCTTTTCTGGAAATAAGATTAATGTTGCCTATTTCCTAGAGTTGTTTCAAGGCTTATATTGAACATATGTGTGTATGCACTTGAGAAAGTGCCTGGCATGATGTGGTAACTCAGTAAATGATTGTTATATAAATTATAAATTGTTATGTGCATACGCACACATATATTTGTATATGTATATTACACCTCACACTTTTTATGAAAAACTAACAATGTATGAATCTATTATGATTTGCTTCTTCTTCCCTTCCCCTCCTTCTCCTTCCCCTTCTCCTCCTCCTCCTTCTTCTTTCCCTCCTTTCCCTCCTCCTCCTCCTCCCCCTTTTCCTTCTCCTTCTCCTTCTACCTCTTCTTCTTTTCTTATATAATTACATGAAATCTCTAAGGATAAATAAACACAGGAGTAACTAAAGCATAGTCCCAAAGTAGAGTATAATTTGCATTTGAGCACTAATAATGATGAATTCCACTATGCATATTTCAATATTATGAAACTTTAACATAGTCAATTATATATCATGAAAAATGCTTTTGAGATTTATAGCATCATTCTGATGTGAAAAGTAAACTGAATCTCGAGTCTTATAGAAGATTATGAATGAAAGCACTTTGTAAGTTTTATTTTTTAAAAAGCTATATTCTGATTCATATTTCTAATTTTCTGCAATATTTTAATTATCATATTTGGTTATATATGCTTTATAGTAGGAAGTTTGCTTCATGCTACATGCATGATACTTATTTAGTGTATTTTGATCTATGTTTGACATTTCAACTGGCTTACTCATTGTAAAAGTCTAAAAAATGAAATGAGTGTCAGCTTTCATTTTGGATTTCTTATTTCATTATAGACTACTAGATTATTTCTGGGACACTGTCATATCTTCCAACTCTAACTGTGGCTTTTGACTTAATTCCCAAGGATAACTTGGCCTTCACTTTTTGATATTTCATGAAGCATAATACCTATGTAATACTTAACTTAGTATTTACAAATGGAGAAAAAAAATGCATTTGGCTCTTTAAAATTTCTAGTATTCTTGGTAAAAGACTCTCATGAACCAAACTGTTACTATCTCTTAAAGCAGAGTTTGAAAGTTTTCCTAAATAACAAATCTAGTGCATAATATCTGGAATTACAATTATGTAACCTCCACTGCCATCACTGCAATAGAATACCCTTTATAATTAAGAGGCATGCAGTCATGCTGGGCAAAATGGAATAAGAGATTAAATTGTCCCCTAGTGGAGGTATAGTAGGCCTTGCTTGGTTGCTCTGAGGGAGGGAAAAATGTTTTCACTGTGTGCATGGGGAAAGAGGAAAGACTCGATAAATAATTTGTTTTTCATCACTCATCTTCATGCCAGCTCTGAATCTCAAATAGTAAATCAAAAGCAATTTCATGAAGGTACATCAAATGACATTTTATCCTTTTTTAGATCTAGAGAAATGGATTTAAGGATGAGGAATGGCTGACTTTAGCAAACAGATTAAAAATAGCACATTACCTAAACGTTGAGTAACTCAAATTTAAAAAGCACACAAGCCTTCACATGTAAAACCAAAGTGTTTTTGGCATTGAGAAGACAGGTTGTGACCTGGCTTCTAGCCTGTCTCCATTCTTGACCTCCTTTCTTTTAGTTCAAAGAGATTAAATCCATTTTCCTGGGCCAGCCATGGATGAGAACACCATGGACACTTTGGCTTTGAGATAGAGAAGGAAGAAATGGAGAAAAGG
This sequence comes from Nasua narica, assembly GCA_028533885.1. NCBI lineage: Eukaryota > Metazoa > Chordata > Mammalia > Carnivora > Procyonidae > Nasua > Nasua narica. The sequence goes on from CM052814.1 coordinate 12,641,148, forward strand.
GACGATGAGCTCATAGGTCTTTTCCATCCCTGTAGCCTGGGCTTCTGCCATTCCATCCCACACAACCCAGACTCCAGCCACCCAGCTCTCTTGCTGTTCCCCAAACAGACCAAACATTTAGCTAAGTGCACCTTTGCACACAACTGTTCTCTCTAATACTACCACCCCCATTTCTGTTTTGCAGACTCCTACTCCTCTGTCAGGAAGTTTCACCCACTCCATGAAACTTCCCCCAGTTCAAAAGCAGAGACAGTCTTTCCGATCAGGCTCCGCACCACTTTGTTTATTCCCAGTCTTATTCCATTTAATTGAAACCTGTCGTAACATCTCTGCCTCTTACACACAGCTTCTTCTGAAGGAAAGGAACTGAGCCCTGCTCATCCTTTTGGCCCAATCCCTTACAGAGAGCTAGTAAACCATAGAGACTTCTACATCCATACCGCAGATGATGTACCTGTAGACACAGATGGAAACAGAGAACAGGACAAAGACAGAGCTAGCAATAGGGATAGCTAGCAGGGATAGTGGCTTAAGTACCTAAGGGAAGAAGCTCAGAAACAGGATGGCATTGGATCTTATATTTTCTCTGAGATCCAAAATTGGGATAAATAGGGGTAAAAAATGTGATAACTGTACTTGGAGTTAGGCTGCATGAACATTATGTACATTGTAAGGGTCAGGGGTAGGAAGCAGCAATATTCCCATGGACTTATGGTGGGTTTATTTGATTAAGCTTGTCTTTAACTTAAGTTCTGACTGTGGAGTAGGAAGTATAGAGTGCATTTGAATAAGTGTAAATAAAAGTGAATTGTCTTAAACAGAGGAAAAGCCTTTTGTTTTCAAATGAAGTGGCAGATGCTTTTGTTATGTTAAACTGGATGAAAATAGAGCCTGAATTACAATAATGTCAAATATACCTTCCAGGAAGAGGATGGGCTTCAGAAATAATTGAGAAATAAAGGAAAGTAATCTAACCCCCCCCTCCCTTTCCAGATAAATCCACCTGCTATAGATACCAACAAAAGAATAAATAAAAAATCTGGGAGTTCCTTCTACCAAGAAGGTCAAACACATGATGTAAAAGAAGATCAAACTCGTTAAGTACCTGCTATGGTTGAGAATGCCTTTAAGAATGAAAATTAAGATGTATTCAACACTCAACACCAACGCACCAAAGAACATAACCCAGATGAGCTAATCTGCAAAACTGGAGTAAAAATGAGCTAATGCTGTTAGGGGATTGTATGCAAACTATGGCAAAAGATCAATAAGAATTGAAAAGAGGAGGAGGAGAAAAGCTGCTCAGCTGCTAACAATAAAAAGGCAGCAAAAATGCGTTAACTGTTTCAGTAACTGATAGGATAATGTAGGAATACTGACTAGATTGACCTTATAGTTGTATTTGGGGGGGGGTCCCTTCCTTCCTTCCATCCTTCCCTCCTTCCTTCCCTCTCCTTCCTTTCCTCCCCATTCTTACCTTCCTTCCTTCCTTCCTTCTTTCCTTCCTTCCTTACCTTGAGGAGTCAGTGGGTGGAGAACAGGAAGTGGAAGATGGAGGATTTGTTCATCTTTTTCTCATTCTCCCCATAGCTGACCTATAAAATCTATCTTCATCATGATAAAGAGCCGTGCGTAGCATTATTCAGGCTGGCAGTTGAACTGACAACACATTTTATATATTACCAAAATGTTGAAGAAGAAAATTTGCAATAACCTAATATTCATTTGTAAAAGCATGAAGTTGGCTTCATCAGTTAAGAAATTGAATTTGCGAGCTGTTAAATGTCAGAGCTGACCCCTGGGAGTTTTTGAGGTGGGATGATGTGGTGAAGGGCAGGCTTCAGGTCATGTTTTATACAAGAAGTTTAATTGTTCTGGCTAGGAAGTAGAAGTGACTCATTGAGTTGAAGTGGTCTCTATCTCCCAACACAGATTTCAAACGAGGGAGGATAGTGCAGCAATAATATCTTAAAAAGAATTGAACTAGTTCACTTCAGTCTTTTAACTACTTCCATCCAGATTCATTTGTTTTGGACACAAAAGTTGATTACAGGCCAATGATAGCAAAAAATAGTGTCTTTGTCACCCCTTTTGAACCCATACAAACCTTTTCACTGTGTTTAAACCAGGGTTTTTTTGCCAAAGAAAATTGCATGCTATTCGGCCTTTTCTGAGCTTTTATTGAAGAACGTTAGATGGTTTATAGCTATAAAGAATTGTAAAGTCATCGTGACACCAAGTTCGTGGTATGGTATTTTCCAGTCCTGTTTTTATTATTCTCTCAGAAACTTTCATCCCACTCAGGTATGAGTGTTTTCGATTTGATGTCAGAAGATCATTCATGGTAATTTCTTAGCCGTAAGGTTTAGATGCTGGGTTCTTACATCACTTTAAAGCAGCAACGAACAGCTGGGGATTTCTATTCATAGCATTTGTTAGTTACCTGCCATTCTCTTTCACCACTCTTCTTTTGTCACTGATTCTGCGAAATCTGAAGGTTAAATTTAAGATATCTCTTTCTTAGATGGGATGGGGAAGGAGACAAACCATAAAAGACAAACCACTCACTAAACAAACTAAGGGTGGCTGGGAGGTAGGGGGGGTAGGGTTATGGACATTGGGGAGGGTATGTGCTATGGTAAATGCTGTGAAATGTGTAAGCCTGATGATTCACAGACATGTACCCTGGGGCAAATAATACATTATATGTTAATAAATAAAAAAAATAAAAAATAAAAAAAAGATTTCTTTTTCAGTGAATCTTGGTTCTCTGAAGAAAAATGTATTACTAAAAGAATGTTGTTAGCTTACAGTAGCCACTGTCTCTTCACTCCTCACCCCCCAGAAGACATACTAAAGTATTAAAAAAAAAACAAAAACTGAAACAAATATTCTCAAGGAGGGAAATACTCATCTCTAGGAAAGCCTCTATCAAAAAACAAAAACAAAACTGACCTAGACAATTGAAGTACACTCTGAAGAAAACAAACAAAACAAAAGTTGATTAGGGAAACAGGTAACCGTTGCACCCAGGACAATCAGTACAGAGGTTCTGTGGTGGGAAGTAGCTTGTTAGTTAATTAAGAGAGGTATTATCAAATATGAGAAAAGTATACTAGCGTGAAATCATAAAAGATCTCAAACTGCCAGGCTTACAAATTTGGATTTGATTCCACTCATAATGGCAAAGTCAAAGTAGTCAAAACATGGTGGATGTTTTTAGAACAGTCTGAAAGGTTAGGAGGGCATTTTAATTTCCCAGATCTAAGGCAATAGGAATGGAAAGAAAGAAGTCAAATTTGCCGGAAATCATAAAGGGAGAATTAAAGGATTTGGTAATGGATTAAAATGGGAGGTAATGAGGAAACTGAGAGAGTGAAAGATCTTTCTCGGTGGGAAAGTAAAATATGTCCTATTTTGGTGAAGATGAACTTGAGGCACCTAAAGTTCACTCAGCATGGAACCTTGATGAAGGAAGTTGAAGCATCAACTCAGAAATTCTGGAAGGATCAAGGCTGTAGGTCTAGAATCAGGGTCATCATCATGAATGTAGTCATAGAAGTTTGGGAAAAGTATGAGCTCAAAATGAGAATGGGTGGAATGAGATAAAGAATTGACACTTCTAGTCAGACAGAGCAAATTGAAAAGATGCATTGTTATTTCTGATATCTCCTGAAATACCACCAAAATAAAAATAAAAGGATAAAAAAGAAAACTCAAAACCCTCCAAAACAAAGAGTAACAGTTAAAAAGAGAAGCGCAAAGGAGATGTATCAACATTTTCAAAACTGAAAAGCAGAGGAACAAGTTGTACCTGACTTAACATCGGTGAAAAAAGCTAAGTACATGGTTGGCAATGCCAAAAAAATAGAGCCATATTTCACAACACTATTTTAAAAAGTCTCAGGAATTGGAGGTGGCTGGTACTTTGAAGGTAAAAGTGCCAGTGGGTCTGAATGCAGGAGGACTGGTTTTAATTCTGAAAAAAAAAATTATAAAAATGTCTTAAACAATCAGATCCCTTTCTTTGTGCTATGCAGCTAAGAGGCTTACTCCTTTCCCAGTGAGGTGGGAAATTAAGTGGTTGTCCAGAATGGTCGAATGAATGGGAGAAACTGGACTCAGGGTATCTAGGAAGTGCTCATACTGGGGAGTCATTCCAAAAACAAGAGGTTATGTAAAAATCTACTAATAAATGACTAAAGTTCAGCTTGCAATGCTTAGCTTAGATCCCCACGTAGAAAATTAGACAATTTCTCTGGGGTAAAGTACTGCCTGAGAGATTAGACCAACACTAGTGACACTTGGAAGTCCCTCAACTAATAATAACACTGTTTAATTATCATATAGTTAGGTGCGTCCCTTGACAAAAGCCTGTGCTTTCACACATGACGTTTCTAATCAGCTCTTTCTTGAAGTATTGAAATATAATACACAATGTTTGGAAATGAAGACTCAGGTACATAAGTATTTTAATTATTATTAATTTTTATAAGAAAGGTAGGGGCTTGAGAAGAGACATGGGAGGACAGAATATCTAAGTAGCAAAATATAAGATGAAAAAGGGATTTTTTTTTTAGTGATATGGAAGATTACAATGAATTGTGTAGGGGACAAAAGAGAAGGGTTAAAAAGCCCACAAAAGGGGAGTTATTTATCTGTCACAATAACAAACTTTTGGTTTTACAGCATTCAGATAAAACCTATCCATTCATTCATTCAGGCATAGAGTACTATTGCTGTGTCTAAAGCTGGAGGTTTGTGTGACCATGAAATACAGATAAGAATGAAACAACATCTTAATTTGCTCACATATTGAATAAACACTTATACCCTGATTGGGAGAGAAAGGAAAGTCTAATGCTCTGTCTTTGCACTAGGAGGCAGCTAATGATTTTGTCTTTCATAAATGGGGGCATAGGGTCATAGAGTTTCAGGAATGCTCCATTGGATCAGGCCATGCCTGCCTATTTAATGCCGGAAGTGAATTTTTGGGGAATGCAAAATTTATCTCTATGCAGTCATTGCCTAAGTTAAAAATGTGCATAGAACATAGAACAGCCTAAGCCTCCCTTCCTGTGCCTCATGGTGCTAAATCTTAAGTAACACCAATGACGAGTAAGTTAGGTAGACATATAATGCAATGAAGCATCACTGTGCTATGAAAGAAAACTTTTACAAGAGCAGGAGAATAATGAACTCTTCAACAACCATAGTTACAACCAAAAGAGAGCTACATTTTAAGGAAACATTTCCTAACAGGGCAAACATCAGAGGCATCTGAAGAGGATGTAGGATTAGGATTTGCTAAGAGAGCAATGAGCATAATGGGACTAAGAACTGGAATAAGCAAGGATGAGATGGCAAGAAAACCCAAGGCAAGGTCAAGGGAAAAAGAATGAATAAGCAAACCTGTTTGTACAATCCATACCATGCTGGGAGAAAATGAAAGATACCATTGGAAAGGTTGGTTGAGCATTGGAGTTGGAATTGTGTCTTTTAAGTATTGACAATATTATTCTTGAGAAAGAAATGATGAAAACAACGTATGGAATATAAATTTTTCTGTTAGATATGAGTGAACTGGAGGAAAAGGCAGGCAAGGCAGATTAATCAGGAATCTTCTGCATTACTGTACATGAGAAGAGAACAATCAACATTCCATAATAACAATAGACATGGAAAGGAAAGGAGAAACAATCTTGGGAATAAATTACTATTTTCTTGCCTTTGAGATAAATTTTAAGACTCTAATTAAAGGGGGCACCTGCTTGGCTCAGTTGGCTAAGTGTCTGCCTTCTGCTGAGGTTGTGATCCCAGGTTCTGGGGATTGAGCCCCACATCAGGCTCCTTGCTCAGCAGAGAACTTGCTTCTCTCTCTCCTTCTGCTGCTCCGCCTGTTGGTGTGCTCCTGCTCTCTCTCTCTCTCTCTGTCATATAAATAAATCTTAAGGGCCACCTGGGTGGCTCTGTCGGTTAAGCATGTGCCTTTGGTTCAGGTCATGATCTCAAGGTCTTGGGATTGAGCCCCACATTGGGCTTTCCACTCAGTGGAGAGTCTGCTTCCCATTCTCATTCTACCTCTGTGCTTGCTCTCTCACTCACTATCTCTCTCTCAAATAAATTAATAAAAATATTTTTTTAAAAGATGGGCATCTCCACTAAGTTTTAGATTAAGAGAGATTTGAAGAAATTAGGTCATTAAATTCATAGCAATAGTCTATCACTGCTGTAAAAGAAAAAATGAAAAAAAATCTTAAAGGAGTCTAACTGAGGGGTTTTATAGAGATATATATTTACATTTTTGAAAGAGTTTTCAAACTTTTTTCTGTTGCATGGCTCACTTTATTTCATATTCTTCAAATGGATCCTCCATTTGATATTTCTCTGATAAAAATATAATAAAAATCAAGTGCTAATCTTCCATAAATAAGAATGAGCTTCCTATTAAAGGAGATGATCAGTTGCATTTATTGTCTTCATTAAACTTTTCTCAGAGGTACAGCATGTTCTCTTGCCTTCATGTCTCCAAAAATGTGTGTGTGTTTGTGTGTGTGTGTGTGTGTGTGTGTGTGTGTGTGTGTGTGTGAAAGAGAGAGAGAGAGAGGGAGAGAGGCAGAAAAACACACACAGAGAAATAGAGACAAAAAGATAATGGAGATGGTGAACAGGGAAATAGAATGGGAGAATGGAGGGAGAGACTGAGCATAAATATTGTATTGTAGGGGAGAAAGGAAGGCAGCATAAGATAATATATCACAAAAGGAGAATTGCATTTCAATTCTTATTGTCAAAATCATATAATAATTTAAATAAATACATGTGGTATTATATATATTTTATATATATACATACATATATATATTTAAATCAATAATTAAGAGGCAGATTCTCTAAGTATCTGCATTATAAAATTTTCAGGTTATCCTCAGCCACATGTCCCCTGGTCCCTTGTTCCTCTTTCATCACATTCTGGAAACATTCCCCCAGGATTTCACTAATTACTGTGTGCTCTATTCAAGTGAGATCTGTAAAGAACCCCTTACTCCTTCTCTTGAGCTTCTTTTTTACTCTCACATGATGGCCACATTCACACTTCTGACACCAAATGTGGAGTTTTCTCCCCACACTGAGCAATTCTGTGACACCAGTCTGGTATCCTACAGTCTAACTCAATTCTGACACTATCTACCTGGGTTAAAGGCTAAGTCCTCTAAGACCATCCCCCTATCATATGCCAAGCTCAGGTCCAGGTTGTCACTTCTGGCCCATGGGCAATAAATCAGAGGTTTCTACTATCTGATATGATTAATTTGCAAGAGCATTTATATTGTTATGTATAGTAGATGAAATATACATAAACAGATGGAAGAGAGGAGTAGAGCAGGTATATAGCAAGGGGCTCAGAGCTTCCATGCTCTCTCTGAGGGCACCACTGTCCCAGCACCTCCACATATTTGCCAACTGGAAGCTGTCTGAACCCCATATTTCTGAGATTTTTATGGAGGCTTCATCATGTAGGCATGATGGATCATTAACTCCATTTCCAGCCCCTCTCCCCCCTCTGGAGAATGGGGTGGGGGGCATGGCTGAATATCCCAAGCTTTTAACTGTGGCTTGGTCTTTCTGGTGACCAGCCCCATCTAGGAGACTACCAGTGATCACCTCATTAGAACAGAAGACACTGTTAACAGCTAGGGAATTCCAAGGAATTTGGGAACTCTGTGTTAGGAACTCTCAAATATTAGAGCAAAAGATGCTCCTAGTGCTCTTATCACTTAAGAGATTACAATGGACATAATAATAATAAATATATATATATATATATATATATATATATATATATATATATATATATATATTTATACTACCACAAGAAATTTGAAAATGAAGGGAAGGGTGAATGGGAAGAAATCAGAGGGGGCCATGAACCATGAGAGACTGTGGACTCTGAGCAATAAACTGAGGGTTTTGGAGGGGATGGGGGCATTGGGCAAGCCTGGTGGTGGGTATTGAGGAGGGCACGTATTGCATGGAGCACTGGGTGTGGTGCATGAACAATTAATCTTGTAACACTGAAAAAATAAAATAAACATATTTGGGGAAAACAAACAAACAAAATAAATAAATAAAATATTTTTTATATTAAAAATATAATTTATAATAGCAACAAATAATATAAAATAAGTCTAATAACATATATGTAAAAACTTAAAAAAAAAGATTACAATGGTGTTAGGAGCTCTGTGCTAGGAATCAAGGGCAAAGACCAACATATATCCTCTCTATTATTTCACAAGACCCTTTACACTTTAGCTACTGTACATTTTTCCCTAATCATCTTCTTCATATTTTTAAATAAACTTTTTATTTTAGAACAGTTTTAGACTTACAGAAAAAATATGAAACTACCAAGAGAGTTATTATAAAACATCCATAGCCAGTTTTGCCCATTATTCACATCTAACATTAATATGGCACATTTGTCACAATTAATGAATCAACAGTGATACGTTATTGTTAACTAAAGTCTATGCCTGATTCTGATTTCTTTTTTTTTTTAGTTTTTCCCTCATGTCTTTCCCTCATACTCCCTGCATAGAGTACTCCATGCAGGATACAATATTACTTTGTCTCCTTAGGTTCATCGTGGCTGTGATGGTTTCTCAAACTTCCCTTGTTTTTGATGATCCCAATAGTTTTGAGGAATACTGGTCAGATATTTTGTAGAATGTCCTCAACAGGGATTTCTGTATTGTTTTTTCTCATGATGAGACCGGGATTAAAATCACAGAGAAAAAGTTTCATTTTCATCTAGGGCACATACTGTCAACAAGAGTCGTCAATGTTGCTATCACCTTGAGCACTTGGCTTAAGTGGGATTTGCCAGATTTCTCCAAGTAAAGCTCCTCTTGCTCCTTTTCTCCTACTGCCCTCTTTGGAAGGAAGTCGCCACTGCAGCCCACACTTAAGGAGGTAAGCTTCCCCTTCTTGAGGGCAAAGTATCTACATTAAATACTTTTAATCCCTTTGTATGGGAGATTTGTCCATTCTCCCTATTTATTTATTTAATCATCTAGTCATTTATTTGAATTAGTATAGATTCATGCACATTTATATTTTAGGTTATTACTGTGCATTTTAGATTAAGCTAGCTGCTCTGCCTTTAAGTCCTACATCATTCATGTTGAAAACACCTTTTTCCTTTCTAGAATGTAATAGGTTACATATGACTCAAGGAGAAAAACTTGAACAACCCAGAAAGCAGCATATTATCTTAAGAGAAAACCCAGTTGTGGAGGGCTGATGAAGTTGAAGGACTTGATATTTATGTGGATACCTTGCAACAAAGTATTATTTGTCTCTTTGGACTTTATTGCTTCAAAAATGAAAACAAACCTAACTACTTTGTATTCTAATTTTACTATTTCTTATGAATGATTCATTTTTTAAAATTTTGCTATTATTTTTTTAATGATTTCATGTTCCCCGTTTGTACCCACTATTCTGGCTTTTTCTATATGTACAAGAAGTATGCTGTGTAGGGACATCTTTAGGTTTCTAATAGCATATGTTTAGAGTTCTGTTATCCTTGAAATAAAAGATACTCTTAGTATTTGTTCTAAAGTGATTCATATTGTGTTGATGTGTATGGTTATCTCCAAGGTTATTATGAAAAAAAAGCTGCCCAAAGTTAAATTAACCCCCTGTTACTGCCAAATTTATAATGGAATTTATTTGCTTAATACTTGTAGAATATCTGAACTAGTTAGGGATTATTACCTTAATTCTAGCAGAAGAGGAATCTTAATTCCTCCACCAGGCAAGTGGACATATTATTGGAAGGTAGTAGAGTATTTGAGGCAGCCATGCCTCTTGTTCCTGGTGGCCTTCCTGGATGGCCATGTATAACATCATACTTTTCTTCTCCACTCAGTACATGTCCTCATCTCTATAATTAAGCTTCTCATTCATATCTTGGCAATTCCCCTGCTCTATGATAGAATCTTTAGAGACTACTGTAAGGATAAGGTTTCCAGATTGACCTGGCCATCAAAATTGGCCAGGAGCATCTCCCTTCATGCCCCCCATATCCCAGCCTGTCCAAGCCTTGTGGGCGTAATCAGCTCTCAAGTTCCCTCTTCATTTAATCTAATTATCACTCTTCACATCATAATAAGCCGGACTTTGCCCCATCATATCTTTTCTTCATCATAATCGTACTGCATGAAAAAGATTTCCAGAAACAACTCTTGTAACGAAATGGTCATGGGCACTGATTACATTTCTTTTTTAGCTGATACAACTTCAGCCACTTACACATATACACACTCCCATCCTCGGTTCACTAAGATGTGATCTGTAGTAACAGAACAGGTAGAAGTGAAGAAAAACAAATGGGAAGAAAGGGAGTGAACTGCTACATATGTCCATTCTTCATCTCACTCCCCACCTGCGAACTGGTCTCTCAAGTAATATCTATGGTCTTAGTCTCCTTTCTCCCAATCCACGTGCTTTGGAAATTAAAGTCAATCTGCCTTTCTTCTTCTTGCACTAAAAGTCTCACTGTAAAACAAATGTAGACCTTTATCTTTACGTATCAGATTTCAGAAAGTGAGGGGAGAAGAACAGAGAAGAAAGTCTCCCAACACACTCTCTCAGAGACCTACCAAGAAAACAACAAAAACATTCTAAGAGGGAAATACAAGAAACCTTTATAAAACACCTATATGTGACTGGCAATATTTGCCATGGAGTTTACAAAGGTGAATAAGGCATAAAACCCACTTTTAAGATGCTCATGATATACTTGGAGAGATGGGCCCATGTGCTAAAACACAATGAATTTTAAGTGCTGTCACTTGAATATATGTGATCCTATAGAAATGCAAGGGTCTGAAGCAAAAAAGAGTTCTTTGTCCAGCTCTTAGGGCCATGTATGTGTATGTTTTTAGAAAGAGACCACAAAGTAAAATAGGAAAAAAATGGGGCTTGGGGTTGAATCATAGCTCTGCCATAATCTGAATAACTGTGGAAAAGTTATTTAAATTCTCCAACCTTCCATCTTTTGTATGTGAAATAAGGATAATTATCCCCCATTTACATCTTATATGGTTATTATAAAGATTAGAGAATGTAAACAAATCATCTAAAATCATTTCTGAGACTAAATTGGAACTTTATAAATATTTGTTGAATTTAAAGGGATCATTTAATTTGGTGATCAAAATGAATTTTCTCATAAAAATATGATATAGTTTGTGGTTGTTTAAAAAAGACAATTACTGCAACAAATTCATTCCCATTAACTATACCTTAAATAAACCTACTGAATAGATTATGTACACATTATAGCTATTTTTAACATTTTGTATGGTTACTGTGTGCGTAATTTCTAAGCAAACCATTTAGAAACAAGTTTTTGAAAAATCAGATGTCTCAGACTTGAAGGTATTTGAAAGGCTGCCTTCATGTGTGATATTATCTGATTTTACCTCAGACTACCTTCAGACTGGAACTGAAACATGGGCTCTTTCTGGGTCTTCAGTCTGCCAGCCCGTCCTGCAAATTTGATTTGCCAGTTTTCATACTCAGGTAAGCCAATTCCTTATAATAAATCTCTTTATATATAAATATTCTATTGGTTCTGTTTCTCTGAGAGACACACTTTGGTTACAGGTCAGAAGACTTAAGTTAAAATGTCAGGTGTCCCCAAAGTCATCTGCAGACTTCATGAAATCCCAATGAATATGCCAGCAGGGATTTTTGGGAGTAGAAATTAATCAGTTCATTATACAATTCATATAAAAACACAAAAACCTAGGGGTGCCTAGGTGGCTCAGTCATTTAAGCATCTGACTCTTTATTTCGGCTCACGATCACCATCTTGATCTCATTCTCTTTCTCCCTTTGCCCCTCCCCCACTCGTATGTGCAGATGTACTCTCTCTCTAAAAAAAAAAAAAAAAAAAGACACAGAAACCTAGAATAGCCAAAACAGTTAAAAAGATCAGTTAGAGGACTAACACTACAAGATCGCAAAACTTATTATAAAGTTACGGTAATTAAGATAGTGTGGCATAGGTGTTAAGATAGAGAAATGGGGAATTAAATCAATGACATGGAATATAATTTAGAAATAGACCCAAACACATATAGAAAAGAGATTTTTTATAAAGATGCAAAAGCAATTCAGTGAAGAACACATGATTTTTTCAAAAAATGTTTTTAGAACAATTGGATATATACGTAAGCGAAAAATTAACTCTAATCTACACCACACTCTATACACAAAAATTTACTCAAAATGGGTGATATAAATGTGAAGTCTAAATCTATGCAATTTCTCAATGAATATAGAAATAAACCTCCTTGTGACCTTGGGATAGGCACATTTCTTAGGTATGACAGCTAAAGTATAATCCATAAGAGTTTTAAAAATGATAAATTGCACTTAATCAAAATGTGAAACTTCTGCTCTTTGAAAAATACTCCTAAGAGTATGAAGAAACAAGCCACAGATAGAGAAATATTTGCAGAGCCTACTTCTATTAAAGGACTTGTATCTAGAGTATGTGAAGTACTTTCAAAACTCAGTAACTAGAAAAATAAAGCTCAATTTAAAAAAAATAGGCAAACAGGGGCGCCTGGGTGGCTCAGCGGGTTGAGGCCTCTGCCTTCAGCTCAGGTCATGATCTCAGGTCCTGGGATCGAGCCCCACATCGGGCTCTCTGCTCGGCAGGGAGCCTGCCTCCTCCTCTCTCTCTGCCTGCCTCTCCACCTACTTGTGATCTCCCTCTGTCAAATAAATAAATAAAATCTTAAAAAATAAATAAATAAATAAAATAGGCAAACAATTTGAATAGACACTTCCTCAAGGAGGATATATAGACGGCAAATAAGCACATGAAAATGCTCAGCATCATTGATGGGTAGGGAAATGTAAGTTGAAACCGTAATAAATAATCATTACACTCTTCTCTAGAAAGGCTAAAATTAAAAAGACTGCCTACACCACATGTTGGTGAGAATGTAAAGAACCTGGATGGATCTCTCACACGTTGCTGGTGCAGATGTACCAATAGTATAACCACTTTGGAAAACAGTTTAGTAATTTCTTTAAACGTGAAATATACACCTACCCTGTGATCTTATTACACCACTCGTAGGATTTACTCAAGACAAAGGGAAGCATATATCTATCACACAAACATTCACCCAGAAGTGTTTATTTGTGATAGTTAAAAACTGAAAGCAACCCAGCTGTCCATGAGCATGTGGGTTTAGAACTGAATTGTGGTGTATCCATACAGTGGAATGGATACCCAACAATAAAACTGAGCTGACCACTGATAAACACAGCTACATGATGACTCTCAAAATAATTATTCTGAATGAGAGAGTCAAAGGGGGAAAAGTACACACAATACCAGATCCAATGTATATACATTTGTAGAATATGAATGCTTTATATATGTGTGGTTTACCATGTCTGTAATACATCACTAAACTGTTTTGTTTTGTTTTGTTTAATTGCTAAAGGTATGAAGGGTATCTCTTCATGCTATTATAGAGTGATTTCCAGGGAATATTGTTAAGTTAAAAAAAAACAAGGTTGAAGAACACATATGTAATATGCTTCTCTTTAATAAGAGGGATAAGAAGAGACATAAAGATCATAAGGGACATGTATATACATATATATGCAAATATACCATACATAAAGTATATATGTAATAAAGGGAGTGTGTTTATATTTACACACATACACTTCAGGAAAAATAAATGAAAAGATAACCTATTAAAAATGTGATGGTTACCTATGAGAGGAGTGTGATCTGGGAAAAATGAGTTTTACTCAACACTGATATACAGCTGGTGTAGCTATCCAGTTTTAATAGTAAACAGAAGCATGTGAGTAATAAGTTAGAGAGAACTGTTTACATAAAAGTGAGAAAAAAGTCTTCACCAGACTTAAAGATGCCAAAAGATACTTGAACAATATTTACAAATTTATAAAGAAAAGACAGTGGGACCCAGAAAGTTTACATCAAGTCAGATTCTCTTGAGAAGCCATAGATCCTCAGACGTGCAGGAACTCGGTGAATGCTGGGCATGTCTTGATAAACATACTTGAAGATAAATTCCTGTTCTCAAAGATTAATCAAGGTAATTCAGGATTGGAGAAGCCCTAACAAAAATATTGTTAGTGAGCAGTGAATGAGGTTTTTTTTTTCATACTGGACCTAAATGAATATGGGAAATATGCTTTCAGAATTGGATATAAATTTTATAAATTTTGAGAATGGAAAAATAGTGATATAACTAAATGAACACAAGAGGAACACTGAAAGTCTAAGAGCACAGAACTTTCTCCTTTTCATTCATAAGAGATTGAAAATATCACATACAGTTACGATATATAATTAAACATAATGATCGGGGCGCCTGGGTGGCTCGGTGGGTTAAGCCTCTGCTTTCGACTCAGGTCATGATCTCAGGGTCCTGGGATCGAGCCCCATATGTGGCTCTCTGCTCAGCGGGGAGCCTGCTTCCCCCTCTCTCTCTGCCTGTCTCTCTGCCTACTTGTGAACTCTCTCTCTCTCTGTCAAAAAAAAAAACAACAAACATAATGATCATAGTTCTTTAGTGTTTTTCAAACTATTTAAAAAATCTGAGTGATCTTTTAGAAACTTTTAACTTGTGCTATGGAGAAACAACATTCAAAAGTTCAGCAGTTCCTTTGTTTTCATGTTTCTTTTTTCAGTAAGTTTAGTAATGATAAATTTAGCATTTTCAATAAAAATAGCATGTACGTGCTTTTTTATAGAATTGCCTATCATATTCTTATCTATCTACCTATCCATCCATCCATCTGTCTGACTAATTACCTACCTACCTACACACCTGTCCTCTCTATTTGCACATATACCTCAAGGATGATGCGTGTCAGATGTTGACTGATTATTTTGGTGTAGAGATATTTGGGTAATTTTATTTCCCTTCTATCCTTTGCATTTTTAAAAAGATTTATTTGTTTTTTGCTTATTTATTTGTTTGTTTATTTATTTATTTATTTACAGGAGAGAGAGAGAGACAACATGTATGCAAGTTGGGGAGAAGGGGCTGAAGGAGAAGGAGAAAGAGAATCTCAAGCAGACTCCCCCTTGGGCATGGACCCCGAGGCAGGGCTCAATTTCAGGATCCCAAGATCATGACCTGAGCTGAAATCAAGAGTCGGGCAGCTCAACCAACTGAGCCACCCAGGTGCCCCGTCTGTTGCATTTTTTAATGTTATATATTTACATAATGAATCTGAACCATTTTTTAAGAAATTAAGATTATTTTGTAAGGTACGGCTAAACTGATCAATAATCCAGATATGTCAGCCAGTGGAGGAATTGGTGAGTATTATGAGCTGAAATGTGTCCCCCAGAATTCATAGGTTGAAGCCCTAACTCCCAAGGTCAAGGGCACTATAGTTAGAGATAAGGACTTTAAGGAGGTAATTAAGATTAAATGAGCTCATAAGGTGGCACCTTAATCCACTAGGATTACCACCCCTTTAAAGAGGAAGAGGCCCTAAGAATGTGAATGTACAGAGGAAAAGCCATGTGAGGACACCGATGAGAGACCTCTCTGGAAACCAGTCCTGCCAGTATCTTGATCCAGACTCCATGACCATGAGAAAATGAAATTCTAATGTTTAAGCCACCCACTTAGTGGTACTTTGTTATGGCAGCCCTAAAAGACTAACACAGTGAGTAAATTCACGTTTATGCTGCCATTTCAAAGAGTAACTCAAATATATACCTAGAAAGTATCTTCGATACATCAATAAATGACAAAAGCAAATTTGAGGATAATACACATGTAGTATGATTCATTTTCTGTTTCAAAGAAAAAGTCAGCAAAACATAAATAAATTCTGTGTGCATATCTTTTCACGTGTTTGTAGAAAGCGATACATACCAGACTGGTTTCCTCAGGGATGGGACTATTAAGGAAAAGAGGACATAATTTTTTAATACATTTCTGCATTGTTTAAAATGTTACAATAAACATGCATACTTTTGCAACTGAGAAAAAAATAAGGGATGCTTGGGTGGCTCAGTTGGGTAAGCATCTGCCTTCAGCTCAGGTCATGATCCTGGGGTCCTGGGATCGAGCCCCACATCGGGCTCCCTGCTCAGTGGGAAGTCTGCTTCTCCCTCTGCCCCTCACCCTGCTCATCCTCTCTTTCTCTTAAATAAATAATAAAATGAAAACCTTTAAAAAAAAGAAAAGATTAATGAAAACTTATCATTTTGGAAACAACACAAAATATGTTTAGTGTTTGTGTGGTATATACATATTCATATTAATTTCCGTCTATATGTCATGTGTCCAACAACACTTTGTCAGGGATTCTAAAATCTTTCTAATGGAACTGTTCTTTTCTCATTAGTGCAAATAGCGTAACAATGTCTCTTCTTGTGTTCCTGGCAATAATTCTCAATGTATATAATTACCTCTTTGTTTTTAAACAGTGATTTTTTCCCCCAAGATGTATGCATGCAGACACATGCGTGTGCACACACACGTGTTTAAGCGGGCAAATAGGTGGTCTACAAGATTTATTTTTTGTTGTATTTTAACTCAGAGTTGGCTATGAAACAAGAACAACAAAAAATCAAAACAACCCCTTTTTTTAGAGAATTTCCAGGGCCTCTGTTATGTGTTATAATTTACGTACTGTCTAATTATGGGTAGTAATTAACATTAGACAGCTATAAAAATAATTGAAACTGAGAAATCCAAGCGATCACGTATTACTGGTAAATCCTTTTCTTCTTCTCAATCCAACAATTACCAGTCTGGAGAACTGGTAACTTACCTAAAACCATTTTGATGGAACGAGAAGGAGAAGCTCAGGATTGAGTGGTTGCCTGTGGAAGATGAAATGGAATTTTTCAAGTAAAACAGGGGCAGGGGTCACAGGGTCAAGAAGGAAAAACAAATGCAAATCTATGAGGTGTTATTTTAAAACCGAAGAAAAGTAGGTTACACAAGCCACTTCCATGTTTAAATGCTACCTCTCTGGTGGTGTTGGGGGAAACCTTTGCTCACTTGTCCTCTTTTGCTAAAGATGCTGTTTTTCCACGGAGGCAAAGAGTAATATTTGAGGAAGAGGTTTTACAGATGCAATTATAGCAAAAGACACGAAAGCTCAGGTTTGCACGTGGGTAAACACGTGCTTTCTCACCCAGAGAAAAGTTTAGCTTGGCAGCCTTTGCTGCAAAGCATGACTCCGATCCCAGAGAAAGCCAAAACTACAGAAAACCAAGTCATCTCCAAAAATAACACCAAAATTAGGGCCTTGAAACTCCTCAGGCTGGTCATGCTGTGAATGATGATACCCTGATGCTCAGGACCCACAAAGTTACTGAACCCTCAACATTCGCTTCATACATTAAGGCTTCACTTGGCATCTCAGCCTTTCAAAGAGGCTGTATTCTGGAAACTTGCATTTTGGAGGTGAGTTGTGCCCTCTAATTGCTTATGAAAGATTCTAGAAAAATAAACAGATAACTTTAACTAGGCAAAGATTTCTGTAGGACAAATAATAAATTGAACTCCATCAAAATCTATGAAATTATCTGTTTATCAAAAAATTGTCTTTAAAAAGAAATGCAAGTCCTATGATGAGAGAAAATGTTTACAATACATATATCTGAACTATTAACTTATATGCACAGTATATATAGAGCTCCTACACATTGTTACTAAAAAAGGAACCCAATTTTTCAAAAACCAAGGGAAAGATCAAGCGGAGTCATTGTAAAAGAAGATACACAAATGCTCAATGAGCACATGAAAAAGCAGTAATGGTTATGGAGGAAATGCAAATTAAAATAAGAATGAGATACCACTTACCCCACTAAGATAGCAGATAAGCCAGAAAACACTGATAGCAGAACAGTGATTATCTATGAGACTGGAATTGCAGGCATGAGACAAGATCTTCCTGAAATGATGAAAATATACTGTATCTTGATTGGGATATTGGTTATATATTTGTATATATGTGTCACAATCCTCAACCTTTTACCTACAATCTATGCCTTTTTGTCTATTTAAATTTTTTAAAAATTTTTTTTATTATTTATTTGACAGAGAGGAGAGAGATCACAAGTAGGCAGGTAGGCAAGCAGAGAGAGAGGGAGAAATAGGCTCCCCACTGAGCAGAGAGACGGATGCAGGGCTGGATCCCAGGGCCCTGAGATCATGATCCGAGCTGAAGGCAGAGGCCTTAACCCACTGAGCCACCCAGGCACCCCTCTATTTAAATTTTATCTCAACTTTAAAATTTAGATGCATTCCTCTATTATCCACTTGGAAAATATCAGTATGCAGTTGAAATGTGGGAGGAGGAAGGGGAAAAGCTCTCATAGGTATGATTTTGCTTGAGATACATGATTCTATTTTTCATGGAATTAGGGATTTTTCTAATATTTTTTTCAAAATGGAGGCAAAAACATTCTACTTACCAGTGAGAACAAGCTAGTTTGGGGGCATATATATATATATATATATATATATATATATATATATATATATATATAGGAGTGGCACAGGGACTAGGTGGGCCCCAGAGCTAATTATCTCTCATTTAGTCCAAAATAGAGGGCATTTAATATTAAAGAGTTTATGACCTGACCGGCTACATTAGGCAGCTTTCTCAGACAAGTTTTCTTAGGATCTTGTTCTGCAGTGAGTATTGGAGTAACAGAGTCTGAGAGAGGTCCTAGGTTCCAAAGACTTGGTGGCCACTGAGGGGCTCCTGCTGCCCGCTCACTCAGGCAATGGCAGGGCAAAGAAAGCTGCTTTCCATGTGCTGTGTGAGCCAGCTTGGTTGTCATTGCCTTAGGGGTACTCAGGGGTTGGTATGACAATGCCACCCTCAGGGTGAATCTCCTTCTTTTCCCATGATGCATTTTATTGCAAGTTCTATGAACCACTCATTAGAAGTTGAGAAGGAATTTACTTCTTTATGGCTGGAACAATTTTTTAGTCCAACAAGCAGCACATTGGACTGGACTCCACAGAAGGGCTTCCTTCTCTCTGTCACTGAGACCTAAGGCCTGGTAGCAAGTAGGAGGGGAGGTGAGCTGCTCTAATGGGAGTGTGTTCCACGGCTGGTGCCCGCTCATGTCTGTGCTGGGCTAGAACCTGGGGTGGTGTGGCACCGTGCTCCATCCAGAACCACCGCTGGTATTTGGCCCTGGTATTTGAACCTGGGTAAAAAGTGTACCCGCTAGCCCTCCCCCTCCCCCACCAATCATGCTATGGATTTCTAGAAATCAAGCACTGTTCACTTAAAGATAATTTGTAGCATGGACATTGGTGGACTTCTGAAGCAAAGATTTCAACAAACTCTTCAGTTTTCAGAAGCCTCTTAGCTTCCCTAAATAGAAATCTTGGCAGGCTCTAAGGAGCTAGTATTCAGATCTGCAAACACATTTATGTTGGAATTGAAAACAAATTGGGAATGATGTGGCTTGTGCAGCAAGCAGACTTCTGAGAGCACCACCATTTTGGACAGTTTGGGGAAGTGTTGCCTGGGGAAGCTTCAGCAGTGTAGACCAAATTAGCTGGAGAGACCAGCAGCGGCAAATCGGACAGACACGTTTAGGGAAGCTCTGAATTTATGTCCGGTGATAAGTGAACTGCTCTTTATTCTGGTCAGATAGAAAGAACCAGACCTCAGAACTGTCTATTCCATGTGGGAATTTGCCTGTGCGATTTTTTTTTATATTTGAGTTAGCCTGCACAGTCTTTTCCAGAGTGAGGGTTCCATTTCCAAGGTAAAGGTTATAATTTTAAAATACTAACCATAACTTCAGGACCCTGGTTCCGCCTTTGTGAATATCTTGAGGCCCAAGGACTCGAGGGTGAAAATCACTGGTTAAACCACAGAATTGTCAGCATCATGAGGGGCAGGAGAGGCAGCTCACAGGCTCCTTGGGGATGTGAGCTGCTTTGTAGGTCAGAGAAGTCCAGGCACCATGCACAGTTCCTGTTGTGAAGTGGTGCTTAACCCGTGTGTGTTGAACTTTCCTGAGCTGAGCCAGAGTTTGAGCAAAGGTCTTTCAACTGGAAATTCTTCCCTCTTTGCATTACAGCAGGCATCCCAACATTACTCAGCATGCAAGTTTATTATAAAGATCTCATAGGAAAGCACTTTGGAAACTAGGGAGCGCTTCTATGTAAATGTCAGGAATGATGATGATGATGGTACAGGGGCTGGTGATGAGCATGATGACAATGAGCACAACATTGGTGGTGGTGATTTAAAGATTGTCATGGCTGACTGTGACATGGTGACCCAGATATGGTAGCTAGCTACTCACTGGTACGAGTAAGGGAAAGGATATGGGCATGTGGGGGTGAAGGCAAAGGGGTAGTGAAATGGAATTGGGAGAGGGAGAATACATCTACCTAGACTGACACCAATATTACCACCATTTCCACAACTGGGTCTTTGCCAAAGTGATCATGAACAAGAGGCTATGCCAGGATACCAGGCCTGGCACGGACACCCGTGGAAGGTACTTACCTGCTGATACTGGTTTTCCTTTGTGAATGAAGAGCAAACTATACTTTCCAAGATTGCCAATGAAGACATTTGGACTTATCTCCCAATTTGTTTTTCCTCTTGACATTTGAAGCTTTCCATATTTGCATATTATATTTGGAAGAGGCAGTTGCCACTCCTGGGAAAAAATATCTACTGTTGGATGAGTTGCTTAATCCAGTTGGTGCCAATGGGAAATGTCAAATGATTATGTTTATTCTCTTTTCCACCAATTTGGCATGAGTAGGATTACATGCTAAGCTCTGAGCTCTAGCAATTCACTAAACTGGAAAAAAATGTGTTTTTTTCTCCTTTTCCTTTTATACAAATGCCTCTACTTTCCAACTCATAGGAATTACATAAACAACAATAAGAGAGAGAGAGTGCACTTTGAGAGGAGAGGGAGATAGAGAGGCAGGGAGAGAGTTTCAAGTAAGCCCCGCACTCAGCGTAGACCCCGACATGGGGCTCAATCTCATGACCCTGAGATCATGACCTGAACCAAAATCAAGAGTAGGACACTTAACCAACCAAGCTATCCAGGTGCCCCTAAAAATAACCTCTTATATTAAATCATTATTTACAAATTTTCAAATCACAACAACTCTGAAGTGGATAAGATGTACATATTATCTGCATTTTTCAGGGACAAAAATTGAAGTCAGTATTTAAGTAACAACTTAAAATCAAAATGGTGTTAATTGGGAAAACCAAGACTAAAGCCCATATATTCTGGCTAAAAGCACCATCACCTTTTTTCTGAACCACGTGGCTTCCTTGCACAACATGAATCAAAATTAAGTAAAAGCTTTGTGGAAAGGAATACATTAATACTTATTATGGGGTATCAGCAAAAAGCAATGTTGATTTAGAGGAATTGTAATTTTTTTTTAAAAAACCTTCAGTTAGAATATGTAGCCCTTTCTGCTAAATGCAAAATACAGGACCAACGAGGGCTAGATGCTTCTACAGATACCCCATGAAATCAGTGTCAGGGTCATTGTTTTATGCCCAGAGTATAGATATCAACTGTGAGCGGCATATCATCAGAAGTAGGAGAGCCCCCAGTAGTAAGTTCTTAGGACCTCAGGTCACACAGCTGGGTCTGAATCCCTGCTCTTTCCTGAAGGTTCTGAGCAACCTTAGGCAAGTCGTGTATCTTTCTATGTCTCAGATTCCTTTTCTGTCAAATGAGAATGGCTGCCTCTCAGGATTGCTGAGGAGGGAATAAGGAATAGGCAGTCCATAGGAAGCATACAACAAATGTCAATTATCATTGTTAATGAGAAAAGAACATTTGACCAGAAGTCTAGGACACATGTTCCCACCTCACAGATTAGCTGTGTCATTTTGAGCAAGTGAATTAAACCATGGCTCTCAGTTTCCTAGTTGCATATTGAAAGGCTTAGGTGAATGGTTTCTGTGTCATTTAGGACTTTTTCAGTTGCAAGTGACAGAAAAGTCAACCAAACCCTGCCTAAATGGTAGAATGTTCTATTGTCTCATGTAATGGAAATTTCTAAGCATGACAAATGTCAGAGCTCAAATGATAGAGTTAGAACTTGGTTTCTGTTTCTTGGTTCTTCCTTTCATCACGTAGGTTCAGAAAGCCAATAGAGCCAAGAGTCTCAGGCAAATTAGTGCAGCAGCAACATGAACATAGTTGATAGGTTATTGTGAAGATTAAATAAGTTAAGGCCCATAAAGCACTTAGAACTCTGCCTTAGGATTTTGTGCTCTGTACAGAATAACTAGTGGGATTATTTCCACCTAAGGCAAGATGATGGCAATAGCTCCAGAACTTAGACCTTTCAGATTCATGCCTAAAGAGAAGAAAGGGCCACATGAGTTCCAGAAGTCTAAGCAACATCACATGGCTTTTTCTGGGGCTAAGAGACCTGATACACATCCCTCAATATTAGATTTTGATTGGCCGGACCCCAGTCATAGACAAACTGTAACAGACACTGTTGGTCACTCACACAACACACATCTGTCACCTTCCTCCTTGTTAAAAGAAAGCTGAGTTTGATGACTATCCACTCCACCTGTAATTGTGCCTGATGGTAATCTCATCCTCCTCCACAGGTACTGGTTAAGATATGAGCATATGGTAAAAGTTGGACCAATGATATATGAAGTTAAGTCTGCTGAAGGAGTTCTAAAAAGCTTTCAGAATAGTATAGTTCCACGTTGCTGTGTAATCTCAGATTTGCTAACCGTGTTGAGTGATAAGAAAAAGACCAGAAAATGTGAACCTACTCAAACTCAGAGAAAAAGGAACTGAGTGAAATATCATCTTTCTCCTGAACTCTTTACGTTGTTCCAAGTTTAGAGATAGAAAGGTAAGCCACGGGCTTTAAGATAAGAGAACTAATTTACAGAAAATCAGGGCTGACCAGGAAAGCATAAAACATCAGCCAAAATATTTATCAGAGTGTTTCATATAATGTTGCAATGAAAATAATTTTAGTTTAGTATTAAGAATCAGACCTTATAGGAAACACATTTTACCATCTACTTAAGATGGATATGCAGCATTATAAAAGGTAGAAGATTATAAATTAAAAGAAATGAATATGTTAACAAAAATATTACCAAGTTGTATTTTGAAAGCAACATGACAAATTAAGGTCATTATAAGTTCCTAGTCACATGGAGTTGATGTTTTGTGGATATTTATGAAATATCTGTGAAGAAGACCTAGCAGTATGCCTATCTCTGTGATATTTAAAAGGCATTCAGTAAATAATTTACTCATTCTAGACTTTCTTTTCTCCTCAAACCTAATGGCATCTTTTCAAGGGCATTTGTTATGGCTCCTGATAAACAAGGTTCACCTATAAGGAATCTCTAATAGTGTAGAATACAGAGGGACACATGGTCCCAGGGCTTAGTTTGTGAGAACACTACAGGCAGGCATCAGATCCTCGAAGACAAAAATAATCAACATCATGGATAGAAACCTCAGCTCAACCATTTCCCCTGACGACAAAGGTATTACTCATCTGGCACTTGTGAAAAGGGGATGTGGTTGGCAAGAAATGACACAAGGTATAGGAAGCTAAGATTTTAACATCACACACACACACACACACACACACACACACACACACTTATACACAAATATCAATATAAAGGATCTCATTAAAAATAATAAGTCCTGCATAAGATTGAAGTATGATTCATAGAAACATCTCTGCTGGTATAAGATTTCTCTGATCCTCTACATTCAGTTGTTTTTAGTCTTTGATTTGCAGATTCAGTTTCCAAATCACTACTCATGCTGCCACTTCTCTGCATAAAAAGCTCTGATAAATAAAGCCAGGGTTGTTTGGAAAATGCCTACCATGAAACGTGTCAAGCCACTGTCTTTTATGCATTTAGCTTTTTAATTGACTTTGCATGCATCAACTCTGCTTTCCAGTAAGTAGACACAGTTCCCAGGGATTGTCAAAAGATCCCCGGCTCAAGAGCAAATCTAATCCAGTTGGTGCCGTTGAAAAAACCTTAAATGGCGGCTTTCATCTTATTTGCAAAAACTCCCTTGGTTCAGGTTACATGTTAATCCCAGTTGCTATATCAGCTTTATGGCAGCAGGGGTGGGGGTGGACTTGGGGGCTGTTTTTGGCTAAGCTTTAGTTTTCCTCTTCTTTTATGTAAATGATTAGCTCCAGCAGAATCCTATAATGGGAGTGGTATCTAAGTCTGGAGGGCAGGCCAGCTCTGGGCCCAAGGTCCTCACCAGTTGTTCCTGACGAATAGCTGTCAAACACATATAGATTCAACACTAACCATTCTGGCTTCGATGAACACTGAAGGCTACAGCCTGCGATAGAGATGCAAGTTTATTTGTGCATCTTTTTGTCGACACTGCTAGGGAAAATTCGATCCCTTGGACATATGCACAGATCTCCATGACCCAAAGCAAAATTATGACCACAGTGGTGACACTTTAGCCCCAAGTGACTTTCCAAAATAAACAATGTAGGTCTTTTTTTTTTTTTTTTTTTTGATCCAAACCACCCCAGGGCTTGTTGTCCTTGGATGCAATTCTTAGCTTCCTATCCTGTCGCACATTCCATGTGTGTATTTGTGTGTATGCATGTTTAAGAAAATGATACCAGTCCTCTTGAGTTTGGTTTCCATTCATTTCCCATTTAATATTTGGTCAGTTCACTTCTATTTCTACATGTGAATGGAGGAGTAAATGAGGGGAACCACCTGCTGAGTATAGAGTATGGACCACACCCTATAAATAGAACGTCATTTGGTACACACAGTAGCTCAGAGAGGTGGTGGCTATTATTAGTCTCATTTTACAGATGAATAAACCTGAAGCCCAGATGGTTTAAGTGATTCTATCAAGGTCCAACATCTAAAGAATGACTTGGCTGGGATTCCATGCCAGGTTGCCTCCTCCCTCAGACTATGTTGCTTCAGATCCAAGGATTTCATAGATGCATACAACGAAATGAGTGTGGCTTTTCCTTGTCTGCCTTCCTTGCTTCTCTGAACCCTGTGTGTCCGTGTTCAACCTGTGCCTTGTACACACAGGACACTCAGCAGGGAGTTAAAAGATCAGTTAACAAAAATCTGTTATTCTCATGTCTCCATCAGATTCCACTCTTAAAACCATCATATGGTTACATATAGCGTGATCTGAAGGTTTCCTGGAGGCACCTTTCATTCAAACCACACCCACTGGGTGTCATTAGACTTATACTCCTTATGCATTAATCATTGTCTTCTCAAACGTCTCTTGTGAAAATACTCTGGATGCCCAGGATCAGCCTCTGAGACCATGTGCTGTCCTAACAATTGATATAATTTCATCCATCAGAGCTTCATTCTAGTAACAAGCTGTCATTTGGATGACTTGAGAAGAAGGGCATGTCAGGGGTTAAGTTAAATGAGTCTGATGTCTAGAGACAAGCGAAACAAGGCCCAAGTCTCTACCATCTGACCTTGGATGACTGGCATTTCTTCAACAACAAAATGAAGATAATGGCACCTTCCATTTTCAAGTGTGGCGTGGGAAGAAATGAGGCAGCAGAGATCTAGCCCTGGGAGGGGATCTGTGAGTGGCATGTGCTCTGATCAATTTTAGTTCTCAATCCAATAATCTCTGGGGTAAGAATGGTGAGCTTTGTTTAGGCTGGACAGAATCTTTAATCCATTTGGACGGCTATGACAGAAATACCATAGATTTGTTAATTTATAAACAGAAATTTATTTCTCACAGTTCTGGAGATCAGGGCGCCAGCATGGTAGAGTCTGGTGAAGGTCACCTTCTGGGTTGCAGAATGCTGACTTCTTGCTTTGTCCTCATGTGGTGGAAGAAGCAAGGGAGCTCTCTAGAACCTCTTTATAAAGGCAGGGGGCTCAAAGCACCAAGAATCTTCCAAGTTTTCATCCCTCATACCATCCTGTGGGAGGTTAGGATTTCAACATATGAATTTGGGGGAGGACACAAATATTCAGACCATAGCACACAGGTCACTCTATCAGTCACCAGCACTGATGGCCAAGGGTTCTTGGCCTTCTCTAAAAGCCTCATGCTCCCAGCCTTAAGTAGTTTCTGATGTAAAAGGCAAGAAAGCTCAAACACATGAAAGATTGAAGAAGCCCTAAAGAGATATGTAATCAAGTAAAGCTACTAGCTCACTGTAAAGCTAAACACATATGTGCCAAGAGAAAGTAGGAGTGAGGGAGTGACATGATCCAAGTAAGACTGGTCTAAAATGGGCAAGACTCTAAGAGGTAAGAGGGTTAGACAGATCAGTTACCTTATTTTTGGGTACTGTCACTTGTCTTGTGCAATGCTAAAGTACAGGAGTGTTGCATGGCCCAATTCTCAGATGATTCTTTCATTATGAACTGAAGGAAAACCAGCATTTTCAGAATAACTTTAGAGTGATATATTATTCTCATTACCCATATTCTGAGACTGAGACTCAGAGAAATTACCTAATTTGACAGAGATCATAGCCAGTGATGGAGAGAACCAAAATTTCTTCTGAAGTCTGCCTGATTCCAAAGCATATGCTCTTTAGACTCAAGAGAACAACTCCATGCAGTCATCTCGACACTTGAACCAGGCATGTGACTTCAGATGCCTGCATATGAATTGTTGGCCTAATATTGGGCCACCTGGTTGAATTTCATAATGGAATTTTCCTTGAAACCTGCTTTATCCACCTACTAGGGCCTTTCTAACTGCTAATAAAGTAAAAGGACTCAGAATTCTGCAACCACCTCAGAATGATGATAAGTAGCAGAGGTTTAAAACCCTTCATGGAGATGCCCTGGTCCCCTTGAATTCTTTCTAACACGGTGAGTACACATTCATTAATTATCATGGGAGTGGACCATTAGAAAGGCAACCCGTGGTCTTCTGCAGGGCCCAGACCCAGGCTTTTTCCTTGTTTGGATGAAATAGGTTGCAACTCTGCTTCCCAAATCCCTGCCCACAACCAAGGAAAATCTTGAAAAGCTTTCCCCTTCTTCAGTGACAATATTTAAAATAGTTAAAACCAGTGCTGGCTAATGGCTGAGCCACAGAAGAACCAGGGTGCCCAGGGAAAGTGGCTGGGGAGCCCATCCTAGAAACTATCTTCCAGCTTTTACAAGAGCATTTCAAGGTGTTTTAATAAGCCTGTGACTGTCCTAGTATGTAGCATCTGAATACCATTTCTACCCTCCTCCCTGCCTTACCCATTCTCTTAGAAATGCCTGTACTGCTGGGCACTCTGGAAGTTTGGAAATACCAACCACTGTCATGAAGACCTCTAAAAAGGGCTCAGCATCCTCATCTGTGGAAATGAACTGGAGTTTGTCAACCTCATTTCTTATCATGGCCCCATATAAACAGAAAGACCAACGTAAGATGGTGTCCTAACAAAGCAGCCAAAGATTGTGTGGCGAACCAGGGCAGACTATACCTACAGAGCCTTTCTGTGAGAGATGGAGCATTTTCTAATAGACTGACAATAATAAGCCAAGTCACACAATCACCAAAACAGACAAATAAAAACCACCATGTTTAAGGGTAAAAGCAGGTCATGTAATAGTCAGTTTGATAGTTTGACTGGGACCACTCTCCCCAATTAGTGCTACTCTTTCTGATCTTAGGTGAAGAGGAGTTGCTGGAGTGAAGCTATTTGTATAACCCATGAGAAGACCTCCCACCCACACATCTTTAACTGCATTAGGTCTGGAAAAGTTAAAATGATTTTTAAGTGATCCATCAAAACCGGGATGCTTATCACTCTGGTTTGGCTACTTGCCTGCATTTAGCTCCCAGTTAATCTCAGTGCTGCTGAGCCTGTCTCCTGTGGAGCGGGGGTATAGGCTCTCTGCTGTGCAAAAAGGTGTATGGGCAAACTGAGGAGTAGATTAACCCCTGGTGTTCCAAAGTTGGCCAGGAAAAGAACTCAACTAGAGTAGTGGGGGATCTTGTTATTCCAAATAGCTAGAATTAGTGTCTTAAAATTCATGAGGAAAAAAATAAGTTCAAAATCTTAGAAATGCCTCAAAAACCCAAGGAGGAACCAGTGAAGTAGAACAGATCTGCTGTAATCTGCCCATTTGACAAAAAATGTCAGTTATGCATGAGATAACGAATGTCCTTAATGGCTTCTTTACTTAAAACTTACAGTTTATCCTAATATTGCTGATGTCGAAGATGCCAGGCAATCTCATACTGTTTACATTTCTGGGTTCAAATCATACCAATTCTATTTGACATTTATGTGACTTGAACAGAATGCTGATCCTCTGAATCTCGATTTCATTGTGAGGAAATTAAAAATACCTTTCTCATAACCATATAAGATGGTTTTAAAGACTGAATGGAGTTCTATAATGTATGTTAATAGTGCATGGCATCTAGAAGGTTCTACATAATTGCTAGTTCCATTTCCTAACAGTACTTACGGTGAGCTGTGCCATGGGAAGCCCAAAGTGAACATAAATAGAAAAGTCGGAGGCTCTGAAAATAAAGGGGAGTTACATAAGTATGATCAATATGGATGTCAAGATCTGGAAGCTGAACCTGAGCCCTTGCTGCATGGGCATACCCAAAAGGGAGTAGGACAAGTGGAAGCTAAATGCGAGGGAGCTTCTAGTTCCAGACTCCTTCTCTAAACTAGCAAATTCCTGCCCCTTGGGGCTGCTGACCATTCTCTCCACCATGGACACATCCCATGAGGGATGCTAGGCAGGGGTTTACTCAGTTGCATCCTTCCCCTAAGCCACAATCAGATCCTTGTGTGTTTGACAAGAGTTGAGGTAGAACTACTCAATATGCACAAATTTCCTTTATATCATCTTCAAAGCCGGTCCAAACTTTCCCAGACCTTAGCTTAAAGCACACCTGTACCACCATCTTCCAGTACCAAATGTGGTCCATAAACATGACTTGTCTCAAATCAAAAATACCCCCTTAATCAAAGATAATGAGTTCTTAACTCTAGTTTCACATACTTCTATTGCTTCAAATCCCTCCTAAAATCTTGGAAAATAAGCCTGATAGATCTTAAGGCAGTATTATACAAAGATCTATCATTAAGAGAAAGCACTATCAAAATGACTTGGATTTCAGGAATGCACATGTTAACTGAACTTCTGTCCCTTAAAATGTCACAAGGAGAATTTCTCCAGGCCCCTCAAAGTCACTAATTTACCTAGCTTTTTTTTTTTTTTTTGGCAGCTAAATTAGCAGAAAAAAATACTCTTTTTCTCAATTTCTCATCTCCTGATCTCATCTTCCCACTCTGCTCACAGAAAGAAAACAACAACAAAACAAAACAAAACAAAAAATATAACATCTCCCAATGTGTTGAGCACAATAACACCCCCTTTCAAAATGTCCACTCCCTAATCCCTGGAACCTGTGAATATGCTATATTTAATGGCCAAAGGAACTTTGCCAGTGTCATTAGGACTATGGACCTTAAAACAGAGAGATTATCCTGGACTCACCAGGTAGGCCTAAGCAATCACATGAGCTCTTCAAAGCTGTTAGAATCAGAGAGATGCAGGGAATTTGGGGCAGAAGGGACATCACAGAGATTCACAGCATGAGGAAGTCTTTATCCACTGCTGTTGACTTTGAAAATGGAAGAATTGAGCCATAAACCAAGGAGTATGGTTGTTTTCTAGAATGATTGCTGCCTGATAGTCCACAAGGAGTTAAAGACCTCAGTCCTACAACCATTTAGCACTGAAATCTGCCAGTAACCTGAATGATTTTGCAAGTAGATCTGGGAAGTTCTTCCCAGAACTTCCTCATAAGAGCCCAACCAGCTGATATCTTGATTCTGGGCTTTGTGAGACTCTGAGCAGAGAATCCAGTCAAGACCACTCAGACTTCTGACCCATAGAACTATGAAACAATAAATTTGTTTTGTTTTAAGCTGCTAAAGTTGTGATAATTCATGGCAGCAGCAATAGATTAATATTTATATTAAGCACTTTCTTCTTTCTA
The DNA here is from genome assembly GCA_028533885.1 of Nasua narica. Lineage (NCBI taxonomy): Eukaryota > Metazoa > Chordata > Mammalia > Carnivora > Procyonidae > Nasua > Nasua narica. The sequence goes on from CM052814.1 coordinate 12,671,254, forward strand.
CAAATAAAGTGATCAAACCCCCATGCCTTCGGAAAATTCAGTTCTTTGGGGACCTGAAAGCTGGCAAATCTTCACTTAGAAGGAGAAGTAGTGAGGAGGAAGAGAAAAGACATGCTACGTGTGCCCACCTCTCACTCAAAGCTCTCTCAAGCAAAGATTGCTCATTAAGTAGAACAAGCATCAACACTTAAGAAGAAAAAAGAATCCCTAAAAATCTTCTTTGGAGTTGTAAAATAATTCTAGGACAGATTAAATAAATAATGTTATTCCTTTGGTTCTACATCATGAAGGATGGATATTGTTAACGATTTAAATAATGACTTGAGACCTAAAACATGGAAATTGTCTTTCAGTTGAATTGTAAGCCTGAACTTATCTGATGTCAACGAAGATTCTACTAGAATACATTTCCAATACTTACTCTGAATATGTTATCCAAGACTTTGGGGAGATAGGAATTTCCTCTGAAAAAACAACAAATGCTGGAGAGGTTGTGGAGAAAGGGGAACCCTCCTCCACTGTTGGTGGGAATGCAAGTTAGTGTAGCCACTTTGGAAAACAGTATGGAGATTCCTCAAGAAATTAAAAATAGAGCTACCGTATGACCTTGCAATTGCACTACTGGGTACTTACCCCAAAGAAGCAGATGCAGCACAAAGAAGGGCCACATGTATCCCAATGTTCATAGCAGCAATGGCCACAATCGCCAAACTGTGGAAAGAACACAAATCCCCTTCAACAGATGAGTGGATAAGGAAGATGTGGTACATATATACAATGGAATATTATGCCTCCATCAGAAAGGATGAATATCCAACTTTTGTATCAACATGGACAGGACTAGAAGAGATTATGTGGAGTGAAATAAGTCAAGCAGAGAGAGTCAATTATCTTATGGTCTCACGTGTGGAGTATAAAGAAAATCATGGAGGGCATTGTGAGAAGGAAGGGAAGGGTGAATGGGGGGAAATCGGAGGGGGCAATGAACCAGGAGAGACTGTGGACTCTGAGCAACAAACTGAGTGGTTTGGAGGGGATGGGGGTGGGGAGTTGGCCGAGCCTGGTGGTGGGTATTGAGAAGGGCATGTATTGCATGGAGCACTGGATGTGGTGCATGAACAATCAATTTGTAACACTGAAAAAATAAAATAAACATATTTGGGGAAAAAAATAATACAGACACACTTTCATCATTTATGGATTGAAAGAGAATATGTTTTCTGGAAAGGTAAAATATAATTGTGGTTAAAGGAAGTTGAATATAGGCATTAGGGTAAAGGAACAGTTAACCCTACATAAGCAAACAGTAGGTGACTTATGTAAGAATTACATCCAATGGGATGTATAAAGCTGAGCAAGTTAACTAACCCAGAAAACTCACATTGCAATAACATGGTTTTGATTAAGACTTTTTGATGATGTGGCCAGTGGAGAATATGAGTCATCTCTTATGAGGTACAGAAATGGGTGAACCAGAAAGTCACTTGTTACGGAAAGGAAGGTATGAGTTACAGTAAACAAGTTGCTATATATTGCCAGCAAAGTAGCAAAACAACTACTTGAAACTCAGTGAAACTCTTGGTTGAAGCTGAAAGGAGCCATGTTGGGTAAGCAGCCTTGACTGAGAGCAGGCTATGAGTTCCTCATTCCAAAGTTTCTTGTAGAAGCTAGAGAAGGCAATAGAACAGAAATCTAATTGAGTAGAAATGATGACACTAATGATATTGAACTAATGATCATGGTCTTTCCCAAACCCTTTACATGCAAACATGCAGGTGCAAGCCCTTTGCAGTAGATATGTCTGAGGTTTACCTGAGTTCATTGTGGCCATATTTCTTGATACAACTTACACATATGCTATGCATTTTTAGACCTTGTATATCCACAAGAAACAGATGCTTCTTGAAACTACGGACATGGAGATTTATTTTGTTCAAGTCAACAAGGTGAAATAAAAGAATAGAGCATTTTGGGTCAAGTCTTTAAAATTTTCCATCACACCATCTGCATTCCCATTCAGTCCCCAGATTACTTGGGAAAGCAGTAAGACTTCACTTTCAGGCCAAAGTTACTCAAAATCAATTACTTAAACACTTCCCCAGTGGGATTATCTGAATTTGCAAGACCATGTGTGTCTTTTATACTTACAATTTCTTTTCTTCTTTTTATTTAAGAACATCTGAAATAGTTCAAACTTTTAGAAAAGTGCAGAGAATAATTTATTGAACAGCATTGTAATTACTATGCAGCTTTATTAAAAATTACTTTTTTTGGTCAAATTCATAATCAGATCATCTAACATAAGAATTGCCGAAGGTATCTGATTGGTGCCAGACCCTGAAAAGATGCCTGTGTGTGTGTGTGTGTGTATGTGTGTGTGTGTGTGTGTGTATTTCAGTACTACCTTTGCCCTCTCTGTGATTCCCTCTTTCCAAAGCAATCACTGGGAGTTCATTCTGTTTTGTAAATAGAAAGGAAGGAAAGCTTTACTGGGGATTTCTGTATCATGGTTTCTTTGAATTAGATACTAAGTACTACATCTCTAGTCTCCTTGATCCTCCCTATATCAAACACTATCTTCTTTTATTTAAAATGAGTCACTCATCTTCTCCCACACCCTCCTCCCACCATAATGAGATAGTCACCGCTAAGACTACTAAGAGCTATAATACATCTCCACCCATTCTGCCGCCTACCAAAGTCTGGCCTCTCTAGCTTTCCCTTGCTGGGTCCCCACCGCAGGCCCTCAATCATTCTCTCCTCCTTCAGACTGTAACCCACAGACAGATTCTTGTTGCCTGTGAATCCACCTATTCCTGAAGAGTGTCTCCCTTCTCCTCCCTGGCCCCATTTTTCTTCTCATCTCTGATATTTCTAAGCACACTTGAACTCTTTGTTGCCAAAGAACATACAAGATAGATCTTTAAAAACAACAAAAGGAAGGCAGGCCTTTTAAAATTAAGCTCAAGCATCTTTTTAAAAACGCAAACTACTGTTGGGGAATGGTTGCCTGATTCTGTCAATGGCAGAGCTAGCATACACTGTAAGTTAGGATCTATCATGTAGGCATTTTACAAAGAGATAAAGGCGATACCTGACATTTTTATGAATTTAAAGAGGGGGAGGTGTCGGGCCCCTGGGTGGCGCAGTTGGTTGAGCGACTGCCTTCGGCTCAGGTCATGATCCCTGAGTCCCGGGATCGAGTCCCACATCGGGCTCCCAGCTCCATGGGGAGTCCACTTCTCACTCTGACCTTCCCTTTCTCACTCTCTCTCTTTCCTAATAAATAAATAAATAAAATCTTTAAAAAAAAAAAAAGAGGGGGAGGTGTCAAAAATTAGGTAGCTTGTTCAGATTCCCAAACGTGTAGCCATTCTAGCTGCCTCTGAGTGTGCTTTCTGCTGTGGGACATTCACTCCCAAGGAGCTGGCAGTTCTGTGGTCTTGTTTCAATGAAAGGGTTGAATACATAGCTTCTCTCCTGGTAAGAGAGCCAATAACTTTTCCCCTCTTCCATAGCCACAAGATAACACCACAGGCCAGTTGTTTTATATTTCACTGGCCAGATTGCACAGATAATAAAAATAATCACCCGCTCTTTGAAAAGCTTGTGGGACATAATTTATATAGTGTTTAATTTCTTTCTTGTGACAGTGGCACTTCCTGTATGATCATACATGGTCAATTAAAATTTGTCTATGGTCAATTTCAAAGGCTTGGTGAATTATTTTATTTTATTGTTTTTAAGCTTTTATTTCTCTATTTGAGAGAGAGAGAGAGGGAGCATGAGTGGGGTGGGGGGTGAAGAGGAAGAGGGAGAAGCAGACTCCCCACAGAGCAGAGAACCCAATGTGGGGCTCGATCCCAGGACCTTGGGATCATGACCTGAGCAGAAGGCAGATGCTCAACTGACTAAGCCACCCAGGTGCCCCTTATTTTATTGATTAAAAGAAATTTTAGGATGAACTGATGTTAGGATAGTTTGATTCAGAACATATCTTGGATCCATTGAGACGAGGGCTCATAAACTTCCTTGAAGACTCTTTTTTAACAACATTCATGCTGATTAAAGTTTCTCTCCAGAATGGCTTCAGCAATGGCTCAAAAGGAAAATATCCTCTCTTACTTCTTGCTGATCTTCAGGACTGTGCACTGGCCCTGGAAGGAGAAAGTGGATCTACTTTATTCCTTCTACTTCGATTCAGGCCTCCTACTTCAAGCCACAACTGGAAGAGGATAATATGTAACATAAAATCAGGATTTCCTTTTAAGAAAATTTCTATTACAGAGTACGGTGAACTTTGAGACAAGTTCAGTTTGGAGTCATTTTTGTTTAGGTGAAGGGTTGGGTCGTGTCTCATTTCCCCCAAACTAGTTCATCCATCTCAGCTTCTGAAGCTGAAGGAATTGAATCTTGAAACACGTTTTATTGCTGTTTCTTTAGGATAGTGAAGGAGTCTTGGAATTTAACATCTCCCTGAAGCTGAAGAAGTTAAAGGCCCACTGTGTACTCCAAAATCAAAATCATCTGTTCAGGGGGGACTGAGACTTCCTGTGGAAAGTACAAACTTTAAAGCTTTCCATTTTCACTGCTCATCTGAAATAATGTAGGATTTATGATTTCATACTACATGCAAGTAGGAAAGCCCCCTATTAGATGGGTAGGTTATTCCCATGGCTTTTGTGAGTGTCGGTCTGAGGGTGGAGAGGCAGGTAGTCAAGGCCCAGATGTGTGCAGAAACAGATGTGTCCACCTCTCCCATAGAACCAGAGATTTGCTGCCGTGGGTGTAGGGTTTGTGTTTGCGTGGCAGTTCCCTTGAATTATTTTAAAGGTTATTATTAACTGACTATTATCCTTTCAAGAGTTTTTGCCCATTTCAGTTTCTGGATATTGCTTTTCTGCTCTTTTGGATTTTGCCTCAACATGACACAAATAAGTGAAGATTTTACTTTGGAGACCACATAAAATTGATTTCCATACTGTTGTTTGTTGGTACATTTCCTTAAGCTCTGTGTGTGTGTGTGTGTGTGTGTGTGTGTGTGTAGGGTGTGGAGTAGGGAACTAAAGCCATAATTATCTCTACCCCAAAGAATGTCAAATATATTACATAGCACTTGCCAACAAGCATACAACAGAGCTCTAAAAGCTAAGTTGTTTCTCTCTGCTCATTTACAACAAACAATATATCTACAGAGCAAAATAAAAACACTGATTAAAGCAGCATTTCTGTCCATTTCAGACAAAGACCTATGGCCATCGACTTCAACGATGTTGGCTTCTTGGGTAATATATCTCAGTGTCTTGACTTTCTTAGCCTATGTAAACAAAGCAGTTTTCAGAGACATTAGAAAAATGAAATATAAATTTAGGATCTAACCTTTGCCCTCCCAGTTGCTTTTTCCAATTTCCAAGAGAGCATGGGTATCTAGAAGAGTGGATAGTAGATAAATAGTGATTAAGAAGAGACAGTTCTAGAATGCTGCCATATCATTCTCAAGAATTCTTACAGAAGCACAAGAATATGTTAATGGCCATTTACATTTACCCTATTTTTATATAACTACTTAAAAGCACATAAAATTACACAAAAGATAACCTGGACTAAAAGAACTAAAAACACCAAATCCATGATCCATCTATCAAACACTTTTTTTCTCCTTCCTAGACTAAACATCGTTTAGGTCTACAATTTTAAAACATCGCTAATTGTTTTTGTGTGTGTGTTTGTGTATGTCTGTATATATATACATATATATATGCATTATATGTATAATATCGTAATTTTTCACTAAACTTACAAGAACTTTTTACTCTCTCTTTAGTCTTTATAATGATCTTGAAAATAGTTCCATTGAGCGATGTAGCAAAATCCACTTAGCTATTGTTGAACACTTCCCAGCTGCATGACCTTGAGCATGTGACATTAACTTTACGTGCCCAGTTACCTCATCCGTAAAATTGTAGTAATAATACTTAAGTCATGGGGTTATTGTGAAAGACTAAATGAGCTAATGTGTATATAGCATTTAAAATAGTGTCTGGCACTTAAGAACTCATTATGTATTAGTTCTTAAAAATTGTTTTTTTGGACATTTATAACTTCTTTAGTGAACATCTTCATTGAGGAAATGTCTCTCTCTCTCTCTCCTCGCTCTTGCTGTGTATGTGTGTCCCAAATATGAGATTCTTATGTCAAATAAAAAATTTTCCCCATAGAACTGAAAGTTCTTTATGTAGATTGCATCATGCATTATAAAAACAGTCAAAAAGCATCTATGAAGTATTTGCTTCATCAGTGTGTTGTATAGGATACCACGCCAAGCAAATTAAGTTGACTTGATCTTTGACTATTACATTCTACAACAACACAGTAGAAGAGATATGTATGCATCCTGCTGGTTCAAGTATGGACTAAAATAGGCTAAGTACAGTATGAAGCCATCTATGACACATCATTGGAGCATTGCTAGTTTCAGGTTTTTAAAATTGTGGGTAAAGACGTGTTATAAATAAATCAATTTATATGAGCAAATCACTCTGAACACTGAGCATCAGAATAAACTATAATAGCTAATAAGAGACAAGGAAGAGATGAAATCAGCTCTTGTCTGAGTAATCAGCAGAGAAAGATCAGGATTTGTCCTATATGGCTCAAACAGTTTCCTATCAACATAGCAGTCCCCTTTACACAACCGGGACTTCTTTCACTCTGTACTTTAGTTAATACTCTTCCCCTTAAGGGCGCCTGGGTGGCTCAGTGGATTAAAGCCTCTGCTTTCAGCTCAGGTCATGATCTCCGGGTCCTGGGATCGAGCCCTGTGTCAGGCTCTCTGCTCAGTGGGGGAGTCTGCTTCCTCCTCTCTCTGCCTGCCTCTCTGCCTACTTGTGATCTCTCTCTCTGTGTCAAATAAATAAATAAATTCTTAAAAAAAATGCTCTTCCCCTTATTTGAAATTCCCTTTCCCCTGTGTGCATCTTCCAACTGAAATCCATCCAACCTCTGAAACTTTTGCTTCGTCCATGAAGCCTCCCTTGACTGTCCCAGGACTAAGGACATTAATTTGACAATTACTTGAGCAGTTGTGAAGGTAAAAGAGTAGTAAAGGAATAAAGAGGGCTGAGGAGAAGGCCTTGGGAAATGCCATTGGGGATGAGGCAAAAAAAAAAAAAAAAAGTAAAACAGCAAAGAACTAATGGTCAGGATGGGGCCATGTCTGGAAATCTAATGGGGATGAGCATTTCCAAGGAAGGTCTATAAATGGAACTGGGATTAGAGTCAAACTCTGTCTAGATGCTTTACTCATTGTTCTTCTCTCAGGTGAGGATTTCTTTAGACTTTGTGGATGACCACGTTTGCTCATGAAGTCAAAGACCAACCACATCATGAGGCAACCAAGGAACCACACAATCTCTTAATATACAACAAACGTGAATGTCTTTTCTCTTCCATGTTTCTTTTTTTTTAATTATTGAAGATCTCTTTCATGTTTCTTAGTTAGGTTTTTTTCCCCCTCTTTAAGGATCAAGATAGAAAGCACTGATTGTATTCTTTTAAGGTTGAGAAAATTAAAAACTTTTTCCAGAGTATTGTAAAGGGTCAGTGACAAGGATACTTTTTGTGCCCTGAAAAAAAATACTATTGTGGGCATTCTGTAAGAAATGGGCTTTTGTGCTTTTCATAGATTACAGTTCTTTACACAATGGACTTGTCTAAGTTTCTTCCTGTTTTCCAATCAGTTAAATTTAGAACGATTGTTTCCATCTCTTATAAGATATGATGTCTAGGAAAGTGAATGCCTCGATGTGATACCAGGGCCCAGCAAGTCTGTGAAATTCAGTTGTAACTAGGGATATCACCCAACTCCCGGGCCTTTCTCTAGGCTTTCCCATGGGCACCCAAAGGGTATTTTTCCTCATTGCTAGTTGCTAGTTTGCAATTCTGGAATATAAATTTTCTGTCACCTGAAAACAAAAGAACTCAATTTTTAATATAAAACCACTTATTTTTAGGGACTCCTCTTTATTTTTGGTTTATAGAACTTTTTGAATTGAACAGTTAGTGATTATTATAGTAAAAATCGGAACTAACATTTAAACTGAAAGGGGAAAAAAACACCCATTTTCCTATCATCTACATATAACCACTGTAAGCATTTTTATATATGTCCTCATAGATTTTACATAGTATTTATATGTTGGTTCTACCTCCATATTTTCATTTAAATATATATATTTTACACAATTGTGTGTGTCTTTTTTTATAAAGATTGATGCCTATTGTCATACGGCTTTGAAACTTGCATTTATCTTTTCATATCAAGAACAACCACACTTTCACCACATTACTTTATGGCTACATGGTTTTTAATTGCACAGGTGAGTCATAATTTATGTACTTTGTTAAATTAAATAAGGAGGCCATTAGACTGAGGTGGCTCTAAAGGCATGATGGTATACCTTAGCAGACCAAAATCTAAGCCTGTAAATGCCTCAAGGTTATGAAATCAAAATGCTAAGACAAACAGTAACAAACAGCCAACTAGATCCTGAGCTAAGGTCAACCGATAATATCCTTTTAAAAAAAATAATATCCTTTCTGTGTTTCCACACTTTATCTATCCAAGTCTTTCCCTTGGCTCCTGTCAAGGAATGTTCCTAATGACTTCTGGTTTGATGCTGCCTGATCAGAATTGATTTTTACCCAAATTAACTCGTAAAATCTTTAATATGCCTTGGTTTATCTTCCAACAACTTGCCCGCTATTGTTGGAGATCTAGATTATAATAGTCTTGTAAATAATGCCACTTTGAGTTATTAGCATACTTATGAGCCCAGGGTCTGGAGCCCATCTTTGATATCACTGTAGAATGAGGATAATAGGAGTATTTTCTTCACAGGGTTTTTTCTGAGGAGTAAGTACATGCAGAGTGTTTGCAAGTTTGCCTTGCACAGAACAAAGGCTCATAACTTAAGTGTATCATGCTTCTTCAACATGGTGCTAAATTTTGAGTGAGAGCCATTATAATATCTTAGAATATCTTTAGTTCAAGTTCTCATGTACATTGCCCCTAAAAAAAGAGAGAAAGAGAAAGAAGAAAGAAAAAGAAAGAAAGAAAGAAAGAAAGAAAGAAAGAAAGAAAGAAAGAAAGAAAGAAAGAAAGAAAGAAAGAAAGAAAGAAAGAGACTTCTAAAGGAATATCTAACTTTAGTTCGTTAGAAAGGTAGAGCAATTTGGTAGGGGTTAAAACAATTTCTTTTGAAGACCGCTTGAAACCATGGACTGTTTAGTCAATTTTATGCCTGCAGGACTTGCAACAGATGCTGGGACTTTACCACGGACCCTGGTTTGCTCATGGCATTGGTTCACCTTGGCCTGACAGGAGACATCTTTTCCTGCTCTCATGCCTAAATCCACATGATACTGGAACCTGAGTTCATTCTCCTTTTCTGTGTGTCAGCCAAGAGGGAGGCTAAGCCCCTCTGAGCCCAAACGTCTCTACCAGTCATGATATTTTTATCCAATGACTAGACCACTGTCACAGGAATGGATACAAAGCATGACTTCAGAGGTAGAGGAACAACGTCATCTCTGTGAGTTCAGTGAGTTCCTACAGGGCAGACTCACAAAGATTTGTGTTTGCTGATTTGAATTTCACTCTTTTAGACATTGGCTGAAAAAGTCTAATGAAAGATCACCAAATTTTGAAGAAGTTTCTGCGTTGAAATTTACCTTTATTTGATTTGGGATCACCTTACTCCAGCCTCTACCAAGTTTCCCCAGAAGTGCTGAGAGTTCTGGTGAGTGTGTATCTTGTTGATGAAAGAAAATGTACACGAGTCAGGATGAGTTTCATGACTTCGTCCCCCTTGTAGCTTTTTGGCTATAGGAAAATTTATTTGGCTTTGCCTAGAAAAAAAATAACAGAAACTTGTTTTGTTGTACATTGAGTAACTTGTCTTTAAAAAAATACTCTGGCAGCATTTGATATTCCAATGAAAAGATTATAATTGTTCTCATGTATGAGGCATTTAGCTTAGAAAAGACCTACATTGTGCAGCACAAGCTTTGGTTGGCATGTGTCAGGGCCCTGTTGATGCCCTTGAAAAATGCCTGAGTAACAGAGACAGAGAGAAGAACAGCCTTACCCTGAAGGGATTCAAGCACTGCAGCCCACAGGGATAGATGGAAAAATTCTAGGTGCAAGGACTTGTGGTACAAGGTTACAGTTTTTGAAATGCCTCAGAGACAGGCTGAATTACAGCAGAACATACATTTGCCAATGGGGCAAAGGTGACTACCTCAGAGCCCAAAATTGAACAAGGGAAGTAATCTCCTTGAATGTCTACCTATGGAGCCTACTTTGGTCTCCGTGGCTGTGAGAGCTACTAGGTGAGACTGTGGAGCTACAACCCTGTTCCCTACAGATCTAGGGTCTGGGCCAACCCCCTCAAATTCCATTCCCATTGAGCACCCACAGTTTACTGCTGGTGACCCAGAGCTCTCTTCCGTGAATTAACTCATTTATAAACAACTCTCTTAGTAGCATGAAATATATAAAAACGAAATAGATACTCCAGTCTTGTGAGGGAGACAGACATGTTGTAGATTAAAATACAATGTGATAAATTGACAATTAGACGTCTGTACAAGGTGGTGTTGAGATTACAAACAAGAAGACTTAATTGGTAGACAAGGTACAGTTCAGTCAGGTTCTATAAGAAAAGAGGAGTGGAGACACTTAGAACTGCAAGCAAAGGCCTAAAAGACAGTGTTGTATTCTACCATGGTAAGAATTTTGAGAAGAATAAGGCTGGACAGGGTCACATGACAGAGACAGCCTTGAGACCATTCAAAAGAATTAGGCTTATTCTATAGTGGATGGTATTTTTTTTACAGAGAAGTCCCAAGAAAAGTTTCTCTCATTTGGCAAATAAATGGTAGCTGTTTTGGATTCTTAGACATCAAGCGTAACTGAGGTCGGAAAAATCAGGCCTTACTTTCAACATGAAATGGGGAAAAATGATTTCGTTTCTTTATCTCCTTTTCTCACCAATCTCCTGGGGTCCCTGCATTTCTCACACAGTCTCTGGGCCCAGAGTTTTAACCACAGGTACCTCCAGGGTTGCTGGATAGGACCAGAATGCACCGGCAAATAGTTTTTCATAGAATTCAGCATTCCCTAGCATCTTATGTTTGAAGAAAATCTAGTATGCTTACTCACTCAGCTGATGTTATTTGGAATTTTGGTTGAGACCTTGAGCCACAGAACCAGACAACTGGATGCAAGCTGGCATTTCAGGACCTGCAGGTGGAGGTCCTTCTTGGATGGGAGGATCGCAAGACTTGTCCAGTCACAAGAGATCAGGAGTGTCTTATTAAATGGGACTAATAACACAGTAGGGACTCTCCTACTCAATGATCATGCAAGCAATTCTGTAAGGATTCCCTCCACAAGCTAGATTCATTGGTAAACCGAGGACCTGCCACCAGAAGTTCAATGTCTCAAATGCTTCCACTAACCACCAGTTTAGTTGTCAGGGGTCAGTTGTATTTGTTCCCAAAGTCATTTATTGCCAGTCATGGGGTTGTTTGGTTTTTGTTTTTAGAGAGAGAAAAGAGAGAGAGGGAGAGAGAGAAAAAATGAGCAGTGGTGAGGGGGAGGGGCAGAGAGAGAGAATCTCAAGCAGGTTTCATGCCCAGGTTGGAGCCCATGATGGGGCTCAGTCCCACAACTCTGAGATCATGACCTGAGCCAAATTCAAGAGTCAGATGCTCAACTGACTGAGCCACCCAGGTGCCCCATCCCAGTTGTGTTTTTAAGACATTTATGTACTTTAATTAAATATTACATAAACCGATAAAATGTAAGTACAAGTTAGGATTGTACATTTTAAAAATTTAAATCAAATACTTTGGAATGGCTCCATAAAGGTGAGTCAGTAAGAAAAACAGAGTGAAAAACAAAAGAAGAAGAGAAGTCTGTCAAATTAAATGTGGACATAGTAATTATAAAGATTCGGGCATCAAATATAAAACTCTTACACAATAGACATAGTTTGGAAACAACTCTGCATTTATACAAATACCTATGATACCATTTCTTGTTAGTATTATTCTTAATTTTTATTACTGAACTAGAGTTGACATACAATGTTATATTACTTTCAGGTGCACAATGTAGTGATTCAACAATTCTATACATTCCACAATGCTAACCATGCCAAGTGTAGTTACCATATGTCACCATATGATGTTATTACAATATCATTGACTATATTCCCTATGCTGTGCTTTTCCTCCTCATGATTTATTTATTTTATAACTGGAAGTTTGTACTTCTTAATTCCCTTCACCTATTTGGCCTATCCCTCTACCCCTGCCTCTCTGGCTACCATCAGTTTATTCTCTATGTTTGAGTTTGTTTCTATTTTACTTTGATTATTTGTTGTTTATTTGTTTCCTATGTTTATTAGCTTCCACATATAAGTGAAATCATATAGTATTTGTCTTTCTCTGTCTGACTTACTTCACTTAGCATAATGCCTCTAGGTCCATTCATGGTGTTGCAACTGGCAAGAAGTCATTCTTTGTCATGGTTGATAATATTTCATTATATATATATAAATACTACACCTTCTGTATCCATTTATCTGTGGATGGGCAGATTAGTTGAATAGACATTTTTCCAAAGAAGACATTCAAACCAACAGATAAATAAAAAGCTACTTAACATCACTAATCATCAGGAAAATGCACATTAAAACCACAATGAGCTAACACCTCACACTAGTCAGAATGACTAGTATAAAAAAGACAGGAAATAACAATTGTTAGTGAGGATGTGAAGAAAAGGAACCCTCGTGCACAGTTGGTGAGTGTGTAAATTGGTACAACCACTGTGGAAAACAGTCTGGCATTTCCTCAAAAAATAAAAAATAGAAATACTATTTGATCCAGCAATTCCACTACGGGGTATTTATCCAAAGAAAACAAAAACACTAATTAGGAAAGATATATGTACCTCTGTGTTCATTCCAGTATTATTTATAGTAGCAATGATATAAGCAACCCAGTATTTTTAAGGTGCTTTGAAACATTAAACACTAAATTTTATCACCTCTATGTTTCATTTAAAATGTGATCTGAGAGAGTTGGGGGGTTGGATGAGCCTAGTGTTGGGTATTGAGAAGGGCATGTATTGCATGGAGCATTGGGTGTGGTGCATGAACAATGAATCTTGGAACACTGAAAAAACAAAACTAAATTAAAAAATAAAATAAAATAAAATGTGATCTGAAACTGATTAAAATTTTTCCAACCTGATTTTTATGAGACATTTCATTCATAAATTTAGTATATGAAAAACCATCTGGCAATCTGGTTAAAAATGCAGATGCTAGAGCCATGAGCCTTCTAAAGATTCTGATTGAAGGTCTCTATTAATGCCCAGAAATCTACATTTTTAAAAAAGATTTTCTTATTCTGATACAGTTAGAAATACCAGGATTTGACATTTGTTTCTAATGATAAATTCCAGCCCCTTTGAGCCTCCTCATTTTTAGCAATATGTCTTGAGAAACCAAAAAAAGAAAAAAAAACAAAGGAAATGTTTGTTGGACAAGCATTTCACTCTCTCGGGGTGGCTTGCTTTTGAATATTAGCTTTTCAAATTTTCACTCTATCCTATTTTTCTATAATCAAAGAATAAGGAAGTTTTAGAACTCAGATTCAAAGGGGTTTTATGATGAAGTGAGTAAAAACATGAACTTGTCAATTATCTTAAATTTATTTGACATTCATTTAGTGAAAAGATCGACATTAAGTTTCACTGATGGAAAAATAGCCAAATATTGCAAACATTTTGAGAATATTTGGCATCAATTTATAAATCACAGATGTTGAAGACAGGAAAGATTTTGCAGGTTCAGCCGGTCATTGGCTTCTGTCCACTAAGGCTGGTCTAGCACATCAGAGACTAGATCTTAGTTCTGGGAAATTCCAAAGTCTTTGAGCCTCAAGATATTATTTGTTCAATTCTCTTATTCCAGGAATAATGACTTTCCAATCACCCCAAAGGTTGTATATCTAACATTTTCTCAGTATTGTTTAAATTTTAGTATTTGCATTACCACCTCAAAGATTTACCTTCTTGATAAGTCCCATGACCTTGTTTGAAAATGCTTCCAGGATTTTACAGATTGTCCTAGAGTTTATCCTAAAACCATCCTGCTATCATTTAATCTCATTCCCATATTCCCGGTTCACAGCGCAGTTGGAAAAATAACATTTTGTCACTCACATTATAACACCCTGTACACTCGGTTGAAGTAATATAAACATCATTATAAGTTGGCATCCTGTTCTCTATACTATTAAAATGAAGTGGTCGTCCAGATAATTTGATAGAGGGGATGATTTTAAAAAACAAAAAACTCTACTTTTTCTTGGAGTGCTTTGAATGTTTCCCCCCTCCTTTGGTGGTGAGTTAATATTCCAAATTATACACTTGTCAAGTTAACAGGAAACAAGTTTTCCTGTGTGTTCACCTACTAACAGTGGAGAAAGCCAGGTCTAAGTTTTATAGATTGACAGGGGAAGGTAATCTGACTTAATGCTCTATTAAATAAGTGATAGATGGTAGATGGATGGATAGATAGATAGATAGATAACTTGTTCAATTTTGAATGAAAGTGCAGCATGAAAATCAATGCCTGGATGACTTTACTAGAAGGTTGACTATGTCTTCTCCCAAACTGTCCTCCCACACAATTTTCTTCTTCCAGAAGAAATGTTTTCATTGCTCTCTTGTTGGCCTGCCTCTGTGAATCCCAGACAGGAGTCTTTCTTTGTTTCTTCATTTAGAAGCAGTGCAGTCTTTGAAAAAAGTACTGAACTAGGTTCTCCAAGTACATGCAAAAGCCACTTGTCTTAAAAATGAAAATAAGGTAGATAAAAGTAAGGAGGGGCTGGATGAAATTTTCCAGTCATGTTTACCTTTTTATTAACTCTTCATCCCAATTTGTGCAAGTGTGTGTTTATCCGAATATATCACCTTTAGAGCTCTTGAAATTTGAGAGTATTCTAGTTTTTTTTTCCTTGTCATCCAATTGATTTTTAAATCTCATAGATGGAGGATGGAATTCTTATCAAGATACATAACATTTCTACATATTATTAATCTTCATAAGTTGCTGATACAATTGGGCTTTATCTAACTCCAGTCATTGGTCTACAGAGTTCAGTGCTGGGTTCTTGATCTTAACTGTCTTAGCTGATTGTATGTTCATGAGAGCATGTGGAAAACATTTGTCTCTAGGCCACACTCTGTTTGAAGAGACTAATACTGTCTGAGTCCTCTCAGACCTACCAGATATGTTCACACCTCCTGAACCACTGTGTGGGAGGATCCTAAAGTCTGGATGTAGCTTTACCTAAAGATGAGGCAAAGCCATACCTCTATTCTCATTTCTCTCAAAGTGTAAACAACCGGAGAAGAGGCACAAGCAGGGCACAAGCTACTTCTCAGGGATCCATCTCAACTTCCAACTTTATGATAGACCCTCTGATTTCTTCCTTTCTGTTCGTAGTACATGGAATCTTTATATATATATATATGTATATATATATATACTTCAAGAGCCAGAAAAAATAGTTGATTTTTTTTTAAATCTGGTCATTCTACATCCTGATTATTCAGACAAATGCTTGAGATATTCCCCCTCCCAAGTCCAAACTTTTAGAACTTTCAAACTATACATTTTGCCATAAGTTTGAAATTTTTATTTTGAAACTCAAAAGTCATGGGACTTTCTTTCTGCATTTGTTTCATGTCCTGTCTTCCCTGAGAAAATAAAAGCAGAATGACTATTTGCCTGACTTGGGATGGAGTTGAGAGTGGGTCAGGGGCCAGCCAGTAAATGGAGTGAGGAGGAGGGTACTGGTGTTAGAAAATACTGGAGAAAAAACACATTCTTTAGGAAAAAAGACAAAAAATTAAAATTATAAGACAGAAAAGTATTATCTCACTACTATGAAATGAAAAAACTTACGATGTCCTCCTAAGCCTTCTGCCAAGAAACTTTTATTTCATTCTTAAAACAATATCAAATAAAAGCTATGACATCATAGAAGTGCCACAAATTCAGTATATTCCTCTTGATCATAAGTTGTGCAAGTTCACGACCAAGAGGTTCTAAAAACATGTCACCAGAACTTTGCTTATGGCTCTAACCTCTGCAGACTGAAACTCACTAATTTCTAGGATACTTCTTATTTTCCACTGACCAAAAAAAAAATATTTTTAGTAGGCAAACCATGAAATACAAACAGAAGTCAAAATGAATACAACAAGATGGCAAGCCTCTTTATATATGACTTTGAAGCCTCTTGTAATAATATTAGAGGAACTAATGAAAACGGAACTGGGAAAGCTTGCAAAATGCACCTGGTGAGCAAGCACACAGTCTCCCTCTCACACTCCCTCTTATAATATAAAAACGAACGGGCTTAGTTCTCTTGCCAAGGGCAGCTTCCCCCCACTTATCCTATTACATTAACATTTGTGCTGGCATTCATTTTCTGCTTGTTCTCCAGAGTGGGGTGGCCACAGTGAGACTGGGAGGTGGTCTTTCCTTGGTCAGACTGCCCCCCTTCAGCTTTGCCTAGACTGTCCTTTCATTGCCTCATTCCCCCATACACTGAACTTGGGTTTGGTCTGACCCTATGGGCCAACATAGTGTGATATTTTCAACTGACCGTTTCTTTGAGGGAAACAAAGAAAAATAAATGAGACAGGGAGGAAGAGAATGTTATGGCACTCTATCTACAGCATGCTTTTTTTTTTTTAATTGTAAATTTGAAAACCACAGTTCTGGTTGCCTTTTTTGTAATGGAGCAGATGAGATCTAGTCAAAGAACCAGCTCCCACCTCCTATGTCCCTCCACTGTAGTCTCCAGGGTCTTCCACTTCTCACACTATTTTCCATTCCAATGACTGGCAAAGAGCTTGGAATGAGTAGCCACCACCTAAGGTGTGTTGAACAAAATCAATGCCTGGCACCTTGCAAAGGAAGACAGAATGTTCAATAGGTTTTATGAGTTCTCAATGCTTTTAGTACATTTCTTCACGAGGAGGAGGCAACGGAGAGCTGAATGGGCAGAGAAGGACAAGGAAAGCCCTGATTATCTTCTACAGCATCTCAGAACTCTCAGTGACTTTGTCTTGGCATGGGAATCACTGGATTATGGTCTTCATTGAAATAAATGCCTTTTATGTTCTATGGCAAAAAGAAATAAATAGAAAGGAGGGAAAATAAATCTGTAATTATTTCGTTCTTCTGGAACTTGAATGGAACTTCTGGAATTTTTGTTCTCATGAGTCCAAATGACTTAAATAGTACAAAGGAGATGATGAGGACTGAGTCCAGTGCAAAGAGTCAAAAGGTTCTCAAATCACTTCCTTTCTTCTCCCATCAGAGTAATATTTCTCCAATCCCTTCCCCAATAACCAGCTGCATAGTAAGCTTCCTGGCCACTCGATACAGTTAAACTCCTGTCAATGACTTTTGGCCAAACTTCCCCACAACATCTAAACAGTCTTATCCTTACCATTCTTAACCATAATCTTAGAACACCCCCCCTTGCCTTCATATCTTCATGAACAGAAGATAAACTGTTTGATCATCTAGATCCAAACATACGCTAAAGCAAGGAGATTGTAGTTCCTAAGCATCCTCTCCCGGGCTCTTACAAATTTGCAACAGAGCAGATTATGCTCCTAGTGATACTGCTGGTTTGACCTCATTGCAGATTACTAAAAAATTTAGGATTTCTGAACACTTTAAAGAGGTGTTTTTTAACTTTCAACATTTTGTCATTATGCTGTATACCACTTCCTGAAAATCAACAAATAAAGAATTAAGCATTTGTTCTATTTTGTTTTTATAACATGATGCTTATTTACAGTAGATGGAAGAGGTGTTTCTTTATAAAGTATAATGTGGTATAAAAGAATGCGAGCTTATAAATGTAAGTGGAATGATTGAACTAGAAAATCACCATTGTGCAAGGATCAAGAAAGGCGACTAAAAGTATTTGACTAAAAGGGCGCCTGGGTGGCTCAGTGGGTTAAAGCCTCTGCCTTCGGCGTAGGTCATCATCTCAGGGTCCTGGAATCGAGCCTCACATCGGGCTCTCGGTTGAGCAGGGAGGCTGCTTCTCTGCTTACTTGTGATCTCTCTCTCTTTCTCTCTGTCAAATAAATAAACAAACAAACAAACAAATAAATAAATCTTTAAAAAAAAAGTATTTGACTGAATACTGCTGGGGAACAAAGCATCTTCATGGTTCCCAATGTCATCCCACAACATGACTTGCCAATCCAAAAGGAAAAATATGCCTTTATTGTAGGAATATCTCATGGTCCTATTAGATCGTGTGATCAACTTTAGCATCATGAATAGTAGGACCCCTTGACATTATACAATATAAAATACACAGCATCATATGTGGAGTATTTTTGCAAAAGCCTTAATAAGTCCTTGCACCTATCATCCATTTAATGGAAATACAGGGGATAGTCACAAGTTAAACCTCACCACAAGGAATAAGCAGACAAATCTAGAATGTGGGATGGTCTACAAGAATATTGACATTGTCTCTTCAAAAAGTCGAAGTTAAGGGGAAGAAAAGATAGGGGACTGTTCTAATATAAAAGAGCTAAAGAAGGGGGGCCTCAGTTGGTTTAGTGTTGAATTCCTGATTTTCACTCCAGTCTTGATCTCAGGGTCATGAGCCCGAGCTCCGCATGGGGCCCCATGCTCAGCATGGCGCGTGCTTAAGATTCTCTCTCTCCCTCTCCCCCTACCCCTACCCTCACTTGTGTGCACACATGCTCTCTCTCTCTCCCCCCAATAAATAAATAAAATCTTTATTAAAAAAAGAGAGCTAAAGAAACATAATACCCAATCCAGTGTGTGAGGTTTGACTGGATTGTGTTTCAGAACAGGAAAAAGAAAAGAAAACTACAAAAAATATTGTGTTGACAATCTGAAGATTTTGAATATGGAGTGAACATTGGATGATATCAAGGAAATATGGTTAATTTTCTTAGGGATGTGAAAAGGGTACAGCAGTTATATAGCAACGTGTCTTCTCTTTTGGAGAGACAAGCTGACATGTTTAAAAGTAAAACCTTGTAATTATCTCCACAAACTTAAAAATAGTTCAGCAAATGAGTAGTAGCTATCATGATACTCTTCTTTCAACATCTCTATCCATTGGAAAATTATTTCAGAGTAAAATATTGGAGTGGGGGAGACTAAGGCCAAGGAAAAGTAATGTCTTCAATGGAAAAATATTTCTCCTTAGCTTTCTGTGAGCCACAGATTCATTTTCACCTTATCTCAACTCTCCTAGAGGAAACACTTAGCATCTTGATGATTTACATAAAACATTACCCTTAGCTTTGTAATTTATGGTGCTGCGGTTCTTTTTCAGTCAATGACTTTGTAGAATCCATGTTTACAGACATGTACAATCTAATGAGCACTGCAAGGAGCCGGGAGCCATTCTAAAATGAGGCTCCTTGCTCTCCCTCACTTTCAGATCCACATCTGAGAGTGAATGCCAGGTAGATTGTTCAAGAATATTCCTCAGTATAAAAATCTATTGTTGACATAGCTTTCCCAGTGACGCCTTTAATATTTTAATTCTAAGCCTGGTATTACTGTGCTCTACTACATTAGCCAGACCCTCAGTATTTTCACTACAAGGTGGTGACTACATCAGCCTCCCTCATCCCTCACATGGGTGCCATTGGTCAAACAAGAGATGCATGAGGCTGTGATCTGAAATTGGCTGCAAAACTCACACATACACACACTGGATGCTTATTTAAGTATTTGCCACAAGAATAGTAAACAGACTTTTTCATTTTACAATGTCTCATTTCTGGTACAATTCATCCTATTAAACTTTATTTGTAAAGTTTCCTGGTATTTTAAATATATTATACGAGACATTATTTTTAATTTTTCTCTTTTTTCTCTTACGATAATATATCTTCGCATTCCTGGAGTGTTCTCATAATAGTCTCTAGAAATGAGAGTAATTATTTTTGTGTCCACTTTAGAGTTAAGAAAGAGGGGAAGGGTTTTCACACCTTGCCCAGGGTCACAGAGCCCTGGAACAGTGAAGCTGGTCCCAAGAGCTGCTGGTTCCCTCTCTTTGCTGCAGGTTGGGCTGCTCGCATTTGATATGTCTGTAGAAATCAGCAAGTGGTCTTGTAAGTTTTCCAAGATCACTTGTGATTTCGTCAGGGACAGGGTGGGGACGTACCATGAGATTCCTTTTACAGCAGCTGGATTGGATCTCTTGGGGGCCCTTTTGCCAGAAACTGGCCATTTCTTGCTGTGCAGCATTGTGCAATAGCCTCTTCTCAGCCCCAGGCCCAGACACCAGCTGGGCAGGGGGAGAGTAGGAAGAGGGTGGGGGGCCTGGAATCCTGGCTAACTGTTCTGATAACAAAACCAGTGGGCCAACCACTGTACCATAGAAAAGAAATATTCCGGACTGCCTTTAACATGACTGAAGAGTTTATATCATTTTAAAAGAAGCGTTTCTATGAACCCTCTGTTGGATTAATCTTGGTTTGGATATTATGGTGTTGCTCCCCTTCCTCTTATTTCCAAACTGATTTATTTTAAAAATATGTTTGCCTTTATATAAACAAAGGCATTTATATATATATATATATATATATATATATATATATATATATATATATATAGGCTCTTGTTTATCTGCATTTAAGTGGAGTTTTTTTACCCATGATAGGTGTTCGATAAATGTTTCTTGATGCTGCTGATGCTGATGATAATGAAATTTGTGAAATATTTTATTATTTCACATGATTGTGATGAACATTTCCAAATTCAGTGTTTTTTATGCAGTGGAGTGCTAAAAAAACTGCAGTTACAATGACAATATCTATCACTCGTGTTGAATTACCTGCTGTGGTTGAATTATTAGGATGTCCATGAGCTCTTTATTCATCAGATGTCTGTAACTTGAACTGGAATTTACAAAGGATTATTTTATCTTTGTAAAGGTCATTTTTTCCCTCATTTCTGACTGATTCCAATGTGCACCGTGTTCTTCTTATGTGTCTCCCTCATTTCAAAGCCTGTAACAAACAAGTAATCGTTTGACGGTAACTTAATCTTCAAAGATGAAAATGTTCTCTTTGTAACAATTTGTACTTTTCATAATATGAATCTCCAATTCTAATCAGCCTGTTTTGCAAAGGTTTATGATATTGCATTTGATGAAGTTAAACACACTTGTATTGTTGAATACTTCCATCTGGCCATATGCAATTTCGTTTAAACTATAGGCTTTACTTGTTTGTCTGAGAATTCTAAAGTAGGAACAAGATTATCTATGAAAATAACAAATAATGGGTAGGAAAATCATTATGGGCCTTAGAAACCCAAGTCAGATAATAATCATGATCTCTTATATTTGTCAAATAAATCTTGTTTGACTTTGTCATTTGTTAAACAGATGTTTTGATTTCCATGGACAGTCTCAATTGCCTATCATTTAATTATTTTAATAACTAAATGAGACTTAATTGTTATAATTCTGTAAAATGTTAACATAAATTAATTTTTTTAAGATTTTATTTATTTTTTGACAGAGAGGGATCACAAGTAGGCAAAGAGGTAGGCAGAGAGGGGGAAGTAGGCTCCCTGCTGAGCGAGGGCTTAATCCCAGGACCCTGAGATCATGACCTGAGCGGAAGGCAGAGGCTTTAACCCACTGAGCCACCCAGGCGCCCCCGTAAATTAATTTTTAAGTTAAAAAAATTCCCTGCAAAAAAATTGTGTCTCTATTTTTTGGTCTATTTTTCATACCAGAAATTGGTTTGCAAAGTCATTCAAACTCCATTTTAGTGTCTAGGATAAATATTACCTCTTCCTCCTCAGATCCAAGTATCTTTTCTCCCAACCTATGCACATAGCAGAGAAGGATACAAGTTTTTTATGCTTTAGATGCATTGGTTCAACTGTAAGTTTTCCAGGAATACTTGAGTGGGTATTCAGGAACCCTAGGCCCTCTAGTATTTCCTGGAACCTACTATCCACATTGTGAAGAAAGTCATGTTTTACTGAGTGTAAGTAACAGTTCTGTTAAACTAACAAGAGTCTTCAAGTCAGAGTGGCCCATCTTCTCATTTATGGTGGATGCTGCTCCTAATCAGATGTGGTTCTTTCCCACTGAGCCCAGACACACTGCTAGTACTCTTCTTAGCTTAGTGCTTTACTTAGTGTGACAGATTGAGGGTCAAGACAAGACAAAACTTATTTTCCTCTTCATTGGGAGAGGCAGGGCTACTAAGAATGGTTGGCCTAACTTTCTGTTATCTAACAAGAAGTAAGTGCCTGAAGAGATTTAGTAATTTTACGGAATATCTTTCTCAGTTTTGGAAGAAAAGATTAATGAAGAATAGCAAAAGGTGAATCTCCAATCCCCAGTGTAAACAGCAGGAATTTCTCTGTGGGACTAGCCTGGCATTTACTATAGCACCTGGATATCTATGCCTCAAAAGGGGCCAAACAATTAAGGTAAAGTGAAATGTTAATTATTTGGATCCTAACCCACTAGAATCCTCAATTAACTGTAATTTCCCAGTTTTTGCTTCAAGAAGAAATGGGAGATTATGGACATTGGGGAGAGTATGCGCTATGGTAAATGCTGTGAAATGTGTAAGCCTGATGACTCACAGACATGTACCCTGGGGCAAATAACACATTATATGTTAATAAAAATAAAATAAAATAAAATAAGAAATGGGAGAGTTAGTAAAACAATTGACGTCAGGAATTTGATGACAAAACAAATGTCAATCAAAAGTTATATTTTGGGGTCATAATATTTTTTCCTTCAAACCTTTACCTTATATCCAGTTCTCAACTGTCTCTACCTTTAGTTTCTCCAATCTTTTCTTTCCTGTATGTTACCCTAGATGGACTTCATCTCTAAGAATCATTCCTTACCATTATTCTGTACTCAAGGAACTTTCAAGAGCCTAGGTGATGAAACCCAGTCTCCTTAACCTGATTTTTCTGGCCCTCCTCAGTCCAATCTGGATACACTTTTCTGTCTTTCCTTTTACAACTCTTCTACCTGATCCCTCTGTGTCATTGACCTATCCACTGTTCTCCAGTTGAAACTCGTATTTTTCTACCTAAATGGATCCCTCACCCCACTAAAGCCAAGAAGGCCTTCCTACTTCTTTCTTTTCAAATACTATTCATCATTCAAATGCAAATCAAGTCCCCACTTGACCTCAAAGTCCTTCTAGGGCATCACAATCCCCAAAGATCATTCTCACAGTATCCTATATCCTTATTGTTCACCCCCAGTTGTTTCATGGGAGATGACAAGATTGAGTAGTTGGAGACCTAGGCATGAAAATCAATGTGCATTGCAACTAGGACTTGTAACTCAATGAAAAATTTTGAGCTCCTCATCTTTTCAGAAGTAAGCTTGTTGTTCCCCTAGAAAGAGGCTTGGTATTAGAATTTTATTTATTTATTTATTTATTTATTTATTTATTTATTTATTTATTTAGATTTTATTTCTTTATTTGACAGAAAGAGAGAGATAACAAGTAGGCAGAGAGGCAGGCGGGGGGCAGGTGGGAGGAAGCAGGCTTCCTGCTGAGCAGAGAGCCCGATGTGGGGCTCGATCCCAGGACCTTGAGATCGCAACCTGAGCCAAAGGCAGAGGCTTAACCCACTGAACCACCCAGGCGCCCCTAGAATTATATTTAATGCTAATCTATAAAGAACCCAACTTACTGACCAGAACTGTAAGTAATACACATGTATGATGGAAGTGTTTTTGCTCCTGTAATCCTGCCATTTTGAACATTTCATAATGGTCCAGGACTGTGTCAGTAAATAGATTTTGAGTCACCATGAGACTCTTTGGTTTAGTACTCTTCTGTGAGCTCCACCCTGCTGTCTGAGAACTTCCCATACACCCACGTTATCGGTCACTACATATTTCCTTGCAAGATTATCACATAACAAGAATAAGCTGGATACATGTTTATCTGTTAGGGGTTTTTCATGGCAAGGAGCAGGGGCTAATTCCGTCTAACTCAAGCAAAGGAAATTTGTTAGGAGGATAGGAAGTAGGACACACACCTGGAGAGAAAACTACAAAAACAAAATTAATACGGACAAAAATCAGAGCAACACTGAGATTCTTTCTACATGGCAAAAAACTGCTAATCTTTGCTGGGCACCACCAGTAAGTTGAGGTAGCCCTAATCTTTTTTTTTATTTGTTTTATTTCTTTCTCCAACCCCCAAGGGAGTCTAATTGGATCAACATAGGTCACATGCTTGTCCCTAAATGTTCTGATTGACAGTCTTACTAAAACAGCATGCAATGGCAGAGAAATCATTCTCCAAAATCAACTATGGGTACTCTTATCAGAATAAGAGAGAATGGATGCTGGACAGGAAGCTAACAAATGATCATCACAACTTGGAAAATTTTTCTAACTGAAGGAGTTGACAAACTACTGGAATCGGCCAAAAGAAAGACCCAATAGCTCTCTTGGAATTGGAAATATATACTTTTTTTTTTTTTTTCATTTGCTGAGATACTAACATTTTTTTGGGCAGGGAGAATGACCAGCTGACCTGTTGAGTGCCTTTTTCTGACTCTGTTTCTGAGCTCTTTGAAGCCTTTTCTAGCTATCTCTGCTTGCGTGTAACCCATTTAAACTTCCAGTTGCCTTTTCTTCCTCCATATCAGGCTGGACTTACCATTCCCCTTCCATTAACCTTTTAGTTCATCTGCTGCTTGTGTCTGTCATCAACTGCAGGAGATGCTGATTATGTTGGGAGCCTTTGGAAAAGGGGATGAGACAGAGAAGCACCAGAAGATAAGGAGACCAACGAGGAAAAGATTAAAAACCTCTCAGCACTAAGTACAGTTAGGTCAAAGTACTGCTACAGACCTTCGCAGTTGTTGGCTTTGGACAGGGGGAGGATGAATCAGTTTAGATAACTCAGGAATGGGCTTGAACCTTTGCCCAGACCTCAGAATGAACCACTGAAAAAACCTCCCAGTTTTCCCAAATTAAGACATTGAGAAAAACATTGAAAGTGAGTTTTCCTTTCTCGCCCATCCCCAAATCCCAAGGGAACAGTTGGGACCACAAGGCAATTTATTAATAATAATGGATTAGATTTTCAGTACAAATTTCCCTCTGGCCATTTTGATGTGTCAGAAATGCTTTATAAATGTTAAGTACTACAATTAATCTCCTGAAAGGGGGAGAGAGAAGAGGTTTGCCAGCTGTAAATGTTAGTGATTTCATTTGGTTTAAGAGTTTGCTATTATTTTCAGTTTTAGGATGTATTTCCCCAGAAAGTCAGCCAGTCATCATCAATTTATTGGGTATCCATTATTTGCCAAGCATTGCATTTGGTACTGGGGGACACAGGGCAATGCGTAAAAACCAGAGTGCTGCTCTCCTAGAGCTTCTAGAGAATTTAAACACCAGGATGACTGGATGTGTCCATGTCCCTAGATCCATTTACTTAGACATCTAGCCACTGGGTATAATAGAGTAACTTTTTCACCCTTCGTATTTGTGGTTCAATAAGCAGGGCAATGCAGTGGGGAGATTATAAAATCTGAATAGTTGTTTGTTTTTTTTTTTTTTTTTTACATTTAACTCATTTATGGGCCAATTCTCCTTTCCCTTCATTGTCAGGGACATCATTATTATTCTTTTACCACTCTTAGAAGTAGTGTGGGTTGAGAGGATGACCCTGTCACCTTTTGCCTCCATTGGACTTGAGAACCAGCACGCTGCAAGGTATGCATCTTGACCTGCCTTCACAGAGTTAAAAGAGTTTTGAATGATATCTGAGGAGCTTGTCAAAGTTCCAGACCCCAGATGATGGCTTTTGGCAGTCGGTGCTTACACCTCTCATTTCCTAGTCCAAATGTTGGATGCAAAAAACTATCTGTTGTTCAGATCAAATCCAACTACTCACATTCTTCCGGATGCTACTCAGACACTGTCCCTATCACCACCTCTCTCAACTCATTCAAGAGGGGAAACGTCTCTATAAACTGCTACCAAATGTGAGGAAGCTCGCATTCCTAGCTTAAGAAGCTATTTTCTGTTATCTTATTTATATTCTTAGGAAATTACGGCTTGCGGCAGGAGAGGGATTTTTAGAAGTGACTGAGTCAATCTCCGACTCCGTGAGGGATTACAGGTAGGTCCTTCCAGAAAGTTTCTTGTTGTTGTTCTTTAAAAAAAAAAAGTCTATGACTTTCTAAAACTCTATCAGAGTTGGTCTCGTGTGCTCCTCATCCAGATCTTACCTGTAGCATTTGAGAGAGCTGCCAAAAATGCCAAAGTCAAAGCAGCCCTGCTTGATTTCATTCCACTGTCTAATTTTTATTTAAGGAATATTTATTGAAGTCATTATCAATTTAAGTTCCTGAGTTGTTGAACACCATCTGTGTTTCACTCACTCTTCTATGGCTCCAGATAGAGAAAATCTTCTTTGCCCTCTTAGGACTTAGTCTCTGGTGGAAAATCTAAAGAAATAGAAACGCACAAGGTAATATAATGTAAATGTAACAATATCAATATGCACAATAGATAGCAGTGGTATAGGAGGATGATTAACTAATGCCTATTAGAGGAAAAAAGTAAATTAATGGAAACCTCTCGAGAGAAATGAATTTTATGAGGTGGTATATTAGTTTTCTGATACTGCATGACAAATTGTCTCACACTTAATGGCTTAGAACAATGCACATTTATTATCTCACAGTTCTAGAGGTCAGACGTTTAAGTCCAGGGATGGTCTAACTGGACCCTCTGTTCAGGGTTTCACAAGGCTAAAGTTATAGTGTTGGCCAGGATAGAAACTTCATCTGAGACTTTATTGGCAGAATTGATTGGAAGACTGAGACCCTCAGCTACTAGAGGTGCTTGCTGTCCCTTGCCACATGACCCTCTCCACAACACGGCAGTCTGCTTCTTTAAGGCCAACTACAGAACATTTGCTACTCTTTTTTTCATCTCTGACATTTAGACTTTTTGTTAAAGTCCTCCCCTGATTAGATGAGGCCCACCCAGGAAAATCTCCCCTTCTGTTAACTTGCGATAACAGTCACTGATCAAGGACTTCGTTTACATCATAAAATTCTTTCATCTTAGCTACATAAAATATTCTAATTACAAGAATAATATTCCACCATAACCACAAGTCCTATCACACATAGGGCAAGGGATTATAAAAAAGTATGATTCTTTGGAATCATCTTGGCATTTTACTTAATACAAGTAGATTTAAATAGACAAATAGGATTATTTCAAGTGAACAATGGGCAAAAGCGCATTACAGGCTGATACCACAAAGCCATGTGGACATCATGATTCCTTACTTGTATTGCTGTAAGAGTTTCCTGCTTTAACTCCCCAGTTCCCAATTTTTCTTCCTTCTCGACAACTTTCTCCCTTCCCCCTTGCCATCACTCTAGTCTGTTGTCTACTCACCTCGAAGAGCTCTCTTTGTTAAGCATGTATCTACTTACAACTTATGTATTTATTCGTTTATTTATTTTTAACTTTTTAAAAGATTTATTTATTTATTTTAGAGAGAGAGAGCATACACGTGCACAGGGAAGAGGGGCAAACGGAGAAGGAGAGAGAGTCCCAGGCAGATTGCCTGCTGAGCGCAGGGCCTGATGTAAGGCGAGATCTCACAACCCTGAGATCATGACCTGAGCCAGGCACCCCAGCTTATGCCGCTTCGATGATTCCATCCGATCTCCAAATGCCCAAGCATGGCATTCATGATTGGGCCTTCTAGCCTGGAGTTCAGCTTTATTCCTATGACAGTTGGTTCTATGTGTCAACTTTGGTGGCTTAGAGCCGTCAAATATTATTTGGTTAAATATTATTCTGAATGTTTTTTACTGAGATTTATTGGTTTTTTAATTTATTTTTAAAGATTTTATTTATTTATTTGACAGAGAAAGCACATAAGAGAGAGAGAGCAAGGGAAAGGGAGAAGCAGGCTCCCCACAGAGCAGAGAGCCCAACATGGGGCTCGATCTAAAGACCCTGAGATCATGACCAGAGCCGAAGGCAGACGCTTAATGAACTGAGCCACTGAGGTACCCCATGGGTTTTTTTTTTTAAACCACTTTATTGAAGTGGAATTGACATCCAAAAAAGCTATATATGTTTAATTAATAGAACCTAATGTGTTTGGATATAAGTATACATGTATGAAACCATCACCACAATCTGTAAATATATTCATCACCTCCAAAAGTTTCCTCCCACCCTCTTTACTCACTTTATTTTTGTGACAAGAACACTTAACATAAGATATACCCTCAGCAAAACATCAGGTATACAGTACAAAATTGCTAAAATAGGCACTATGCTGTCCATATCTCTAGGATTTACTCATCTCGTACAACTGAAATTTAGTGACCTTTGACTAATAACTCACCATTTTCTTCTCTGCCAGCTCCTGGCAACCACCAGTCTACCATTTCATTCTAGGAGTTTGACTTCTCATGTAAGTGGTATTTTATAATTTTTGTCCTTCTGTATCGGGTTTATTTCATTAAGTAAACTTTACATTTAAATTGCTGGGCTTTGGGGTACCTGGGTAGCTCAGTCAGTTAAGTGTCTGGATTTCAGCTCAGGTCATGATCTTGGGGTTTTGAGATCAAGCTCCATGTTGGGCTTTGCACTGGGTGTGGAGCCCGCTTAAGATTCTCTCTCTCTCTCTCTCCCCCTCTCCCTGCTGCTCCGCACCCCTCCCGGGCCCAGCTCACATATTGTCTCTTAATTAATTAATTAATTAATTAATGGACTTCAGTTGCCCGCCATAATGTAAGTGGGCCTGCTCCAATCATTTGAGGGTCTGAATAGTAGGAAAGACTGATCTCCCCCCATTTGCATTCAGAGAGATTTCTTGGCTATTCAGAGAGATTGGATGGCCCATAGAAGAGAAGCACACTAAAGTAAGAGAGATTATTGGAATCGTCAAGAAGAAAAATAATGAGGACATGAAATATAAGAGTGGCCATGCAAATAAACAGAAGGGGCACATGTGAGAAAAACTTAGGAAGATTTTGTGTCATACTGGATGATATGGAAAGAGAGAGAGAAGTCAAAAACAACTTCAAGGTTTTTGACTTAAAAACTATATGTAATTAGTTAGTACCACAGAGTGAGGTAGAAGACAGAAGGAAAACTGTATTTGAAAAGAAAGATAATGAGTTTGGATTGATAATGTTGTCTGAGGTAGACATCTAAGTGGCAGTTGAATATTATGGCAGTCGTTAGCATCCATTTCCACCCCTTCTAGTTGGTCTTCGTATACTTTAGAAGCTATAGTATTAGAAGTAACATTGCCCATGCCCGCTTGCACCTCGCAGGTTAGCTACAGATTTGCTTCCCCCAATGTGTTGCAGGGACATAAAATTTGGCATGCAGCGGTGAGGCCAATGGCTTGTTCTTGCTACCCGCATTGATTTCTGCTAGCAAGTACCATCATGGAGATGTGGGTACTTTCTGCAACAAGGGTCCGTGTTCCAGGCCCCAGCTTCACATCTTTCAAGAGGCCATCGATGTGGTGACCAATGGTCAGGATTTCGGTGTCCAGTCACCAGTTTCATGGTTATAAAGAGCAAGTTTTTTGAGTGATACTGGTAACTTTTGACATTCTACGATGCTAAGGAATCTTCTAACTTGACAGTCAGTCTCACTGCTCCATTGTTTACTAAATCTGCTGTTTCATTTCTTAAACAAAGAAGTTAGATTGTTTGCCAACTGTTGAGGCAAAATATAAGCATTCTAAAAGTTTTAACTAACCTTTCTTCTATCAGTGTGAACTTTTAGAGAAGATGGGAGGGGCCATTGACTTCACGTGGTTCCTGCTTTCTGTCCTGCAAAAATCCTGGAGGCAAGAAACTAATAAGGGCCCAGGGATCAGCTTGGAAAGTGGAGAAAAGGAAGACAATAAGGCTAATAAAATATAATAGCTCATAAAACTATCTTGTTGCAGAAGCAGGGGGTTGAGAATGTGCACAAGAAGCTCTGTCTTCTGATGTTAAATCTAATGGTCCTTTCACTACATGACTCTTTTTTAGCAAAGTTTTTTTTTCTTTTTTTTAAATACTACAAAAGTAAACCTCTGTCACTCTCCTTTCTGAATTTCTAATCAATGGAGTGCAAGACAAAGATGTTTTGCTCTTTGGGGAAATCTGTCCTTGAGAGAGCCAGATTCTCTCTGGCTCTCTTGATGGTCTAAAGCACCATCAAGAATGTCAGATGTTTTGATGTAGGATTTAGAAAATAGACTCCCCCAAGTTCACCTCACTAAATGTGTTCATGTTAACTGCCTCTTCTGCTTGCTGACAGCTTGGGTTCCTATTTGCCAAGATCTCTGCAAATGGCCTGGATCTTTGGCTGGAGGATCAGTTCAAACTAGAGAGCCCCAGGCTATTTATAAAGGTGAATGCGATTGGCCAAGTTGGAGTCATACTGGGCAGTGTGGGTTCAGCCTAACGATGAGGAGATTGTTCAGCTCACATGCTGAATGATCGAGTGTCTGCCCCTCAGTTTCCAAAGCTTCTTTGTCTGAGTTGTCCAGGTATAATAACCTGCCTTCGATCCCACTGGTGATACACAGAGCCTCTCCTGGAAGGAGACCCTGCATGGGAAGGAAGAGGGGTAGGCTGCACGCAATCCCTTCTGGGACAGGAAAGAGAGCCTCAGGCACTGGAGAAAGTCTCTACTTCATAGAAACTACTGAATTGGGAATAAATCAATGCAAATTTTATTTTGCGAAACTAAGCAAAACCGTGTTGCCTTTTCTCCATTACAAACTGAGAAGTGAATACAATTTCAGTAAGAAACGAAATAGCCACATAATCAGACTCCTTTCTTTGGTACTATGCTAAAAATCAGACAAATGTCTCCAACATAGGTGTTATATGGGGAAGTCCTATTGGCATCGTTGGAACCTAGTATCAATATTAACTCTGGTCTACTGTAAAAAACAAACCCCATTGGTTTCTCTTCCTGTTCTTTTCTCGGTAGTTGGGAGGCATATCATATATCTACCCGAGGCAATAATTCCTTAATGAACTTAAAAGCATCAAGCCTAGTCATGCTTCTATATATGGTCGCCAAAACAATGTTAGCTCTACTCTAAGTACCTATCTTCAGTATTTTCAGTAGACATTTCAAGACGATGGGAAATTAACTTACTGTCTTCCCCCTACAAAATTGTGCTTCCTCCCTCTTAAAAAAAGAAAAAGCAAAATAACCCTTGCTTGACATTCATTCCCCACACTCACCCCCTTCCACTCACTAGCTGCCAAATTGATGCAAGCTTCTTAGTCTCTCTAATTAGGCATGTTTCTTCAGCGTCCCCATAATGTAGTTCATGTGCTCACCTTTTCTCACTTTAATTTTGCAACCAGCTCCTAACTGGTCTCCTTTTGAGCTTATCCTCTTCTAATGCCTTCTTTAATTGCTATCAGAGGAAGGTTTTACAACAAATCTGTCAGTTTTGTCCTTGAAATTGTTCGATGAATTGTCATTATCCTGTTAATAAAGTCTTAATTTTCCAGCTTGGCATTGGTACATCCCTGCCTGTCTCTGTAGCTTCATTTATCACTGTCCCCTGGCTCATACCCAGTATAGTCCTTCCCTTTCTCTCTCATGTCCCTTCTTCTTTGAAACATATGAGTCAACGTATCATCACTGGGAGAATCTTCCATCATCCACCAAAGCTAAGTTAGTAAACCTGCTTAGGTATTTCCAAAGCACTGTGTACCTCTATGATAACATTTTAAAAACACTGTTGGCAATCTATATTTTTGCCAATTTCTCCCACAATAGTGTTACCTGAAGGCAGAGGAAAGGTCTTATGTGTATAATCTCCAAAGCAGAGTAGTGAGCTTGGCACGAAGTATGTACTCAATCTCATGTTGGTTCAGTGAACAAATACACCTTCGGCCAGCAGCCTGTGGTCGGAATCTGGACAAGCAGACAAGCGTTTGACAGAATAAGCCATGATAGAGAGATTGCCCATTTTTTGATGACAGATAACAGTTTTTTTTTTTTTATTTCTTTTGACACTTAAGAAGCAGAGAATTGAGCTAATATATTGTTCCCAAAGTATAGTCTGTAGGTCCCTGAAATTTCCTAAGACTTTTTCAGGGGACCTGCAAGTTCAATTTTTTTTATAATAGTACAAGGAGAAAGGTTATCAGAGTTCTTAGTCCATAGCACCCTTAATGTCTCAATAATTTTCCACAGCATTTCTAGACCCAAAGAAATACTTAGCAGTTTGTTTATTAAGTAGTTACGTTGAAAGAACCTGAGAAATATTTATGTCCTAAAACTTTAGTAGCCATTTGAAAAAATAATGCAAATAAATGGTGTACTTTATTTCATTTTTTTTAAAGATTATTTATTTGAGAGGGGCAGGGAGAGAGGGTGGGAATATCTCAGGCAGACTCCCTGTTGAGCACAGAGCCTGACTCCAGGCTCAATCCACTGACCATGAGATCATGACCTGAGTTGAAATCAAGAGTCAGACTCTTAACTGACTGAGCCACCAAGGTGCCCCTTATACCATTCAAATTTTCTATATCTAGACTTCTTTACCGATCATTTAAATCTGAAGTGATTGTTTTTAAATACCCAACTAACATTATTTATTTTTTTTTAATCTTCACTGTAACTCTGCCAGGTGTTGTTTTACATATTTTGAGGCTACATATATGGTCCCTGGTCATTATAGTCTCATTATTTTTAGTTCTGTGTAATTCTTATTTGTCCTTTGTTATTTTTTCATCTTAATTTTTTTCTGATATTAAAATTAAAATTGTTAAATATTTTCAGTGATTTAATTTCTTAATTTTGTCTGAAGGTTACATTTCAAATATTTTAATTTTTCTATTGGTTACTCCAAATATATTAAAACAATCATGATTATTTTATTTTCCAATTTCTTAAGGTTATATATATTTATATCTTCTCCCTAAAGAAGTAACTTAGCACAATATGTCACATTCTTCAACTCCCTTCACCTAGAATTTCAGTTCTGAATTATTGTACATAACATTAAATTTTACTAACTTTGCTAATAGTTTTGTGCCTTTCCTTGTAGTATCTCCCTGACATTTTTTCTTTTTTTCATCATACTACTTTCTCTAATGCGTCCTCAAAAAGGATCTTTGTACAGGAAACACTCTGATTTTATCTATGTTTAAGAAGCTCTTTATTTCAGGTCTGCATTTAAAATAGATTTTTCTGCATGTACAATCGTAGTTTCAAGTTATTTTTCTTAAACATTTTGAAGTAAACTTTATTTCCTTACCTCAAATGTTGTAAAGGAAAATCTGTAAACCAGTAAAAGTCTGCTGTCTGATCTGATTCTTGTTCCTGTATGATCTTATTTTTATTCAATAAATTTTAATTTTTTTATTTTGTATTTTTCCCCTTACCATAACCCCTGACAACCACTGATCTTTTTACTGTCTCCACAGCTTTGCCTTTTCCAGAATGTCAAATAGTTTGAATCATATAGTACGTAGCTTTTTCAAATTGGCTTTTCACTTAATAATATGCATCTAAAGTTCCTCCATGTCTTTTTGTGGCTTGATAACTCATTTGTTTTTAGCACTGTGTAATATTTCATTGTCTGGATATACCACATTTATTTATCAGTTCACTTACTGAAAAAACATCTTGGTTCCCTCCAAGTTTTGGCAACTACTCAAATAATCCTCTTTAAAAATTTTTTGTCCCTATTTCTAATTATTCTATCTTTTCATATCTTTTTGAGCATAGTTATTATGCTTAGTTTAGTTTTCTATCTAATACATTCATTCTGGTCTTCCAGAAGATTATTCAAAGTATTACTTTTCTTTTATAGCAGGTAACTCATAAAATTTCTTCTCATTTACCAAGAGCTCATATTTCTCTGGAAGCATCAACTACCCTGATTACTTGGCTGACCAATGAAACAAACTAAGGCCTAAGCCCTGACTTCCGCCTCTCCTGAAACATTTAATGGGGTGGGGAAATTTGCCTTAGAATGGAGAATATCGGTATTAAATCTAGGCTGAACCATTGCTTGTTGGCCATCTTCCCAACCAGTAAATCCTACCCCTCAATAAAACATCCCGTTTCTTCACCCTTAGTACCATTCTTGGGTAAGGGTTCTTTTCCTTGATTGTGATAACTGAGTTCATGAAATAAGGAGGGAGGAGGGAGAAATGTTCTACCTCATCTTCCTGCAGCCATTAGCTCCCCACCTCACACACCTCTAGATGCCCTAGCGTGCTGCTCCCCAGCCTGGGCAGACCTGACATGGAACAACGCTTTGCAGCGATGATGGAATGGACGGTGGTCCTATCGGGGCAATGCCACAGTGGGTACGGAGCGTGCTCACACATCTTCTCTGAACCACTGTTCTCTCCTACTTCAGAATCCATTCATCTTCTCTCTTTCTAGGAGTTTTGCAAAATCATGGGATTATTTTCTCAGACCGAGCAACTTCGCCTCTTTCTCACACTTGTGGCAGATTCAGAATTGGAGTTGAGGAAGGGGAGAAAACTCTTGACAGGCACAGAAAGTCTCCATAACACTTCTAAATGAGCAGTATGGAAATATCAGAAATTGGGCGCCTAGGGGCTCAGTCACTTAAGTGTCTGCCTTCGGCTCAGCTCATGATCCCAGCTCAGCTCATGATCCTGGAGTCCTGGGATGGAGCCCTGTGTGGGGCTCTCTGCTCAGCAGGGAGTCTGCTTCTCCCTCTCCCTCTCCCTGCTGCTCCCCTGCTTGTGTGCTCTCTCTCTTTCTCTCTCTCTCTCTCTGTCAAATAAATAAAATAAAATATTTTAAAAAAAAGATAGTGACACTTTATTTCAATGCCCACAATATTTTCTTTTTTCAGAGGACAGAATGTGAACTTCTTCCTCCCTTTTGGATAGCTGAGGGTCAATGAGTTTGAATTTAAATCCAGGTCTTTCCACATTCAAGTGCATGCTCTTGCCAGCACTCTTCTACAGTGCTTCTTCCTTTTGAATATCTTAGGCCAAAGTGCCTTTTCATGGAAACTTATTAGAATTCTGTTCGTGGTTAGGAGATCTACCAGTGAAAGCTGTTTTCCTGGTTTTCTCAGTCTCTGGGAGAGGATTTACTCTGTGGACAAAATGCATGCAGCTGTCAGAGCTGTACGCCCTGGAAGAGGCCAGCAATTTTACAGTTCAAGACCAGATGTGGTCGAATGTGTTGACAAAAAGCAGGGTCACAAGGTCAAGTGCCAATTTTCCAGATCAATTTTTAAACTGTCTCTGCTGATTAGGGCAATGGAAGTATCCATACATTTCTTGGAGAAGGTATTGATCAGGGAACAGAAGCTAACATAATTCACCCCAGCTTAGAAAAATCATCCACAAGGTATCCTGCTTGATTCATCATTTCTTTTTTTTTTTCCCCTGCATATTTGAAAACATTTTGGAGGGAAACTGTGGGAATAATCTTCCCCAGAACACTGGCAGATATTTCTTAATTCCATTAATAGAAGCTTGGTGCCAGGTCAAGTGCTTTGTTGAATATTATCCTAGCTGGTGCCTTTATTTCTAGCAGTCCATTGGCTCAGTGTTTAGTACCCAATTTTCTACAGACATGTTTCAAGGTAAGGAGTAATTATTTTTTTCTTTCCCTTGGCTGTTATTTGGGAAGTTCCAAACTCAGTATCTGCTGAGTGGTGCTGTACTCCATGAAAGAATAGAGGGAGGTAAGTTTTAGCTTCTTTTTCAGAGTCTTAGCAAAGAGCTGCGGTTCTGGAAGATTTCCCATGTTCATTCTTTTCAAAATGAGGAATCCTGAAATTCAGCCTATAGTATAAAATTACTCACATTCCAGTTTTCTTTCCAGAAAATGGACAGGGCAGGATATATTTTTGCATTGCTAACTAGACAAAGGCAATTGCTTCCTCCAAATCTTGAGTCCACATTGTTGTCTACATACCATCCACTAACCTCTCGTGGTTTTCTTCTGCACCGTGTACACCAAGAGTGAATGGTACCAAAAAGCTGGATTCACTAAACCCGGAAACTCTCGGTGAGACCTGAACTGGCTCTCAGGTGGCGGAATCAAGCCCATTAAATGTGAATTCCTTCTACTTCCTTTGTGGCAGGGGGGGAAACGGACTGTATAACTAATGGCCATTCAGAATTTCTTGATCTCATATGGATGCCAGCGGTGCTCTTGGTTCATTATTTTTTTTCCATTTATGACCAACAGCAGCCTGTTCATTTGGCCAAGAGCTGCAAAATAACTGTTAAATTTTAAATTAAAAAAATTGTACCTCTTCTTCAATATCTTTCCACTTAATTTGTTGAGAATGTTTTCCCATGTGACCTAGTCCTTGACGAGCAAACGTGAATGTGTAATGAACATGAATACATGAATGACAGTTCTAATCTTACATTTGAAGCCTTATGTCGGTACCACTGGCATGAAGGGCCTGAGTTATTGAATGTGCAAGTGTAGTGTGCAAGGTAAAGGGGATTCGTGATTGACCTAGCCTTAAGTCTCCACTCTTTCTTGGGAAAATATTTCCTGCTAAACAACCTACTATGCTTCCCTTTCAAGTAGTGCAAACAAGGTTTAGAAAGGGGTTTTAACTCACAGATAGAACACAGCATCAACATATATGGGATTTGCAGGTTGCAAAATGAAATAGAGAATTGCAGAATATTCCAGTTTCTTAGATCTTAACTCAGATACAGACAAAGCTAGATAAATATAATGGTATTGATAAATAAGATAAATAAGAACCCACAGTGAGCACAGGCCCAGCAAATCAGCCTGAGGTTGTCAGGATTACTTAGCACAGAAAGTGCATGAAAGTAGCTCCCAGGTGATGACTCACTGTTTGCCCAGCACAGAAAGAAAGGAAGGTATGGCAGAATTTGAAGAGGAAGCCGGTGATCTTTACTCTTGTATAATTCCATCCCAGGAAGTATGGGTAAAATTTGTGAATATAATGAGCTATTACTCCCATCATTGGATTATATGACAAAAGAGATTTTGTAGATGGAATTGGGGTCCCTACTAGTTGCATTAATCAAAAGGAGATTATGTGGGTGGGCCCAGTCTAATCAGATGAGACTTTAAAAGGGACTGGGTCCTTTCTGAAGCCAGAGAGTTTGAAAGTATGCTGGGACCTGAGAGCAGCCTCTGGGAGCCGCCTGTGGTCCCCAGACAACAACCAACAAGACGCCAGAGGCCTGGGTCCTCCAGCTACAAGAAAGTTTATTCTGCCAACAACCTGAAAGAGCTTGAAAGCAGATCTCTCCCTAGTTGAGCCTCCAGTGAGGATCTCTGATTCCAGCCTTGTGAGACACTGAGCAAAGGACCTAGCTCTGCTGGTCCTGGACTTCTGACCCGCATGGGGTAGTCCGTGGCTGTTGTTTTAGCCTCTAAGCTGCTTACTCTTTCACGCCTTTACGGCAACAGAAAACCAATACCGAAAGGAAGCCATAGGACGGTAATAGCATGAGCTTCCTTGTAGGAGAGAAGGTACATGGAATGTGCTGGAATGGCCGACGTCCCCTGTGGCGGGTCAGACATCTCGTGCGGAGGAATGACAGGAAGTGAAATAAAGAAGCCCAGTCGGAGCTACTTCTGGGGAGGTGAAACAGCCTTGGGCACAGATGGATAATTAGACCTGTGCTGAGAACCATACACAGAGAAACTGTGAAATGGACTGCAGGGAGGTGGTCCTACCACCAGGAGACTGGTGACAGGGCTACTGTGACCATCGAAGCCAGAAGTGCCGGAAAAACGGAAAAGAAGAGGCAGCTCCTGGCCATATTTCGGTGACCAGCCCGACTTGTGGCCCCATTTGGTTTCACATTTATTTTAAGTTCCTCCCAAAAAACAACAGAATTGTAGATTCTCCAGCTGGATGATACCTGAAGGAATCATCTGATGACATAAAGGCCTCACCATAAACTGAGAAAATATCAAGTTGCTCAAATAAGAACAAGTGGTTAAAAGCAGCATCATATGAGTTATAACATTTTTTTCAAATTCTTTTTGTGTGTGTATGTAAGTTCTGTGTTGACAGCATAACATTTTGGCTGATTCATGGCCCTGTTTTAAGGTACAGTAGATAAAGTATATCTAAA
This sequence comes from Nasua narica, assembly GCA_028533885.1. NCBI lineage: Eukaryota > Metazoa > Chordata > Mammalia > Carnivora > Procyonidae > Nasua > Nasua narica. The sequence continues at coordinate 12,709,560 of CM052814.1, forward strand.
GTTGAGATACATCATCTTGTCTGGCCTCCTGCCTTTAGACAGGCGAAATATTATTATTCCCATGAAGTCACTGAGGTTGAAGAGGCCAACTAACCTGTCACCAGGTAATCAGCTCAGGGGAGAGGGTAACTGGAGCGCCATTCTAAAGATCCCTGTTTTTCCCATTATTCCACTGATAGCAGGCCAGGAAGATGATAGCCCGGGGACAGCTGGGACACAGCTTAGCTACACGAACAAGGTCACAGGAGAAATTATGTGGTTGGGAATTTCCAAGATGAGTCTGGGAATGATGTGGGCCATAACAAGCATTTTTATTCTGAAGCCTTTATCATATTTAGTTCGACTGCTTAAAATCTATTGGATGATTGTATCTGATAGGAAAACATCTCCCCTCTCAACATGGAGTAGTGAGCCCATTTTGCTTCAATCCCTCCAGTTTTCTAAAGTAGACTCAGAGTCCAACTTTAAGAACTATGTTCAGCTATTTTCACTAGCCCAAAGTTGAGATTTAATTATGCCTAGGGCCTCAGCAGCCCTAGTGTACCTACTGGAATGATCCCTAGAAGTCCAGGTGTTTAAAGATTTTTATTTATTTGTTACAGAGCGAGAGACTGAGAATGAGAGGGGAGAAGGTCAGAGGGAGAAGCAGACTTCCCGCAGAGCCGGGAGTCCGACATGGGATTCGATCCCGGGACTCCGGGATCATGACCCGAGCCGAAGGCAGTTGCTCAACCAACTGAGCCACCCAGGCACCCCAGGTGTTGCATATTAATATCAAGATAACCATTACTATTAGGACTTCGTGCAGCATTTTTATTTCTTGTAGCTAATCTTTAAAAAAAAAAAGAGAGTTCCATTCTTTGAGGTCCTTACCTAGATGAACCATTTGCTTTTGCACTTCAGTGCTGTTGGAAACACTGTGGTTGGAAAGAGCACAGTGGCCCGTCTTCACGGGCTGCTTCCAGGCTCCCTTTGAAGTCACTAGGAACATGGCATGAACATGGACATTGTTCATGTGGAAAGGAGTAGATAAGGATCAACACAGTTAAACTAGGATAGAAATATCTTTGGTTTCCATTTATATTCAAACCCTTGGAGGATCATGGAGGAATAGCCCAGGGGCAGGGTTTCTGGCCCCTAATGAATGGAGCATCTATTACCCTGGAAGAAGGATCACCCAACCAGTGGGGGTCTCCATGGTGGCTGAATGAATACCAGAAAAGATGGAAGGTGATCAGTTGGGCCTTGGCCCCAGTTGAGTGTGATATCAACCAAGGGGGGTATTATTTTTTCTTTATGTTTAACTACCTGTTGATTTTCTTCTCTGTTAGGAGGTGAGGTAGAGCACACTTAGCCCAGGCCTGCACTGTGGGTGTGTCTGTGAGGGGCAGCACTGGCTCTCCACTCTAGAGATGTGCCATTTTCCTGAGGCCCCAAAGAGCCAGTCAATGCTATTTGTGCTCTTCCAGGTGGTGCTATGAAATGTCTCCTTGACACTCCAGAAAGGCTTCTCTTTGGTGGGTCATGCTATTCCTGGGGATAACTACAGACTTTGCAAAAGGAATCAACATGTTGGACCAGATTCCAATATGAGACAACACAATCAGATATAATCCAGCCTAACCCTCACAGAACATTACATCATCATTAACTTGGGAATTTGTTGTTTACATGTTTAGACTTAATCATATTTTAACCCCATCGAATTGGCCACACACAGGAAAAGCTATCAATCACTTCCCTGCAAGCACAGTTTGCAAGTGCCAGCTTTGCCTTTCAGCTCTTGTGCCTTCTGGTGATTACTACATCTTCCCCAAGTTCTGACTTTAGGAGTGGGAGAGGTTCAAGATCCCACAGAGCTGCAGTCCCACAGGCATCTTGTTGAGATCTCGTAAAGTCATACCACTGGCATAGCTAGAGAATGGACCACACCCAGGAAAGAGCAGAGCCAGAGAGCTCCACGATGCCCATTATCCCTTCCCATCAGAAGAGACATGAAATCAAGAACCCTCAAAGAGGAGGGGAGGAGAGGGGAACAACAGCCTGAAGAGGAAATGCTCTGTTCATCCTTTAATGTCCCACATTGCATCATCTCTTGGAAGCTTTATCCGCCCCTCCCTCAACCCCACCCTGTTTGCTGTTACACAGTTTTATGATTTCCTGTGTCATTGAACTTACTATTCCGTATGATGCTTACATGTCTTTCTCCTCCACTAGACTTTCAATTTCTTGAAGATTGTGATTATGCCGCTTTATCCCATCAGCTAATATTTGTCAAGCTCCTACTATATACCAGGCATTTTTCCAGACGCTGAAGGCTTAATAGTGACCAAGGCAGACAAGACCCTGTTCCAGTGGAACTTACTTCTGACAAGACAAACTTATAGACATTTTTTAAATACTTTTATGTTCCTAGATTATATTTAATACACATGTAAATGTGCATATATGTATATGTGTATATATATAAATATACACATATAGGTGTGTGTATATATGTATGTATATATACATATATAAAAAATACATATATTTTTTCTAAATAAGCAAAAGGACCTGTAACTTCGAGGTGTATGAAGGATGATGCGCCTTTGAAATGTGGATTAAGTGATCCCCTTTTTTCCTGTAATACTGTCCAAAAGTATTATGGTCTTCACATCTATCTGCTGACTCCTGAAGGACCCACCAGGGAGTGCTGTGGGGTTTAAGTCAACCCACAGGGCTGGCTGTGGTTTCTGCCCATCACTCTGACTAGTAGGCATATCAGGGAGGGCACCACACCCCCATGAGCAGTGGCACGACCAGGAGTCTTTTTCAGGGGATTTTATGCACTCTGGAAGAGTGTATTTTTTTCCCCTCAGGAGTCATGATTTGTAGGGAGTTGTAGACAGTAAATTGAACTAGAACATTTTATAATGTAATCAAATGAAATTATTATATTTTTTTGTTTTCCACTACCCTTTGAAATTTCATCCTATCTGCATAAAAACTCCTACAGACCAACTTTCTAGTCATGCTTAGATCCTAAAGTCACTTTAAGTTACAAATGCAGTTCCACTTCAGAAATTGCAACATTGAGTTCAAGATGTTAATGAAAACTTTGAACTTGATTTAAAGTAAAATATTCTCCCATTTCTTGTGTTAGGCCTGCTTCAAACTGGGAGGCAGTGAGGGAGAGGGACAGGAGGAATGGCATGGTTGACTTTTCCCTGTATTTCTCTACCTTAAACTTCTAACTGTCCACTTTCCAAGCTTGTTAACTCATTCCTGAGCCTTTTGGGATCTTTTTGGGTGGAAAAGGAGGAACGTTAAAGAGTGAGGAAAATTCTTTCTTAAAATGTTCTTTTACTAAGCTGGCTTCATGACATCTGGGTAGCCAATGTTTAAAGCCATCCCTCCCTCCCCACCATTAAAATGTTAAAAACCATGGGTTCTTTAGATGGTCCCAGTACTGGAGACGTTTCTTGCAGTTCCCCTGGCCCATTTAGACAGATTTCTTGTGAGTCCTTCTGCAGAGAATACACCATTCACTTCCAGTTTCATGTTACTGACGTTCCCTCCATCCTTCCAGTGGCCTTAATGGGCAGGACCCAGGCTGAGCCCATGCTGGTTCTTCTCGCACCTGGCCTCTCTCTAGTCTCTTAGAAACCCTCACACATCTCCTGTCTCCACTAACTCTGGACAGATCGCTGTTCCAAAGGCAGTGCCTCTATACTGAGGTCCGGGCAGCCTTAGATTGTTCAGCTGTGACTCAGAAATCAGCTGTCTCTGCCTTCCAGTTCTGAGTGGTCCCATCAATAAATCCTCAGTAGGCTTGGGAGGTGGCCCACAGGAGGAGCTCCTGGAATGGCTCTCTCTCCATTTCTTTGCAAATTCTGCATGGGATGATCAGGGTCGGGAATTTCACCTTTATTTTACCTTGGCGGCTCACTGGAAACATTAACTAACATAAAACATTTTCCAGATAATATGGGGCCTAGAGATATCAGGGTCTCTATGGAGAGAGCCTATCTGGGAAGAGAGAGGCCAAACGGCTCAGAGAGAGAGAGGCAAAGACTTGACACTCTCTGGAGTCCTGGATTTAGAACTTGAAATTGAGAATTTGGAACTAAAACTACCTCTACAACTGGTGATCGTTTTTAGCCTCTGCTGGTTTGCACTTGGTTTCTATTACTTGCAGCCGGAAGGAGTCCTCGCTAACGCCTCCAGTCGCTTTGCATGTAACCTATGAGCCAGGCAAACTAGACCCATCTATTACTCCTGAAGTTATCCCACGCTTTTCTCTTGTCACTACTTTGTTGCAGCTTTTTCTTCTCAGGGAATACTCCCTCCCTTCGCCCACCCTGCCCTCAATCGCTCTTCTAGCAGAAAGGCAAAATCCCCACGTACCTGCCTGAACCTTCGGGGTGCGGGGCAGGGCCGGGGGGGGGGGTGCACGCGCATGCGCACACGGGGTGACCCGACTGCTTGTTCCCTTATCAAGGGAACAGGGGACACTAGCTTCAGAAGCAGCCGAGTCCAAGGTAGAGACAGAGCCAGGCTGTGTTAGCATGAAAACTTGAGACCACTGAGTCTTGTTCAGGATGAAAGTGAGGAACCAAACTGGTTTTTATCCAAAAAGTAGCAAGAATCTGAACTTGGCTGCTGAGAAGTGGAGGGAAAAAGGCAGGCATAAGGAAAAGTCTCTGGAAGAGAAGGGGGAGGGTGTGGCAGGGACTGCTAGTTTTTCGTGGACATGTGTGCTCACCTCCTTTCGTAGTAAAGGGGACAGGGCCTGGCCCATGGCTACCTGGCAGCAACTACACTTCCCACCCCCCCCACCCCCCGCAGTTGGTTTGGTCTCAGGACCAACTTCTCACCCACTGGACTGAGCGGAAGTGGTCCGCACCACTCCTGGCGCGCCGTGGGTGGTAGGCTTTCTCTTCCACTCGGTTTCCCTTTCCTGCAGGCTTTACCCACTAGAGGAGTGGCACCCCAAATAGGACAGCTGGTGAGGTATTTACTATCTCTGAGATGAGCAGGGAAGTTGGATGGGGTTACATGATGTAAAGTTAGGGTGCTGCCAATCGTCTGCCCTGCTGCCGCTCTCCTCGGTTATCTGCAAATCTTAAACCTGAGCAGCCTTATGGGAGGGGTGTTTTGAGAAATTAAGGATAAGAGGGATATGGGGCAGACGGAGATGGGAAAAAAATGGCTTAAGAAAATGAGACACAGAGAAGAGACTGAGAAATTGTAGGAAGGTGACAAGAAGAAAGTTAAGCCACAGAAGACCTCTGAGGTACCCTGAGGAGGGTACCAGGCTCTCCACGGTGTGGAAGATGGAGACTCAAGCCAATTCTCTTCAGGAACTAAAAAATAACCACAGCCAGTTGGAAGATGCCAGAAGGCACTTAGGTTATGTCCTGCTCTCTTGTTCATATCCTCTGTCTTTCAAGGTCCAGTTCAAATGTTATTTCCTCCACAAATCGTCTCCACCCTGGGGCCAACAAAAGAGGGGATGCTTTGGGAGTATTCTGCAAAGTTCCATGGACAGGAGCCCTGGCCTCTAGTGGGATCTTGTAAGGGGCCCCAGGTAGAAAATATGACATTCAGCTTTACATCATTATAAATTCAAAGTACGATTTTATGAAAAGAGTATTTCACTAAGGACAGGTTGGTTTTGAAAGTACCATCGTGGTCTATCCTCAAAAGGCCATGGAGCAAGCTCAGATTCATTTTATTATTTCCTTTCAGGGGAAATTTGAACTGTTCCTTGCCCAGGGGCATGACAAGTGCCTCCTCTCTGAGGGGGTCAGCAGCCTCTATTCACGTCTGAACTCCATTCTGAGGTGACATCCCTTAGATGTCAAATTACTAACTTGCTTTTCTTTTCTTTTTCCTTTTTTTTTTTTTCCTTTCAGGAAAGAGCTCCTGATTTCACCTTCCTTAGCAGTGGAATGAGGGGCTGAAAAACAGCAGTTGCTGATGAAATCCCAACTTCCAAATACATTCCATGGCTTATTTGTGGAGGGAAATGTTCTTTACCTTTTGAACTTTCAGAGAGCTGGCGAAAGCACACGAGTAAGCTTTTTTTTCTTTCTTTTTTTTTTCTCTTTTTAATTAAACAGGAAAAAATATCACACCCTGGCTTGGCTGGTTCCCAAAAGCAGGGGTTGCACAGCTATTCCTGAAGGATCACTTCACAGACGTGGGGCTAGGTGACGGGGAACAAGGACCCAGCATGGCGACTGCAACGGCAACACCGTCCATATAGTCCTAGAAAGCAGCCCCAGCCGGGTTTCTGGAAGGGGAGGCTGAGGAGAAGCATAAATGATTCGTTTTTCTGTGTATCATAACCTTGCACCTTATTGCCTATAAATCAGAGCCGTTTGAAAATTCACCACATCCTTTTTCTGTCCAGGCCTGTGACATGGCTTCCTTTCATCCAGCAGATAGATGCCTGTGGTTTCAGAGCCCTGGGATGTTCCGCTCTGTGTGGTTAGTTAATGACCTGGGTGTCTACTGAGGTTTGTGACCACGGATTGTTGCAGAGCTCTACCTGACTCCTTTCTTCTCCTAGAGAAGATGAGAACATTCTGACCATATTAGTCACACTGGGAGTTCTTCTCCCCCCACCCCCTTCGTCTTCTTTTAAATGCACAGGAAATATTCCTCTCCAAGAGCACATAATTTGGCCAATAACAGCTTCCTAGGTTCAGAGCGACTTCACCATCTATCATGAGTTCTCCAAGATAAAGTTTGTAGTAGCACTTTTAGCAGCTGAAATGTCACCAAATTGCATAAACTCAAGCCAAGCTTGGGCATTCAGTCGCACTGCAAATATTGATGGAGCAAAGTTCACCAGGGTCAGTAAGATGAATTGGATGGTTCATCCTTCATCCTCAGAATTTACCACGATTCACACAAGGACACACAGGCTTTATTTTGTTCAGAGAGAAGCATTGCGGTATTGAGTTGTGGACAGCAAGGCAGGTAGTACTGCTCCTCTGACCTGAAAGTGTTGGCAATGAGAGCATCAACAGAGCTGGATGTGAGATCCATGTGGCTGCTGTTTGGGGCTGAAATGTACCCTCCTGGACCTGGAACATCCAGTTGGAGAAGCCAGGCTCCCCGTTCTAATGAGTTTGTAAGCAAGACCACATCCGGTCCTCCTAATTAATATTCTGTCATGTGGAAACAGACTATAGCCTATGAGACAGGAAATTCAACTCTGAGGCTGTCTGTGTAATTTAAAAGAGCCTGTTACAAACCAGAGGGCAGAGGAAAGAGTTGTCATCGTCTATGCAATGTCATTCAATGGGTCAGTCATCTGTGATGATCACTCCAATGGGTCAACTTGGCTATGCTTATAGTACTAAGTTATTCGATCAAGTGCTCATCGAGGTGTTGCTGTGAAAGTATTCTGTCGATATAATGAAGATCTACAAGCAGTTGACTTTATATAAAGGAGATTCCTAGATAATCTGTGTGGATCTGGTCCAATCCTTTGAATGGTCTTAATAACAGAACTCAGATTTCTTTCTGGAAGAAGAAAATCTACCTGTGGACCAGAGCATCAGTTCCTGCCTGAGAGCTTCTACCTTGCCCTTGCTGACAGCCTACCTGCAGATTTTGGATTTGCCCAGATAGCCTCACAATCATAAAAAAACCAATTGCTTGCAATCTCCCTCTCTGTATATATATATATATGTCATATATGTGTGTGTGTGCATATATATACACATATAATTAATATATATTCATATATAATTGATATTAATGTATCATAATATTGTTAATATTATTAATGTATATAATTAGTAATATTTACATGCAGATATCTATCCATATTTCTCCTACTGGTTCTGTTACTTTGACTGATACTGATACATCATCTTATCATTAGCCTAGAGGTAACAAACAGCCAGGTTAGTGATTTTTTTTTTCGAGTGTCAGTGCCCAAAGATAGCATATAAGATTAGCAGTGACCTTCAGGGTATGTCTATACCACAACTACATAAAATTTCTTATGTATTCCCGAAACAGAAGCCAAACCTATCCTACAACAACATGGGTTAGATTCTCTCCCTCCACTGTTTAAAACCACGACTGATATTCAACGTCAAGGTCTTTATGTCAGCCTACACCATCACAAGATCTCAGCCCTGATTCCTTGAACCACTTCACTTGCCTTCACCCTCTTGCTCTCATGCTCTAGCCACAATGGGTTTTTCTGTCCCTCACAGATGCCAGGCACACTTGTTATTCAGGGCTAAGACATTATTCCCTGGTTTGATTATCCTTTCTTCATAGCACCTATAACCACTTAAGACATTCCATATTTACTTACTGCTATGTCCAAAATCTATCCCTTCGTATGCCACATAAGAGCAGGGAGGGCTTCTGTTTTGTTCACTGCTATGTATCTCCAGTGCACACGTAAGTTAGACAATCTGTTAATATCTGTTGAATGAATGAATGAATGAATGAATGAGCTTAATAGTGATGAAGTCAGACAGATATGTGAGTTGGTGTTACTCAAAAAAAACAGCTGATTTACCAAATTTTAATTTTCTTCCAAGCATTTTTTTCCCATGTAGATACCATTTCAAAGGGAACTGATGTGATCAAACCTTGAAAGTCTTCTTTCTTCCGAGTATTTCTGGAGTGGTGGCTATACTATTCACTTCTTCCATGTTGAGATCCTCTTCTCTCTTAACTTCATGATTCTGCACAGCTCATCTACCCAGATCCATCTTTAGAGTTACCTTTTCTGTGAATTCTTCCCTAATTGCCTTAACAGAAGCTATCTTGGCATCTCCTGAAATCCTCAAAGCATGTCACCTCTGCTACTCAGGAGATATATGGCATTAGTTGTCTGCTTCTGCAAGTACATCTCTATATGCCAATGAACTCTGGGGCAGGGGGGGAGGTGTCAGAACAGTGAATTACACTTCCCTGACTCCCTGCATCCACCAGCAGCGTGCCCCACAGTGACAGATTTCCAGTTCCAATTTGTTGGAGAAATGAATGGGTAAGTATAGTTAGTCATTTGTCTGGCCAATGAAATGAAAGAAGAGAAAAAGGAACCGAGATGCTGAGAAACAGAGAGGAGAGCAAAGAGAAGGAAGTTCTCCACACTTTGACACACTTAGCCTCATCTTCAGAGAATAGTAGCTCATGGTCTCATACACCAAGGAGTGCACACAGCAAGGAATGAGATGCAATGGCTTGTTCCATTCAAATGGAATCCAATGGCTTCCATTGGAAGAAGGTCTTCTCCTTCTACCTCTGCACTATTAGAGGTGAAAGTGGAAAAAGGAAATCAAACTTGCTTTTATTTGTCTTATCCATATTTATTTCCACCTTTTATTAGATATTTAATAGTATATAGACTGTCTCTCTTATTAGAATATAAGACATATGGAAGTGAAGACTTAGTCTTTATTCACCACAAACCCCGCACTGCCCAGAACAATATGTAGCATAGGCAGATGCTTGGTAAGTATTTGTTGAATGAATGACTGAAATAGTTTAATTGGAGTGGCTAGTAGTATCCATTTCTATCGTGTCATGTTCATTTGTTTTCTAAAAAAAAAGTCAATATTCTCCTTTCATAAGTCTGGTTAAATGTAATGGCTCCTATGTGTATGAAGACAAAATGAAGTATCCTGCATATTTTCAGCCCTTGACTAAAGTGAGAAAATGTTCCTACAAATTTGAAAAGGATTTTATTTTTCTGATTTTTTAGAAAGCAATCAACAAAAGAACTTTCAGCCAAGTCTAGAGATGCATGGTGTTGATGGTTGTAAACTTAATAATGGGGAAAGTAGCAAACTTCATGCTATGTACATTTTACTCCAATTAAAGGGTAATGATGAAAAAGTGAATTTAAGAAATTAAGCCCACTCATATTATGAGTAGCTAGAAGGTCAATCAATACAACTCTCCCATCAAAGTGAGCGGGAAGCAGAGGGTAATTCTCCATATTGAAACTCATATGCCTTTCCCCATCTAGACCCCAATCTGAAATGCTGGAGAATGATTTCAATTTTCAAAAATAGCTTGATAAGTTGACAGTTATAGTTCCCACATTGTAAACATCTATTTTCCAAATACTTACTCCTGAACAGAGAGCCGTGTTTCATATCATTTTCAATAAAATGAGTATATACTAGACTTTGGGACAGCCCATAATTTTATACTGAGTGCTGCCATCTGAGAGAATCTCCACATTCTTCCACTGTTATTTATTAGTTTCTACATTTATTGCTTTTTCAAAGCTTGGAAATACAAGTGAAATTTAAAACAGCTTAATTAAACTTCAGATGTGTAGTTCTGATAAGCCTGGCACAGAGCCATAACATTCCAAGATTCTCAAATAGCATAATCTAATTAATTTTTTTCTAGAACATAGAGATCATAAACAGCGATCTGAAACACTTAGTGTACTGCCAGCCGGCATCTTTTCATTTCCAGTCTCCCGCACTGTAATTTTGCTCCCATTTGTGAGAAACTGTGGATTTCTCCACTTTAGTAGATTGTATTAAGTTACACGCTATTCAGTGGAGGTATTTTTTAATGAACTAATTACATGTTAGTTAATAATAGAACATTGCATCAACAGTCAACTGTCAAAGATCACTTTTAAAGAAATTACTTCAGTTTTGCTGTAGGAATGTCTGGGAACAAGATCAACCTGTGAAAATAGCATGATTACCCAGCCCTGGGTTATTGAACTATAAATGAATGTTTGTGTATTGGATATCAGTATTATTAGCAATAACAATGACAGCAATAAATCTATAAAACACAAACTGTAGTGTTTCCTACCAAAATAATGTTTTCCATTTGTGCATGCTTAATTTTATCAGCATATAATAATTAAGATAGTGAGGCATATTGGGTTGGCCCATCACTAAAATCCAGTCCAAGGTCCTGGCTCTGATGGTGGTAGAGGCATTTATAAGACTGTAGAACCTTCTATAATGTTCAGCTAAAGTTAGCTCCTAATTCTCCCACATCTAATTTTGTATCTGATGGATAATCATTCCTCACTCTACACAGATCCTTGATGGTTTTGTTGACACTGACCATCTTCCCTTTAAGGCAGCAGGATGCGCTGGTTCTGAACCTGTCCCTCCTTGGATCTATTACTCATTTCCCTGTGATCTGCTTTGCTTGCAGAGAGCTGACCCCGCTGTGCAGGGTTTCCCAGGCTTCCATGTCCACTGGCTCCCCCTTGGATTCAGCCCTTAAAAAAGAACCACATGTAGGAGATTGGAAAATCCAGGAGAAATCCAGGACACCCCTCTCTCTCCCCCTGGTAGCATCTCTGGTAGCAGCCGCCTTCTTCTGCCCAACTACTAGGCTCGCCCCATCCCCACGCCCAGCTCAGAGATAATAGGTCGTCTTGCCTGTCTTCATTTCTGGGTCGTGTCACTGTTCCATTAGGTTTCTTAGCTCTTTTATCACCAGTGTAGCTAGCTTCCTGTATTAAAGTCCTACTGTTCTAAATATTCAGTGATTTTTATTTCCTGGCAGACCATTACTGAGATACCAGACAAAAATTCACAATCTCCTGAGGCTATATCCATTTTTCATTCATTTCAGGGGCTTATTTCTCAACATTTTTATTATATCTCTTTATGCAGAAGTGCATAAAATATTTTTTTCTTCCTCTTTGAAAGAACATTTTGGATTTGAGAGGAGAGAAGACTAGGGGAAGGGCAGCTATTCATAAAGTATTAGAACTCAGCCTAACACTCTGTATCCTGGAGTTCCACTTTGTCTACACAGCAGGGCACACATTTTTGGTGAGGTCATACACACCCAGGGATATGATGTCATCTTGCACACTGTGTTACAAACAGGTTTAATAATGCATTGTTGCATCTTAAACCCTGAGATGGAATGTTCTGCTCAAACAGCCAAACCTGGGATCCATCTGGTAGACATGTTAGTCAACGACCCCAAGAGCTCAGCACACTTCTCCCTATTGAGATAGAACAGAAATGACTCTTGCAGATTTAAAGCTCAGTTTTATAACACAGCAATGATGTCATCACTATAAGTGGTTTTTTTTTTTCCCCTCTGGGTCTATTCTTTCTCTGCGTCTTCATTTCTCCCTCCCCTCTACTCCCACTTTTTTCTGGGTTTCTCAAACCTTACCTGAGACCAAGTAGCTTAAAAGAGGGTACATATGTACACATGCTGGAAAGCTGTTAGCATTTCTCATGGGTGAAGCAATCTGGAACCTTTCTTACCACTGTCCACCTAGGCGCTTAAGGGCTATGTAGAAAGACAATGTATCATATCACGAGGTAACCTTGTCTATTGCGGAATACATATGACTTATGATGTGACAAAAAATACACATCCCAGAGGTTTCACCAGTTGTGAGACAACCACTTTTCCATTCTAGAAACTACAGAATCATCTTTGACTCCTCTCTTCTCTTCCTATCTCTATACAGTTACAATGTGCTCTTGCTCTTTGCTTCCAGTGTTGCTGGTTACTGTCTCAGCCCACCCCCAGTGTTCTAGCCACAGTCAGCAAAAAATCTTTTTTGTTGTTCAGAGTCTTCCAGAAATGTCATTTTCCCTGCAAACATCCCAGATCATGCACAAAAATTGATCTTCAATTACACACACACACACACACACACACACACACACACACACTTCCAAGGATAAGGAGAACAGAGAGAAGACACAATTCTGGAAACTAGAAAGCAGATGGATGAATGATAAATAACATAGGCACCCAAGGAAGTGAAGTACTTAGCCAGCAGTAGGGGAAACTTAGCCAGAAGTAGGAAAAACTCTGATTTATACTGCCTAATCCCCAAAGGCTTACAATTTGGCCTCATCAGGTAGCTTGAGAAATTGGAGTGAAGGGGAGTAGACAATTTTTTTTTAATTATTTGAAAGTATTTTTAAAGAAATGGGCAGATAACCAGTTTCCTAGCTCACTATGCCAGACTGTCCCTCCCCAGTTTATTGTCTAGAAAGCACAAAACCCAGGATCTTAAGTAACAGCAGGCACAGTGGATAGTGCATATTTCTTACTGAAAGGAGTAATCCTATGCATAGTGAAAGCAAACACCCACCATTCTCTGCTTCTACCTAGCTCTCAGAACACTAGCTGCTAGTCAGGACATTGAAAAACAATCAAAACAATTGCACAAAAAACAATTGAAAAACAAAAAATATCTCCTGGCTAAAAAGAAGGATAGAAAGATACTGACTGTGGAGATTCTCCATTAAAACAGCCCAACCAAATCACTCTATGGTGAACCCGACAGTTAACAACCCTGCTCATGTACTCAAAAAAGCAAATCAGCTTATAAGTGCACTATCTTTAGATATAAAAATTAACAGACCTTGAAGAAAAGCCTCCAACATGAAGTATATAAAGCAGAAAAAGAACCCCCATGCCTCCCTCCCTACCACACAAAGCAACTTGGCTGAGATGATGATTTGCAGAAAAGAAAAAATTTCAATATCAACAAGTTTTTATTAATATTATCAAGAAGATAAAATATAAATGCAACCATGTAATAAGAATCAGAGATAAAAAAAAAAAGGAAGGAAGAAGTTGTGAATAGAAGAGGAAAATGTGAATATAACAGGACCAACATAAGTGGCCCAACATCAAAAGAACAGAGGTTCCAGGAAGAGCAGTGAAATGAAGAGAAGGAAACATCAATAAAATTTATTCAAGAAAAGTTCTCAAAATGGAAGGATGAGATTGAAATAGCCTACCAACTGCCCAGTAAACGAAACAGACAGACTCGTATGGAGGCAAATCACTGTGAAATTCAACAAAAAGAAAATCCTAAAAGTTTCTGAGGATACAAATTTTTAAAAAGGTCATACACAAAGGATCAGGAATCAGAAAGACTTTGGACTTCTCCGCATCCCTGAGTGGCAATAAAGCAATGCCTGTAATCTTCTGTAGGCAATGATTTCCAATCTAGATATCAAGACCCTGGTACACTATCCATCAATTTCTCAGAAAATTCTTTCTCAGTTTCTCTCAGATGGAAAACTACTAGAGCATGGCCTCATCCAGAAAAGAGATTGTTAACTATGGGAAACATGGAATCTGGGCAGTAAGAACAAGGCAAAGGCTGTGAGGAGATCCCAGGAAGGAGTGTGCTCCAGGTATAGACTCAACCCCCAGTCCAGCTTGAGCCGCTCAGAAAGAGAAACTCTGGAAGACGAAACTGAATGACAATCAAATGGCTCGAGTGTCTTGAGAAAAGATTTAGACAAATGTCCTGTTTGAGGTTGAATTAATGATAAGGATATAAGAAATAAATTTAAATAGGAGAAGAATACTAATTCTTGGGAAAATAAAAATTATGCAGGGAAGGAAAAGTAAGTGTATTTTACATGACTCAGCTGTGAATAGTTTTCATACACATGATAACAGAGTGTTTGCCTTCACCAAAAATACAGGGAGGATGAAGGATTCGAGGGTCCACACTTATGGTGAAAGGACATGGAGCTGACTCTTCATCTTCCATAAGGGAAAGTTGATAGTTAAAGCTAAAACTGAAAAATCAAAAGTAGCAATACAACTGTGCCATTGGAGACATGGAGGTAAATAATACAATAATCAGCTAAAAGAGGTGACGATAATTTCTCCTGGGGATAGAAAAACTGCTGGGCAAGAGCTACAACATATTGTTTAAAAAGAATTGTAAATCTTGCAAAATTATGTGAATGTTTAAGTTACGTGATACATAACATTGGTTAAAGCAAATCGCTGGGGCGCCTGGGTGGCTCAGTCTTTGTGTCTGCCTTCAGCTCAGGTCATGATCCCAGAGTCCTGGGATCAAGCCCCGCATCAGGCTCTCTGCTCGGCAGAAAGCCTACTTCTCCCTCTCTGACTCCCCCTGCTTGTGTTCCCTTTCTTGCTGTGTCTCTCTCTGTCAAATAAATAAAATCTTTAAAAAAAAATCACTATCAGGCAAAGTTCATTGTTCATTCCACGTTACTGTATGTAGGGACTGCTTGACGAGGATCCCTTGTGTTATGTTGGGTTGTGGCTATTATCCAATAGATTCTGAGTTCTTTGAGGGCAGAAATTCCTCTCATTCATGTTTATCTTCTTTTTTTTTTTTTTTTAAAGATTTTATTTATTTATTTATTAGGAAAGAGAGAGAGTGAAAGAGAGCAGGTCAGAGTGAGAAGCGGACTCCCCATGGAGCTGGGAGCCCGATGTGGGACTCCATCCCAGGACTGCGGGATCACGACCTGAGCCGAAGGCAGTCGCTCAACCAACTGCGCCACCCAGGGGCCCTCATGTTTATCTTCTTGTTTAGCATGATGCCTGACAGAGGTGACATTCAACAAATACTTACTAAAAGATTGCTATAGAACTATGAGCCCTAATTCTACCACAGGGTACTATAAAAATCAAATTCAGTCCCCCCCCTTTTTTTTAATTCAATCCCCTTTTAAGTGAAAAACTACAAAATATTTGAATACACTTGCCTTACTCACTCTTGATTCTTCTCTTCACTAGACTAAAAATTCCCAGTGCACCTTTATTTGTGGGTTATTTTTAAAGTCTACTCACAGACCTCGAGTTAGTACTAATTAGTCTTCATCTCTCACAAATACTAGATAAAATGTTAGGATTGTGATCTGACTTGTGCCACTCCCTAAATCTCATTACCACTCCCTAATCTAGTTACTTCTGTAAATCACATTTCCCTCTTGTCACATATTTAGCTTGTGGTCTTCTGTAAATCCTTAATTCTTTTTTTTAAAGATTTATTTACTTGAGAGAGAGAGAGAGAGCACGAGCAGGGGGAGGAGCAGAGGGAAAAGCAGAATCCGCACTGAACAGGGAGCCCTACATGGGGCTCTCTCCCAGGACCCTGAGATCATGACCTGAGCTGAAGGCAGACGCTTAGCCCACTGAACCACCCAGGCTCCCCTATAAATCCTTATTTCGTTTTCTAATTTATTCATGCTAAAGCCATTTTTTTATGTGTATAGTTCATGTTAAGACTGGTTATTTTTCCTTTTCATATATATTTAGACCATCATTCATTCGGTCTGTTGAGACTATTAAGATCCTGTGAATCAACATAACTCTCCTTCCCAGCTGCCCATGATGTACATTTTTGATTTGCACACATTTATAAGTTAATTCAAGTCATTATTCGCTGATCAGGTTAAAGATAATAACCAGTTGTCCACACAACATTAAAAACTGCCTTTTAGGTTGTCACTTAACTGTTAGCACACCCCAAGCCCGGCCCTCCAACTAATCACAGTCTCTTAACTCTTTATCATTCACATGTATATTCACTTTCTCTGCAAAGATATCTCAAAAACCCTTGTCAGATTCCTGGTCTAAGTAAGGACAACTGTAACAAAAACAAACAGCAGGTACTGTGTATGCACAATCACATCAATTCACATATTAAAGCTCTTTAAGTCTTTACAACAATTCCTATGACTACTGTATTTTTCTAATCTGTTAATCTAGTAATACCATCTTTTGGCTACATATTTTTGTCAATTGGATTAAATAACTATTATATTTGTATACTTTCCCTCTGGAGAAAAGCTGGTTAAACACTCCAGAAAATCCTACAATTTTTCAGATTTTAACACTTTTGACACAAACTTCCCCAGTGAGTTTAATCATGTAACTCCTTTTCTCAAGGCTCATGCATTATTCAGAGGAATACAAGTGGAAAACTCCTGTGCTGACCCTTTAGTCCAGCTTTTCCAGACCTTTTCATTGACTCGCCATATGCTTCCCTTCTCCAGAACTTTGTAATGATCCATTTCACCTGAATGCCTCCATCATCTTCCCACATTTATGTCTGTAAATTCCACCTTTCCTTCCTAATTTAAGTGCCATATATTCCACAAAAATTATAATTATCCTCAAGAGGAACTTCTCATCTGAAAAAATCTAGATTTCCTCCCTAAGATTCATTCTATCACACACAGCCTCATATCATTGTTGTCACAGAATTCTCTAAGCTAGATTCAACGTTCTTTAAGATCAAATGACTACCTCTTATTCACACTTTTATTCATAATTTTACCTACCTTTTATTCATAATTTTACCTGTAATAACTTACTTAGTGGGTACTAAATCAAATCTACAGGTGGGTCCCGAACCTAGATCTGTTGACCTCTCAATTGTCACTATGGGTTCTCTGTAGGAGATTATTTGGGGATAATACGCAATTGGTGTACTTCCCAATACATTTGTGGGCATACGACCCCTGGGGGTAAGAAAGTATACTTCTAAGCACCACGGTTATCATTCTCAGCAGGAATGTAAGCCTTCTCAGCTTCGGAATCTAGACATAAACTTTGAGATTGGAACAGGAGTTTGAGAATTGATATATATGTTGTTCCCATCTGACAAAAACAAACAAACAAACAAAAGAAACAAAAAAACACGACCCATCCAATGAGCAGTAATGGGAAATATCACATCTGAGTCAGGCCTTTGACATGAAAATGAATGGGCCAAGAAGTCGAGGTGCCTGGGGTTGGGTCACCCCCTCCACCTCTATGGACAGACCGAGTATTTGGTCTCAAAATCACTCATGAGCATTATTGCAATGATTTTACAGGGATTATTGTAGCTACAAGAGTCAGAGGCCCAGAGATTGAAGAGTAATCACATCCATGAGCTCTTTTAATAATAAATTGCTTGCATTTCAGCTGAGAGTGGTTGGATTGGCCTCATTTGAGATTTAGCAAACATCTCAAACTAGTTTTCAAATGCTTTTGATCTTCTATAACCCAAGTATGTTTAGCTAAGCACTCTCCCCTTAATTTTTAAAACCCACATGTACTTTATAGGAAATGTTACTCACATTGTTTTGATTCATTTACATGTTAAATCATCAAAATATTATTTGGGAAGAGTGTTTTGATGTCCAAGAAAACTTTTCAAGCATTTTTATAAGCTGTTTTTCTTAAAAACAGGAAGCTTCATTTGCCAAGAATAAACAAACTGAAGGCTCCAGAGGCAGGAGGTTGCTTGAAAACTCCAAACCCACAAGGTTGAGTGGGTTCTAAACTTGGCACCACACCTTTCCCCATCCCTTTGTTTAATGTGGTTCCCTGTCTTCCTCCCAAAACCAAACCCCCAAAGCCAGGCTTGGATGCGGGGGGGAAAACAGCAAACAGGAAGAGAATATAAACAATGAATGGAGGCGACACTTAAGCTATGCTTTAGTCCCCAGGCTTCTTGCAGAGAAGCCAGGAACATTATGTACCGGGAAACTGAGGCATTATGTACCGGGAAATTGAGCGATGAAATGTTCTCAAGGTTTCAGGGCAAGTTTGCATCTGAGCCATGGAACCAAACCAGCACATTTCTTGCCGTGCCACCCTTACTCTCAGCCATCAGCCCCTCCTACCCCCCAGTTACACAGGGCACACAGTCGTTGGCCTCCATTTAAAAGATGAGTCCAATTCAAATCCTAGATCAGCTGCAAATCACCAAGCTTTGCTGTTTCCAAAAGCCAGAAAGCACCTCATCGTGTGTTTTCAACTTTGCCAAAGAAAATGGACCTTCCCAGTTTTGATTCTGTTCAAGTCCCAGTGAAGTTTGCAATGGTGGTGGTGGTTTGTGTGTGGTGGGGGGTAGCAATGTGGGTGGGCAAGACTGAGCAACCCTGCGCCATAGCACAGGAAGAACATTGTTGACTTCACTCATAGTCTTTCTCAAGTATTGGCAGATTCCTTTGCCTGGTGCTTTGGTTCCCAGAGGTAGACATCTCTGAAATTTAGGTCCACTTCCAAGTATTCTGAACAAAATGCAAAGCACTCCCTGGCATGCATTTCTGAAGCAGCTGGTGCCAGAAACCTATCTGCATTTTTCCTCTTTTACATCCTAATTCTGAACTTAGCTTTCATTTTACATTTGGCCCTAGAATCCTAGGAAAGGGGAAAGGCAAGAGCCAACAAAAAAGCTATTCAACTCAAGTTAACCCACATTTAAGAAGTGAAATAATCACTTTAGGAATGATTTTAGATTCGCATTGCATGGCATTTCTAAGTAATATGACCATGAAGCTGAGAAACACTTAGTATTTTCCTCATCCCATTTCTCACTCCAAATCAAATTAACACTAAATTCTATCTTTTTTTTAAAAAAAATCATAAGACACGTAATTTATCTCTTCTCTCAACCTATCTCTGAGCCAGCTGAAAATTCTACCACATTTACAATGACCAAATAAGCATATGGAATTTTCATTAGAAATTTAAGGGACATGGTTATACCCAGTTCAGTTGCTAGAACACGCTTTCCCCCTGTTGACTCGTAACAAACTCAGTCCACCCCCAGTACTAAAATTATTGTGTGTTATTTCTGCCCCAACTTCTTGGAGAATCTAGAAGCAAGACAGCAGAATGCAAATGTATTTTGCTCTTTGTGGTTTTTCACAAACAAGAAATGTATTCTTTCTCCAAATGTATGTGACAACTAAGGGCAAAACTGAATGCTACCTATATGTTAAGAAAAGACAGGAGATTTTTTAAAAGCTATGAAAATGCCTCTGAAAAGGATAAAGATTTTATTTCCTTTATCTTACTTTTCCTCCCTCCCTTTTAACGGGCATAATATTCTAAGTTAAGGTTATTTCTCTCGGGACGCCTGGGTGGCGCAGTTGGTTGGGCAACTGCCTTTGGCTCAGGTCATGATCCCGGCATCTTGGGATCGAGTCCTGCATCGGGCTCCCTGCTCCGCGGGAAGCCTGCTCCTCTCTCTGCTTCTGCCTGCCTCTCTGCCTGCTTGTGTTCTCTCTCTGTTAAATGAATAAATAAAATCTTTAAAAAAAAAAAAAAAAAAAGGTTATTTCTCTCTCGGAAAAGTAGTAACAGAAGAGTTCGCCAGGCATGTGTAGAGGGAGAATTGCAATCTGGGGAGACTCGGTTCATAAAAAAACTGCAATTTGGCAGAGTAGAAACAGACAGAGGCCATGTAAAAGGAATGGAAAGTCCATGGAAGGGCAAGTCCTAATCAGCTGAATGGGGTACTGCCCAGAAGGGAATTCCACCACTGAAGCCCAACTAGACACACACAAAACCAAATGAACAGGAAATATAATGTACACAACAAAAAACCCAAAACTGCTGGTGTAGACCAACACTAGATAATCACAAAGTTTCCCTCAAGCTCACACCTGATCTCTAGGTTTCCTTTCCAGTGATTTGCATTTTTAATTAAATATATGCATGCTTAATGTGTTTACAATCTGTGCAGATCTGAGCTATGGAGGTGAAGGTGGGCAAGAAGGACAATCAATGCCACAGTGGCATTTTCAAAATTTAGATGAGCTAAATCTGGGGAAGGGAGGGAACGTGCTTTGAAAATAAATGTAGTGTTTTGAAGTCATAAATTTAAGTAATAATATAAAGCCTAATTTTAACTTACAGGCAAACCAAATTACATGTATGCTGTTTTCCTGGTTAATTCATAAGCCCATTCTTTCTGCTATGATCGAAAGCATTCTAGGGATAGGAAGACAACTCTTTACTCCTCTTTCTGGTCATCATTTACAGTAGACATCCATCACCTCAAAAGTAGTTCATTATCTCCCCCTCAGAGCCAGTTTTTCCTCCTAACTTCATTCCTTGCTCTTTTTTTCCTCCAACAGCATTTCTGCCCTTATGGCCTCAACTGCTGACATCCTCGCTCAGCACCAATCAGCTCCAACCTCACCTTGTGTATTCATTTCCTGAATGAGATCCTTAGTTCCATTCTTTTCTCCAGCCAATCAAACTGAAATATTCTAATTGAACGTTTATGATGTCTCTTTGCATTAATCATTTGCATGATTACTACAGAGTTTTGAGTATGGTAGTTCCTTCACAAATGCATGTTCTCTAAATGATCGTCAATCCCCAGTTCAAGAGCCTTTAATGACTACCCTACTGCCCATTAAGGAAAGTCCAAAACCTTTCATCTAGGATTATTAGTGCCTTCCATTCTGTGCCCTCTGATTTTTAAACCTCATGTCCCACTATGCCCTTCTCTGAAAACACCACTGCAGTAAAATTAGTTGTTAAGTGTTTACAAACAAATTATCCACAATTTGCTATCCATGTCTTGGTTCACTCAATCCCCTATGTCTAAAAGTCCTTCATGTTTTCTTTTCCTACTTCGGTTCTACCCCTCTTGTCTGTCTGAGGCCGATTGACTTCCTCTTTGGACCTTTGCATTATACTCTCATTTATCACGTGACCTGCTGTGATGCTGTCTGTTGCTTCTCAAACTATACTGAATTGAGGAGGACATTGAGAATTCATGTTGTATAATCAACTTTTTTATGAATTAAAAGGGCTATCTACAAATAAGTGCTATCTTACATATCTTCATGCAAGAAACACAACCTTGCCAGAAACAAACTACAGAATTAATATTTTAGGAGGATCGATAAGCATCAGGCTCTCAGCTGGGTGCTTTAGACCAGCATCACACATCATTCTCACTACAACCCTCAGGGAATAAATATTCCATCCATTTAATAATCCAGGCAGCTGAGATTTAACAAACTTGGGAAAATTTCCAAGAATCACAGAGTATATGGCACTACCAGAATTCAATCAAGGAGTTATAGAGATAATTAAATAAAATAATGCACACATCTGGAATGGAGTACACCCTCAATACCTGCTAGGTAATATTAATGTTCCTGGAGAATATTGTGCTTGATACACTTCATTTTCTCCAGAGAAATAAAAGGCAGGGTGCTAGCCAAAGTACCTGAAAGTCTTTCTAAGTTGTTTCCCCAGAGGTTTAAACTCTTAGGAGATCTTAGATGGTTTAGGAAGATAAATGGGAAATGTGTGAGGAGAGACAGTATATGGTGGAGCAAGGGAGATTGTTGACTTTCCCAGTAGGGAGATATACCTGAGCTGAGGGGACATGCATGGGAAGACCTGAAAGAATGATGGGAGAGACTTTGGTGAATGAGGGGCCTGAGAAGACTAAGGAACAGGCTTTTGGGCACTGGAAAAGTCTATTAGACAACTACAAATGAACAATCCACAAGTTAACACCTGATCTTTCCTACCAACTGGTTCTTCTCATGGCCTCTATTTTGGAAAAACAACTTGGAGTCGTTTTGGCCCTCTTCTTGAGCTCCTATCTCACATCCAGTCAATTGGATTATCTTTTTGGCTCTACCTTCAGAATCTCACTAGGTTTTTGCTGACTCCAAATAGTGGTTGAAGCCTGAATGATTACAACGGCCTCCTCTGTCTCTTCCCTGAATTATTTCAGCTGTGTCCTAAGTGGCTTCCTTGCTTCTGCCCTTTCCTCCCTCTGATTTCTTCTCAGCCCAGCACCCAGAGTAAGTCTCTTAAAACATAAATCAGACTACATCCTCCTCCTCCTCAAAACCCTCCAGTGGCTGCATGTCACTCTGAGGGAAAGCTCGCATAATGGCCCACAACACTTTACGTGATTTGAACCTACATTGTCTCTGCAACTTCATCTTTTAATACCCACCCCCCCTCACTGTCCTCCAGCCATTTTGGCCTCCCTACTGTTCCACAAACACACCATTGTGCTCCTCCTCCAGTCCTTTGTCTGGTCCCCTTTACCTGGAACTTTCTTTCTACATGACATATGCATGATTGACTCCTTACTTTTCCCGGGTGTTGCTTTGTAACAGAATCCTATGTACTCAACTTATTTAAAATACTTACTCTTTTCTGCAACCATTGTTAAGGTAGTCATATAATTTTTTTGTCCAAACTAAAATACTTTTAAGAATGAACTAACATTAACTACCCTACAGTTACCCTACTGTTGCTCTCCACTTCCTTGACCAGTATCACCAGTATATCAACATTTATTTTTTGGTTTTCTGGTTCCTCCCTTTAGATTACAAGCTCTATGAGGATAAAGGTCATTTTATTCATTGCATTATTCCTAGAATATGGAATTATTATACTTATTCCTAGTGTAATACCCACTTACTAAATATTTATTGAATGAAGGAATAAACAAACTTGCATTAGTACTAAGATTCTAGAGAAGAAAGGTTGAGTGGAAAAATAGGATAACAGATAACCTGAAAAAGGATTCTCAAAGAATGACATGGTAAAAGTGAACAGCTAAAAGTCTAAAAGTCTAAAATCTATTGTGTTATAAGAGACAATCAATATCTGTGGAAAAGTAAAGACCACAGATTATCTGATGATCCTTTCATGGAGAGTGGGTCTAGTGGGAGTTCAGGCCCCTCCCCTTGAACCTGTGTATGGTGGGCATTCTTTAAGATGGCTCCCAATTATCTTCACTTCTTGGTACTTATACCCTGTATAATCTCGTCCCCTTGGATGTGGGCAGGACCTGTGACTTGCTTCTAAGCATTAGAATAAAGCAAAAGTGATTATGTTACATAGGATTGTAACATTGGTCTTGCTAGCAGACTCTCTCCCTCACTGGCTTTGATGAAGTAAGCAGCCTGGTTGAGGAGGGTCATGTGGCAGGGAACTGAGGATGGCATCCAGCCAACAACCAGCAAGAAACTCAGTCCATCAATCCAAAAGCCCATAAGGACCTGAATTCTGCCAACAACCCCATGAACTTGGAAACAACTCCTTCTCTAGTTAGGCCTTCAGATGAGAACTCAGCCTTGGCTGACACCTTGATTGCAGACTTGTGGAGGACTTGGCCAAGCCATGCTTGGACTCTTGACCCACAGAAACTGTGGGATAATAAATATGTGTTGTTTTAAGCCACTAAATTTGTGGTAATATTGCTGCACAGCATTAAAGAACTAATATATTAGGTGAGCTCTGTGACTATTCTGATGAATAGAATATGGAAAGAATTCTATGCCAGCTTCTCAGCCCAGACCTTAAGAATCTGGCAGCTTCTACTGTGGGAACACTGTCTGTGAACCCTGAGCCACTATGGAGAAGTCTGATCCCACTGAGACTGTTATGTTAAAGAAGCTACATGGTGATATTCTACGTAACAGTTTCTATGGAGCCCAGTCTTCAAGCCATCCTTGACAAAGTGTCAGGCCTGTAACTAAAGCCATCTTGTATACTCTTTTGACCAGCCCATTTGCTATCTGAATACCATAAAGTATTCAGAGGGTTAATTTTATATGCCACCTTGACTAGACCACAGAGGGCCCAGACATTTGATAAAACAAATATGCTGAGTGTTTCCAGATAAGATTAACATTTGAATCTATAGCATGAGAAAAGCAGATTGTCCTCCCCAGTGTGGGTGGGCCTCATCCAGTGCCAAAGGCCTGAATACAACAAAAAGGCTGAATGAGAGAGATTTCACTCTGCCTGTCTTTGAGCTGGGACAACAATCTTCTTCTGCCTTTGGACTTAAACTTTGACTAGAACTTACAACATTGGCTTTCCTGGTTCTCAGGCTTTTGTACTCAGACTAGAACTATAACATTGTCTCTGTCAGATCTTCATCCTGCCAACTATAGATCTTGGGACTTCTTAGCCTCCATAATCATGTAAGCCAATTCATAATAAATCTCATGATGATAGATAGATAGATAGATAGATAGATAAAGTTAGGTAGGTACATAGATAGATAGATCCTATTTTTTCTGTTTCTGGATAACCCAAACTTATATAGTAGACAATCCCACATGAAACAGAAAAATCTTTCAAGTAAGCCCTTTCCAAATTCTTGACCAACAAAACCATGAGATACAATTAAATGGTAGTCATTTTAAAATGTTAAGTTTGGAAATTTATCATGCAACAAAAAAAAAATTGAAATAACGTTTCAATTTTTTGCCTAGGGTTAACTCAGGAGACCAATGAAGGACAATCAGGAGGACTCTTCAGTTAAGATTTTGGCCACATAGAAGATACTAGAATGATGGGATAATTTTTCCATGGGTTGGGTGATGAATAGAGAAATAGAAGGAATTCACCCTAGTAAAGGTAAGAATCTTAGAAAATAATTCAATATTCAATATTGTTAAATACTTGAAACCGTGGATTGAGATTTATAGAATCTATATTATCATGATTATTTTAACATTAAGTTCAACACTTGCAAGCGGTAACTTGTTCTTTTCCATAAATTAATTTCTAGAACAGGGCACTGAATACTGTCTGCTTACAAAAATGTTTACTGCTAATAATGGTAGCCTCTGGAGTTTCCCAAAGGGCAGAGTCACTGCCTTCCCTTTAAAGGGAAGGAAAGACGGTTTGTTATCTCAATAGCAAAATGTGTATCTCTGATATTTGTTTTCCCCTTCTTTCATTATGGAAAGAGCCTGTCTTTGGGGGTTTAGTCTAACATAACCACCATACTAGCCCTTATTACACATCTGTTTGTGTTTTTTTTATATTTGGCGTTTTTTTTTTTTTCAGCAGCAAATAACAAAAACAAATAAACAAACCAAAACAAAAAACAAAAAACAAAAGCTGAAATAGGCTTGTCAAATAATATAAATTGATCCTTTCCACGGAAGGGAGTGGTAGACCATGTGGGTTATTCTCAAGGAGTCCTCATCGTTCCTCCCAAGATTTCTGTGCCCAAGTTCTCACCATGATTTATGCCCGTCACCTTCTGATCCTCACTGCCGTATTCTCTGGTGGAAACCCAGCTTTTTTCCAAACCCAAGGGAGAAAGGACCAGATCTCTTCTTTAAGACTCCTGTGAGCCTGGCCAACTCAGATGCGATACTCTCCCACAAGCTCTGTTGGTTTGTTACATGCAGAAGCTAATTAGGTATAGACATGTGGGTTAGTTTGTGATAAAAGTAAAGCAGAGAGGAGGCCCATTTAAGCCCTGATATTCCCTGAATTCTGACTATGAGTTTAGGTTCAGAAAGTTAAATTCAAAGTGCCTGACAGACATCCTAGTGGAAATTTTGATGAGACATTTTGATATACTAGGTCCTCTGGAATGAATGTTTGCACCCCCTCCTCATTTCATGTGTTGAAGCTTAATCCGCAAAGTGATGATATTTGGCAGTAAAGCCTTTGGGAGGTGATTAGATCATGATGGGATTTGCAATGTTATAGGGAGACACAAGAGAGATAGCTTCTTCTCTTTCTCTCTCCCCACCATGTAAGGATATAGCCAAGGTGTCCGTCTGTGAGGCAGGGGGCAGACCCTTACCAGACATGAAATTCACAGGCACCTTGATCTTGGACTTCCCAGCTTCCAGAACGGTGAGAAATGAATATCTGTTGGTCAAGTCATGTGGTCTATGGTATTTGTGATAGCAGCCTAAACTGCTTGAGATACTAGAGTCCACTTGGGAGATCTCAGGTAAAGCTATGAATTTGAGACTACTCATGCTCATCAAATCATGTATTCACCTAAGGAGTACAGTATAAAGAGAGATAAAAAGAGAGCCCATCATTTGGCCTTGAGAAATTCCAGTGTTTAAAGATCTGGTAGAGGCCACTCAGTTGAAACAGGATGCCAAGAACAAGCAACTAAAATAGGAGGGACAATGAAAGAGCAGTGAATAGAAAACAGAGAAGGGAAGTGTTTCAAGAAGGAGGGCATATTCAACCATGTTAACAACAGTGTCAAACGCTGTGGAGAGATAAAGTAATGAGAGGAATAAAAAACGTGCATCAGATTTAATAACACGATGAACAGGGATGACTTTACCAAGAGTTGTTTCAAAGAACCTGAAAAGAGCAAGAAGAGATGGTAAATTTAAACAACTCCAAGTATGTCATTGTCCTGAAATTCATGCCGGAGATGGGCTATGATGCGAGCCAGGCTGGGCTTCATAGAGAAGACAGAAGAGTGTTGTTAAAACCGCAGCTGGAAGTTTGGCATCTCATTTATCTTTTTTCCTTTCCAATTACTTGCATATTTAACCACCTCAAACACTACGATATGCATTAATTTTATCCAAAGTTTTCCTAAGTTTGGAACTTTAAACAGAATGACTTGGGTACATTTTCTTTTAAAAATGTAATTTAATTATTTTTCTATTTCTAGTTGGATAAGTTAACAATTTTAAGGGGTTTGTTTTTTTCTCAATGTCTCCTTTTAAGCTCTTTTATTTCCTCACCATCTCAGTAAACATCCTTGTGTTTATGATTAGAGGGATGATTCACTCTTCCAGTAGAGTAGGTGCAGAAAGATTTTACATTGTTTTTCTCTACACAGCACTAAAAAAACTAACAAATTTCAGCACAACACAGAAAGAAAATTCATCAAACCAGTAGACTTCACAGTCATGCAAGTATTTGAATAAGAGAATCATCAGTCAGAATAACTCAAGAAGATGATCCTAAGTAAGGATAGCACTCTTGTCCCCAAATAAATTCAACAGCTTAAGTTACCACAGTCTATGGCTTCAAATATTGAGGTTAATGAGTCTAACAGATAGATTCTAATGTCTTCTTTTTCTGGTGAAATTAACATGTGCAAATCTATGTGAATGTCAAAAGTATTTTGGCTGAAGTTCTAAGAGAAGCTATTAGTTACTTTAAAATGAAAATAATAACAGGCCCAAGTCTCTACTTCAAGTTCCTCAACGTAAGCACATTGATAATGTAGGAATATATGAAAGCAAACAGAAAAGCAAATTGTTCATATATAGAGAAAACCATACAGTGCTAGTAACAACATGTTCATGATTAATGATACATCACCCTTATCACTTTTTCATAGGGGCATCATCATAATGCTACTAACAGTGGTAACAGTGAGAGGAAAGGGGTTGGTCTACTGCAGAGGCTTGCCTGGAGATAAATCTAGGAAGGGCAGAAATGAACCTCTCGAGATGTTGCCTTGATTTAGCACCAATCCAGGGGATAACGATGCAAATAGCTAAGATCTGAGCTCCATGTCAGAAGCACAGGATTCCATCTGGATCACAGAAGGAACTGGTGATCTTTTATTGTGTCTATGTGCCATGAAGAAGAAGAAGAAGGAGAAGGATAAGGAGAAAGAGAAGGAGAAGGAGAAAGAGAAGGAGAAGGAGTTCCAAAAATGCATTCCATGAGGTTAGGCAGGAGTGCATGGAGTCAGAGTGGAGTCAGATGACAGATGTCATTTGGAGTCAGAATAGGCAGAAAGAGCCACTGGGGTCAATCTAGCTTTCAGTACCCAATAATTCACAGAAGTTATGTTTTAGGGTGACTGCCCAGCTCTTTGCTATTGCTTTATCTAAGAAAAAAAAAAAAAAGTCCTGCAGAGGGAGTGGGTCTCTGTTCACGCTGGATTCTTATGATGCACTCAGCTATTTCTGATTGGTCTAAGTGGCAAGGCTATTACATGGTGAAAACTGTTGTGTTTCCCATATTGGAGAATTCAGTCTAGAGACACAGAAATTGTAGGCAGATAAGGCAGATGCTTAGAATGAAAGACTATATAGAAGTAAAGTTGAGAGACTGCCACTTTGGCATTTGTTCTGATAAGCGTGGAGAAACATTCCTTCTGTAGGGAAAAACAATGGAATAGACATAGAGAGAGAAACAAGAACTAGAGAATTTGTGGCCACAGGGAGAGAGCTGCAAAAGACTCCCGATGACTTTCTTATTGCAGGTCCAACTTCCATGAGGTTTTATTTCCATGAGATATCATTATAATTTTCATTATATCTCTCCTTCTCCCTTTCAGCTCTGATTAGACCACTACCTTGTATTATGTGACATAATACAAGGTACTCAGCCACAAAAACAATAATAGCTAACACCTATTTATGTTTATTACATCCCTGACACTGTCTTAAGCATTTACATGAGCTTTTTTCATTTAACTCTCAAGCAGAATTATGAGGTAAATACCATTATTTGTGCCCATTTATAGGTGAGAGAGCTGTGACATTGGTCCCAATGGTGAGGGAGCTGAGTTTCAGGGCAAGTAGTCTCACTCCAGCACCCACCTTGGTCACCAGCTGTGTCCTTGTGTGAATCTAATCAAGCCACACTTTTATCTATAATATGTGGATAATAATACTGGCTTTGCATGTGTAGATTAAACATGAGGATGTATGTAAAGATACTTTGTAAACTTTAGAATTCTGTGGGCTAAGATTTAGTTTTGCTTTGGTTTGATCCTGGTTTAACCTTTCATCCATTCTGATCGTTCATCCATCAACCCATCCATCCAAAAAACTTACAAATACTCGTTGAGTACAAGATTTATCCTATATTGTGAGATTATGTATACATGCTTGAGGCACTTATCATAGGTACATATAATGGAAAAAAACAACTATGTGTTATCTACCACCTCCATGACCTCCCTCTCAGCTTTATGATGATGATGAGGAAGAATATACTTATCACCTAATCAGTGTTGTAACAATGTAGGTCCTATTTATTAAATCACTGTTAAAATGGTTATTAAATTAATAACTAATTAATTTATATTAATTTATATATAATTAATTTGTATATAATATAATTAAATTAATTAAAATTAAATTTCACAGGGATATGATAAATGTGCAGAATTACTATCCTCTAATTTGGTGCCAAAATATCATTCTTCTAGTACACAGGAATCAATTAATTTATGTAAAACTACCTAATTGAAAAGATAATAACTGGCCTAATTTTAAATACCTACGTTTTAGCATTTATTCTACTCTTCCAGAAGAAAAAAATATACTGGAAGATTTCTTTTTTGTGAGTTTATACTTTATCTTTCAAAAAAAATGTTTGAAAAGCATATAATCTGAACAGAGAGGTAGATTGGCTTGATGACTATTTGGAA
Source organism: Nasua narica (assembly GCA_028533885.1). NCBI lineage: Eukaryota > Metazoa > Chordata > Mammalia > Carnivora > Procyonidae > Nasua > Nasua narica. Next base: position 12,739,246 of record CM052814.1, read on the forward strand.
ATCCTAATATATCATTCTGGGGATGAAAGTACTTATGACCTTAAACCTAGTATTTCAGTATTATGGACCCAGTATTATGGACAATACTGGATAAACACTAAAATCCTTTTTCCTTAGAAACCACTGTTTCTATGCCACATGCTGCTCATATCCCTCCTGATAACACATTCTTTCTTTGTATATCTTCAACTTAGTTGACTTAGTTTTAGCTCAGCCAGGAAAGACCATATTCTGGCCTTGCTTCCTTGCGACTATATCACCTAGAACTAAAACTTAGTCTCCCTGTTTTGAGCTTGGCGTTTTGTGCGTGTCCTTCACCACACATTTACAATCTCCTGAATTACTACTATCACTCTATCAGTGTGCCATTTAGTAGTTTATAACCCAGGCAAAATTATCCTTGTCTGTGACCCACCAATAAATATATCAACTAAGATGTTTTTGGGTGCAGGGGAAGGAAAACTGAACTCAAACTAGTTTAAACAAAAAGGAGAACATCGTTTCATGCAGCCTCTGGTCTGTTTTCAAGTGGTTTGTTCAAGGAACTGGCCATTTTTTTCTGTTATATTCTCACTCTTGTGCTTCTCCATGAGCTGGCTTAACCTTCAGACTATCTTCCTCCAAGGTTAGTACAATGGCTACAGTGGTTCTGGGCTTCAAATCTGCAAGACAAACAATCCAGAATAATTCTCCACTAAACAAAAGTCTCCTCATTTGGTGTTGAATTGGATTGCCTTATATTTCAATTACTGAACATTCCTGAGCCAAATATTGATCATTGTGGCCTCAAAGGGGCCAAAACCCCAAAGGGGCCAACCCCCAAAGGGGTTGAGATGATGTTGGTGAACTTACCCTAACTGAAGCTTCCCCCTGAAAAAAGATGTGAGGGTCAGACCTACAGAAATTACGTGGGAACTACATGATGGTGGGGCCAATGTAATGGTTGCTGGGGAGATAACTTCAGTCTTCTCTTTGGACATACAGCATCCATCTAGACCCTGTTCCTGTGTCTATGCTCTCAGAAATTCTCAGTTACATTAACTACATGAAGTCCCTTCACAAAGAGACAAGCAACATTCTCACCTAGTTAGTGAATACAACTCTGGGTCCAGGATTACTGTATAATAGGTAGCCCTTTTCATCAAATCCAAGTATGTTGCTCACCATCCTGAAACTATTTCTGGAAGTGTTTCAGATCCCTTTTATATAGCACTTCATAGGCACTCAGCTTTGTCTGCCTCTCTTTTTTTTTTTTTTTTGTCCTACTACCACTGCATCATACTATAAGTAGGATTTCATCAATGTTATGCAGATGCAAGCTGGCACTTCCTCCCCTCCTCTCCTGCCCTGTGGCTTCTCTGTTGATACTTAGGTGTGGGATACCATGAGTCTTTACTCATGGTTTTGGTATCCATGTATGCAAAATTCAGAATGGGAAAATGTTGAACTCCAAAGGGTTAACTTTTGACTGTTGGGAGACAAGACCTAATGGAAAATTTTTCCTTCTACCTACTCTACTCTTCTTCCTCACTTATGTATATATACTTAGGAGACATACTTCAGATGATTCACCAGGGGATTACCCTATAAGATAAATAAAATAAGATAAGCACACCAACTCATTACTATGACCATGTATTATCTCTCTCTCTTTACCTGATTTACTCCCTTTGCCCCTCAACCCTGTACCCATGGTTTGCACATCATATTAAAGTAATAGTACATATACCTTTGTTTCAGGTTCTGTATTTTGGGGAGCACAGGCAAAGATAATGTGTAATAGATCTCTGGCATTTCCGTTAACAAAAGTTAACAGAAAACCAGATAAATAAAACAAAATTTCCATTTGGAAAAGAGGACAGTGAGAAACATGCAGAAATCACTGGTACATGGCACATATCATAATCTTCTGGCCATAAATAACAAGGACAACCTGCCCTGGCAATGGAAGACATTCCTTGGTCAACTAATCAGAACACTCCTGGTTCTAACCTATGAATGGATTTCCCTTGTCCATTGTCTTCCATGGAGATAGACTTTGGAAAGGATGCAATTTCTGGGGCCTGACCACTTGAGTAGCCCACTTCCTGTTGATGTGATTCCTGGATCCTTGGGATTATCTTAGGATTTGAGAAATACAGGCTCTTTTGGCCAATTATTGGGGTTTTTTTGGCAGTACAACTCGCCTAAAAATTGCTACCAGTCTATTTTCTTTGGGTCCATGTGCTTATGATCAATTCCATGGGCCAACATCAAAACCAACTTCCTTGTCAGTTCATGGCTATATGAACCTGGGAAATTTTGTCTCCGAGAAACATATCTCTGTGGTATTCTCCTCTCACAGGCCCTTGTTTAATAGCTGCAACTATATTCCTGACCTATGCCTCAAGACAACTGAACATTACCGTTATGGATGGACCCCCTAATAATATACTCCTTGTGTTTAGACTACCTCATATCTGTATCTTCATAGCGTGACTCTTCCCTTTGTCTGACAAAGAATGTTTAGCAGGATAAGCTTAGAAGAAACCTGGTCTCATTCTTATTTCCTCCTAAATTCCCCCAGGTTTCTTCTTCTCTTGTCATCAACACTGACTTGTGGAGACTGTGGCATTTCCATCCCTGAAAGATTCCAGATTAGATCTGTGGGCTCTCTGGCAATATGTCTTCTTGGCTCTCTTACACGTCATTCTAATACATAAGCAATTTGTCAGCTCTACTCCAAGGACATATCTCAAGTTGGAAAACTTTTCACCCCATCCACCACCAACCCCAAGATGGTCTAATCATTCTACCACTATCTTCTCTGTAGGAACCATACTAGTCTTCTGATGTAACTTTACACACAACACCCATGTAATCTAGTCCACCTTCTCTGTTCCTACCTGCCCTTGATCACTGAACACAGAATTCACATTGGCCACCTGGATTGTTATTCTTTAAATATCAGGCATACTTTTATCTCAAAGAATGTCCATTTGCTGAAATCTCTGCCCAGGAACTTTCCTTCAAATGTCCTGGTCATCCTATCTACAAATAACAGCACATACCATTTTCTATGCCCTTATTTTGCTTTATTCTTAAAAACAATTTGTCACTACTTAACTTCCCAGTTTGCTTTTTTTTTTTTCTTAATAGCATATCTCTAATGAATTAGAATGGAAGATCCTTCAAGGCAAAGGCTTCTCAGCCATATGGCCCCTGGTGCCTTAGGAGCACAGTGCTTGGCAGAGTAGGCATTCAATAAATACTATTTCAGATGTGCTACTTTCAGCCTGGGCTTGTCTCTTACATACAAGATCTCTCTGCACACTGGAAGAAAGAGCCTATCAAGTCCCCAGAGCCTACAACTTCATCAGGTCTGAGTAACAGCACATAAAAGCCACAACCTAAGCCCTTATGTTGCTTGTACATAGCAAAGTTTACCAACTTCCTGCTCTGGCATGGTGGGGGTTAAGGAGTCCTTACCGCTCTCCTATTTATTTCCTCCATTCAGCAAACTCCACAATAAAATGTGGATGTATAACCACTTCTGGTACCAAAATATAGATCTGCTAGAATGTTTTGGGATGCAAGCAGTGCAATTCAATGTGACTTGAAAAAGGAAGGGATTCGCTTACCAGAAATCTCACCAAAACAAAGGAAAACAAAATGTCCAGAGATGTGTAAGCTCTAGGAATGATTTGATCTGAGTTCCTGCTCTATTTCTCTTCCTAGGGGAGTATTTCACACTCCCCTAGGTGTGACTTTCACCTCAGGCTGGCTGCCCTCAAATTAACATCCCACCTGGGGCAGTTCGCGATTCCAAATATGCACACTGGACAGTCTAGTAATTTTAATCCTACCTGAAAGTTTCTTCAAGAAAATATAATAAATGATTTATTCCACTGCACATGATACTACATGATTTGGCTACTGCTAAGGCTGAGTAATAAAGTCCTTTGCCTTCCGCCAGGCCAACTTGTGAGCTTGAAGTGAAATACTGAAGCTTTTCTATTATGCTAAGTGAAATAAGACAGATGGAGAAAGATAAATACCATATGATATCACTTATATGTGGAATCTAAAAAACAAAATAAATGCACAAACAAACAAAGACAAAGCAGAAACAGATTCGTAAGCACGGAGAACAAAGAAAGTGGTGATTGCCAGAGGGGAGGAGGGTGGAGGGATGGGCCAAATGGGGGACGGGGAGAGGGAGGTACAGGCTTCTAGTTATGGAATGAAGGAGTCACGGGGATAAAAGGAGCAGCATAGGGAAATATGGTCAATGATATTGTAATAGCCTTGTATGGTGACAGATACCAGCTAGACTTATGGTGGGTACAGCATAACGTATACTTCAATTAAAAAATAAATAAAAACAAATGTTTTTTAAAAATCTTGAACCCTACAAGTTGTTTAAAATCTGTCCCTCAAGGGTCTTCTACTTTCAGTATTCCTCATCTCATCTAATCTTACCAATTACTCAAGCCAAATCCTTTCATGTCATGTTTATATTCTCTCGCTCGCTCGCTCTCTCTCATCCTACATATCCCCTCCATCACCTGTTCTACCTTCAAAATATACAGAATCTGGGCACTTTCAAATACTTTCACTGCTACCCCCTCACCTAAGACACCATTGTCACAATAGCTTCTAACTAAACATGAGCTTCTGTTCCGTCCCCTGTTATCCACTGTTAGCAAACCAGCTAGAGTGATCCAATTAAAATAGGATCAGGATGAGTCAGGCTGGGCCACTCTTTTACCTGCCTCTTTTAATATGAGGACATTACTTTATATTATAACCTAATTTTAATTATAATAATTAATCATATAAATAATATGTGAAATATTATTTATATAAATATTTATTATGGATTAGATAATATGTTTATATAATTTATAAATATAAATTTATTATACATATATATTATATATAAGTATAATATATAAATTATAATAATTTGATATAAATTAAATATGAATTTAATATGAGGCCAGTACTATTTAAAAACTGAGTCTTTTCACTTCCAGCTTTATTCTTGTCCTTAACACTTATTACCTTCAAACCTACCAACTTCATTATTATTATTTTTAATTTTCAATCTTTTACAAAAAAACAATAAGCTTCACGAGGGCAAGATCCATGTGTATTTGTTCACTGCAATAGCCCTGACACTTAGACCAGGATCTGGTATATAAATGTTTATATAAATAAATATAAATATTTACATTTATATTTATTCATATATATATTCATTCATGCATACATGGTATGAACTATGGCATCATTGAAGTCAAGAGAAGAGAGGATTTCAAATAAGAGGGAGCAACAATGTCAAAGATTTCAGAGAACTAAGGGGCACCTGGCTGGCTCAGTTGGGAGAGCATGCAACTCTTGATATCAAAGTTGTGAGTTCAAACCCCATGTTGATTACTTAAAAATAAAATTTAAAAGAAAAGATACCTTAAAAAAAGATTTCAGAGAACTCAGGTATGATTGACTGATACATGTTTCAAAGGAAAGTGCAGGTGGCCTTACAGTGAAGCTCTTCAGCAAAGTGAATGAGGACATAAGAGGAGCAGGGTGTCTCTAGAAGGCAAGAGAGAATGAAGTCCATGGTATAGAAAAAGACATCCATTTTAGGCAGGAAGAGTAACATCCTTTCCGTTATGATTAGAGGGGGAGAGAAACGATGAAATAGGTGTGGTGAGGCTGTAGGTTGGGGAGCAGAGTTGAATGGAGATCCCATCCCAGTAAATCTACCTTTTCCAAGAAGCAGGGAATTGAAGTTAGATTACCTTTGGAAAAAGGAGGATGATGGACTCAGAAAGGTGAAGATCGTGCAGAATTGAAATGTAGAGAATGAGAAAAGAAGCTGAAAGGAAACAGGATGGCTGAATCGTTCTATGTAGCACTTCTTTCATTGCTTTTTACTTTGTTACATTTTGTTTTCCTTTTGAAGAGAGGCTATCATTTTAGATGGATTCAACTCTAACCATGGATTTTGTGCATGGTGAAAAACGAGATCTGGAGAATCGAATCATGAAACATACTTCCCGTGCACCCTTAGAGCCGTATGTACACATGTGTCTGAAAGGGTAGCTGTGTGCCAGGCGTATGCGTGTACGTACGGGTGGCCTTCCACGCACTGAGCTCACACATCCCATACTCTCCTACAGACACCCAGAGATCGACTTTGCTATGCCAAACATGGACCTTCATCCACCTGTGCACCAAATAAACATTTCAAGCAATTACACAGAAGTCTTTACCATCTGCCTTGGAAACAACTCCATTTTGGCTGCCCATATAACGGCTTGTGCAATTATTTAATATTTCACTGCATTTTGGCCTTACTATTATAGTCCCGTGAGTGGAAATGGAAAAAGAAGATAACGAAAGCTAACACAACCAAGACAATGAAATCATTAGGTTTTTGGAAGCTGCTGGTCTCTAGCCTTATATGCTCATTAAGAAGAAAGCAAGTGTGTTCAAATGTAAACAAAGAAGGAAGAGGAGAAGCAGCTCAATTAAAGGATATGAGTAAAAGTCTGGAAGTATGTCCCACTAGGAATAAGGAAAGGCTATTGATGCTCATGCAAAGAACTTCAAATTCAGATTCGTAGTCAGAACCAGGAAGACAGAAAGAAGGAGCAGCTCGTTCTTTCTTTCATAGAACCCTTCGATTTGACTACCTCACATTTCAGATCCTCTGAAACTCATCTGGGCTGCTTCTGCCACTGTCCATTCCCCCACTTCCCAGAAAAACCCTTCCAGCTGCCTGACCAAACCTTTGGGTTGTAACTTCAGGGACCGACTGTTGCCCTTGAAACGGGAAAACTCTGCAACTGGAACTTTCAAATCTTCGCGGGATGGTTTGTACATCTGCATGAAACCCAAAGGGCTCGATTTAGTTGCTGAGCTCACAGGCCCTGTGGCTATTCGTTCTCCAGTTTCCACCCCAGACCGTGGATGAGGCCAACCATAATTACCTGTTTCTTTCTACTGGGAAGACCCAACTTGTCATTTGGACAGGAGCGGCCATCTGGAAGAGTTATTCTAAGCTCCGTTTGTGCCCATCCTGATTCTGCCCCACTTAGCATCTGAATTTGTCAGCACATGTTATTTTGAAAGATCCAGCAAGAAGAGCTATCTCTGGAGAAGACTCTGTGTGTTTCCACTTCAGCTCCAGTTGCTGGAACAGAATGACTAAGTGCAAAGACACATAACTCCCGTGGTTATATTTCAGTCAAATTGCCATGAGTTTTACTTACAAAATTTAATGAAATAGCACAGTTCATTCCAAATTATCTAATAAAAGAAATCACAGAAATGATGTTCACTAGTTAAGACTGAAATGACTACCCCCTGATGCGACATGGTCTAGTGTAGCTGCCAGAGGGGAGACTGTTCTTCTTGGTGGACAGAGGACAGGAAACACGATGAGAGGAATGCACGAAGCGCTCAAGAGCAGACAGGGCCAAAGCTGCCATCTTTTCTCCTTCTGAATTTATTGACCGTTATTTTCCAACGTGGGACACCTTTTTAAGACTGAAACAGGATGCTAAAATAATTACGTGCAACAACCATGTAAATTGGGGCTATCTCAGACAAACTTAGAAAACAGTGCATCCTTACCTCCTGGTCTGTGGGCCCACATATCAAGGTGTTGTCACTGGTACATATCCCAAACCTAATTGTCATTATCCCCCTTTTACAAATATGAAAACTGACAGGTTTGCTAACTCTGTGGAGTATATATTAGTATTCTCACTTCACAGACCATTGGATTGAGAAGCGGAGAAACCGACTCCACTTTGCCCTAACAAAAGTATCTCTTTGTCAAGTATCCAGTTAATGTAATAAAAAAAATATTTTATCGGGAGAGCATGCCATCTGTCTTGACTTTCTCTAGCCTAATAAAATCCGAATAACTGAAAAATCTCTATTTCATTGGCAACGTTAAAACACAGAATAAATATACATACCACTCAAGTTTAAAATGCTTTACCCCCAAGCTCAAACATTTTCAGCATCTTCCGCAAAACTATGACCCTGAGTTTTTAATTGTTGACTCGAAGACTTGGGGTATTTCATATCTGCAGCAATTGAAAGAATGCTATTCATGTTAACCACAAGAGGCTTAAGAGAGAGAGCTAACTGCTGCATCCGCATTCTTGGAGAGGTCTGAGAGCAAAAGAGGCTCTTGGGTCGCTTGACAGCAGCGGGGGTCTGAGGGCCCTCTCAGGGAGCCTGCCTGCGGGGAGGTGAGTCATGGAGCAGTGCCAGACCTTCTGAACTCATCCACCTCAGGAACCAGGAACTCAGCGCCCACAGGGAATGAGATCAGCTGCTTTTAAGGACAATTTGGTTGTCAGGCTCAATGAACGCCCACATTAGACATCACTGGACATGTAAGAAACAGGACATGTGGTTCCTATGTTGTCTCTGAAATCCTGGCTCCACAGGGACACTTGGAGACATATTTTCCCCAAGGCCTTCCAAGGAAACGAGGAGTGCTTGTTTTCCACAAATTTGGTGAGTTTTAGGACACTATAATTTCCAAATACTATTTACTTCCCTCTGAATGGGAATTTATTCTAAGGCGCCATGTTTTGTGCATCCCTCAGACATTAAAATTGTCTCCTTTAAGAAAGATGTAGTGTCTTTAATGGATTATCTTACTGTCTTTAAAGACTTCCGGGCTTTCAGAATTCATTTCTTTGTACATAAACCATGTGTCCTAGGTGTTTTGTTTTGCACTATGCATGTACTAGTGAATATCAAGTGATTCCTCACCGAGTGAGACAAGTCTTCATCAGGTGGCAGAAAGAAATGTATACCCTATCAATTTTTTGAAATACACCACATCAAAAAACTTTGTTTATTCAACCCACCCAATTTTATTGTATATGATTTTAATTATATTTATCCAAGAGGTTTGTATTCTATAGACAGATACAGCAAAATTTAGAGCACCACAATCTTGTCACTTACCCATGAAGTGACCTTTGACCAGGATTTAGATGGGTCTTTGGACGTTAATGTTCAAAAACAGTGTAGGAAGCATAAATAACCATAGCCTCAGTGACTGAATATTCTCTAATGTTATCATCAAGTTTAATAATTTTACAGTCTATCTTTGTGAAAGGATTATAAAACTGATCCATTATTAGCACTGGGCTGCCATTAATGCAAAATGAATAGCTTCATTGTATAACAGCTTCACAAAAAAGGAGAGAAATTAAATCCCCCTATCTTCCCTCCTTTGTTCCCAAAAGAAAATTTCATTGTTATATGTGGAATCTCTGCTCTGTTCTCAGCTACCCTAATTTCCTTGACTCTGACCAGCCCCCAGGAGGACTCTCACCCCACTTTTGGCCCCAGGAGCATCTTTGCCAACATGTACTGAAGATCAGTCCTTGGAAAGCAGCCTGCCAACCAAATCACTGGTGGGCATGGAATCTGGATTTATATTCGCCCTTTGGGGCTTACTTGCTCTGAGATACCCCCGGACCTCAGACTGATAATGGCAGCTGACATATCCCAAACCTAATATTTGAAATATTCTGATATAGTTATTATGTCATCCGTACTACAAATAACATTTACTTGATTCATATTCAGAATCTCTAATTATATACAGTACTTACACACCTCCTGGTCAAGGTAAATTTTTTTAGCTCATGTCTTATCAATAAAATATCTCATAAAGGTTATTTTGGGGATGAAATTAAATCATGTATCTTTACATATAGGATAAGGGTGAGGGTTTTCAGACCTATTTAATTAAAGGAAGCCTTATGGCTTATACTACGCAAGATACACGAGATTCTGAAAGACAGATGTCTTTACCCGAACTTGTATACTTTAATAGCATCTAATGAGTATATCATTTTGTAACTTAACGTGGGTACCTGGCATTTTTAATACAAAACCTTTGGTTATGTGTATTTTCTCTCCCCAAATATCTTGTCAGCTGCTAGAAGGCAGAGGCTGTGCCCTATGCTCTCACTCTTCCCCATAGCACTTAATCAAGTGTCTGTTTGGAATGAGCACCTGATCAATATCATGTATGTAATTTGCATTCACGATATCTGATTACCGCTGTTGCCTGGGAAAGCAGGTATTTTGATCTTTTTAGGGATTCAGTGTGAGAGGTTAAGTGATTGCCTAGAGTCACATAACCTGTGTGGCAAAACCAGGATTCGAAAGGTCCACGTGCCTTCAGGGGCCATCCTTCTTAGGGACTGACAGACCCTGTGTGCCCCCAAGAAGCTCTCACCCCCAGTGACCTGGACCTCCAAAGTGGAATGACCCGGAACACTAAGAAATGTTTAGGAACTCCCGATATCGAATACTGAATTTTCTTTTATTGGTTTTTGCATACATTTAGGGTATTCACTATATATTCAATATACGAATTTTCTTTATCAAGACCGTGACTGGAGTTCAATCCATCCTCATTCATCTAGCTTATGGGCAGACATAAAATTTTCTAAAATTTCTCAATACCATGTCCACCAGTTACTGCAGTGATAATTGCTGTATTAAAACATCTTATGCTCTTATGTCAAGATGTTTTAAGAATTTAGAAAACATTCGCTTTGCATATTAGCATCCCTAAAAGTGTCATCATTATTATAAGTGCATTAGAGGAGATCAATTTGGAAGCAATTAAATAGATCTTTTACTCATCTTGAGACTCCTACGGTTCACACTAACCAAAAGGTTTATTTGAAGATCAAGTCCATATTCTCAATGTTACTTTTATTGCTAACAACTTCTATAGGATGTGCCCATTCATGTGTTCATTGAAGAACTATATTTGGAGACACCAGTATTTTTATTCTACCCCAAAAAGGCAAACCTCTCATTCCTTCTTCCTATTGGCTTTGACACTCATTCTTTCTTGAATCTCCGTGTGCACAAACATAATTTTTCAGAGGAAAATGCCATTAGCCATGGTTTGGGATTCCTAGTGCCAAGTCAAAAACTCTCCAATGGTTTTCTTCTAAACAACAGATGTGCACGATGCCATCTTTCAGCAATGGTTTGTTCGCCATGAACTTAGAATTATACGCAGGTTATCAGATGTCCTCTTGGAGCAGGGCCGCCCTGACATTAGCTAGTGCATAGAGCATATGCACTAGCTAATTGCTTCTGAATTCTGTGCTCCCTGTTTCTTTACCCATCTGGAGCATCATGTGGGAGTACACAAACAAAGCCCCTGGCTTCCCAGCAAGACTGTCAACTCACCCTCTAGTCAGAGGTCACAGATTGGCCACCCGAGGGTGAATCCGGCTCCCAGATGCTTTTCCTTTAGTGAGTGTAGTGTTTGAACTCACTCAGCCCTAGTAGCACATTACTGCTTTGAAATCCAGCTACTCGTGAAAATCAACTGGGAAGCTTCTAATATTCATGCCTGAGCCCTGAACCCAGATATTCTAATTTAATTGGTCTGCAGTAGGACCCGGCCATCTGAATATATTTCAGATTTTTGTGCGAACCACAGTTGAGAACCACCGCAGTCTCTATTTAGGGCCTGAGAGCATCGTCGACAAGGAACTCTGCAACAAACAATGGGGTGAAAACTGGGAAATCTGGGGATGGAGAAAGGAGCAAAAGCCACCCTGGGCCAGACTCATGATGGGTGAATAATCCTACGTGGGTCATATGGAAGAGTCAAAAGGCAGAGCTGGGTTGTTGTCCAGACCATATACTCAGAGGCGACAGTTTAAAGGTAAGAACAGTCAACAAATCTAGAATGTCTATGAGTGTGGCTTATAGTGCCAAGGTAAATATAGTCAAATCTCTACCATTGGAGGCAGCACCCAGAAAGAAAGATCCCAGGGCCAAGTAAGATAGAGTAGGATGTTTATTGAAGGTGACCAAAAGGACATAAAACCAGAATTAGGGAGCAGAGACAAGACAAGGACCCAAAAGGTAAGAAAAAAAAAGCCCAAAAAGCAAGGAATCAGGTTGTTGGATGAAGTGGTTTAGGACTGAGGCATGAATGATGAGAGTTTTTAGTGCCCTCCACTTACCTAGCCCTTGTGTAGGTTCTAGGAATTGTTGTTGCTGGTTAAAACAATACAATTCATGAAAACCACCTTGAATCAGAATCAAGGCAATAAATCTGGCACAATGGCTCACTATCAGCAGCAACAAAGGTGAACAGAACTTCTCTTCCCATCAGGGTCCTTGGTCTTCTGAATGCTGTTAGTGAGACTTGTGTATTAGATGCTAGGAGTGACAGTTAATCAGGACACCATAGCGTAAGGGACCAGTGTTGGAGTCGGTATATAATGTAGACTCAGCTAAAAGGTGAGTCAGAAGGACAACTTTACCTTTGGAATCACTGTATCCAAGTAGACTTTAACAACATCGTGAAGTTCTTTCTGTGAAGAATAGATGGGACCTGATTGATTAGTTATTATTGTCACTGTTCTATGGTTGCATTAGTTACCTTTGCAGCCTAACAAATTACCCTAAAGCTTTGCAATTTAAAGTAACATTTATGATGTCACAAAGTCTCTGAGCATCAGGGGTCCCTGAGAAGTGTAACTAGACAGTTCTGGTTCAAGGTATCTTCATAAGGATTGAGCTCAAAGGTATGACTTGGGCTACTGTCATCTGAAAGCCTCCTTCCAAGATCACTCCTGTAGTACTGGTTGATGGCTTCCATCTCACCACATGAGCCTCTCCAAAGGTTTCTCACATATGGCAGCTGACTTCCCCTAAAGAGAGAGAAAAAGGGACAGACAGAGAGATAATAAGAGACAGACAAGGAGAGTGAGCATGACAAAGACAGACCTTTTATAACCTAACCTCAGAAACGACATACCACCACCACTGTCATTTGTGACAGACCAATGCTGTTATAAGGTGGGAGGAGTGCACAAGGATATAAATAACCAGGAGATGAAGATATTGAAGACATCTTGGAGACTGGCAAACAGTGGGTGTTGCTGCCATCTTTATGTATATTTTATTTGGCCTCTCAAAAACATTCCCATTGTACCAGTGAAGGTGCTGGAATTCTGAGAGATTTGGTGATTTAAACAAGGTCATATTGCTAGTAAATTGTTCTTAGTTGCTAAAGTTTTCCTGATCATGGTGAGTGGGAATTCATTGACCACCTGTAAGTCTTCTACTATCGCTCAGTGTAGTTCTTCACAAACTACAAGAAAATAAGACATGAATTGAAAGGTTTTCTCAATCTGTTCAGATCTGGTTAGCATACCTGGCTTCAGCCTAGTCCTTTATAAGGAAATACCCTCAGGCAGTAAGGGATCAGCTTGATTAAATCTTTTGTTCATGTCCAGTTCTACTACATAAGTCAAAACCATACTCCTGTCTCCACTGAGTCTCAGAATAAGGCTCCACTTTAAAATCTCAGTCTCCCGTATGTTTAAATGAAGTCTACAAATCGGGTGTAATGTCATTTGAACCCTCAGCAAGCTAATGTATGCATATATAGATCAGTAGAATAATAAATATAGAATTATAGGACAAGGACATTTAGAGCAGAAATGTATTTAGAAAATTGATGAGAATTGGGGACAAGAAAAGGGCAAAGTTTGAAAAGTAAAATATCAAAGAAGGCATGTGTGTGTGAGGGGGCTATGGACTACATGTCTGCATCCCCTAAAATTCTTGTTGAAATCCTAACTCCCAATGTGATGGGAATTAAGTCATGAGGGTGGAGTCCTCATAAATAAGATTAGTATCTTTATTAGAAGAGACAGGAGAAAGTCTTCTCTCTCTCTCTCTCTCTCTCTCTCTCTCCTCTGTCTCTCTTTTTCTTTTTTTCCCCCCTCTCTCTCTCCCCTTCCCATTTTCTGCCAAGGGAGGATACAATGAGAACACGGCCATCTGCAAATCAGGAAGCAAGCGCTCACTGGACACTGAATCTGCTGGTACCTTGATCTTGGACTTTCACCCTCAAGAACTGTGAGAAACAAATGTTCTTTAAACTACCCAGTCTGTGGTATTATATTATCACAGCCCAAACTAAGACAAAAGAGACTGGAAAAAATTGGCAGTAATTGTTTCTCGTGACACACACTATAATCTCCTTACTCCCGCCACTCTTTTATATTTGATCCTTCTTTTATAACACATTTTTTTCCAATAATTCTTTATTCGATTTTTTTAAATTGGGAGAGACAGTCACCTTGCATAAACATTTTTTAATGCCCTAGCCATTTTATTCCCTTTGTATGAGAATTTTTGTGTTTCCTGCCTTAAGATATCTTTTTTTTTAAGGTTTTTTTTTCTCCCCAAATATGTTTATTTTAATTTTTCAGTGTTACAAGATTGATTGGTCATGCACCACACCCAGTGCTCCATGCAATACATGCCCTTCTCAATACCCACCACCAGGCTCGCCCCCCCCACCCCCTCCCCTCCAAAACCCTCAGTTTGTTGCTCAGAGTCCACAGTCTCTCCTGGTTCATCACCCCCTCCAATTTCCCCCCATTCGCCCTTCCCTTCCTTCTCACGATGCCCTCCATGATTTTCTTTATACTCCACTCGTGAGACCATAAGATAATTGACTCTCTCCGCTTGACTTATTTCACTCCGCATAATCTCTTCTAGTCCTGTCCATGTTGATACAAAAGTTGGATATTCATCCTTTCTGATGGAGGCCCAATATTCCATTGTACAGATGTACCACATCTTCCTTATCCACTCATCTGTTGAAGGGCATTTTGGTTCTTTCCACAGTTTGGCTATTGTGGCCATTGCAGCCATCGGGGTACGTGTGGCCCTTCTTTGTACTGCATCTGCTTCTTTGGGGTAAACACCGACCCTGCAATTGCAGGGTCGTAGGGTAGCTGTATATTTAATTTCCTGAGGAATCTCCATACTGTTTTCCAAAGTCTGCCTTGAGATATCTTATGCAAATATAAGCAAATATGTACTCCGCATCAGTCTATAATTTTTCCTACTTTTTCTACAAATGGAAACATACCATACATAGTATTATGTACATCAATTTTTCCAACAAAGAGCATCTTTTGCAGAGCTTCCTATTTCAGTACACAAAGAGATTCCTTGGTCATTTTTAATAGATTAATAGTATTCGACTTGGGTTATCTAAAATCTTTTGTTATAATAAACCCTGCCTCAAGAAATATATATAGATATCTATATATTTAGATAGATAGATAGATAGATAGATAGATAGATAGATAGATAGATAGATACATGCCACTTTACACACAAAAGTAAGTACATATCTGGGATAATTTTTTAGAAGTAGAATTGCTGGGTCAAAAGATGTGTGCCTTTATAGTTTCAATAGATTTTTGCCAAATTGATTCCTTAGAATTTATAACCATTCGTATTCTCATCAGCATGGTATAGAAATGGCTGGTCATCCACAATCTTTTTTTTTTTTTTCTTTAAGATTTTATTTGTTTATTTGACACAGAGAGACACAGCGAGAGGGAACACAAGCAGGGGGAGTGAAAGAGAGAGAAGCAGTCTTCCCCTTGAGCAGAGAGCCCGATGCAGGGCTCGATCCCAGGACCCTGGAATCATGACCTAAGCCGAAGGCAAATGCTTAATGACTGAGCCAACCAGGTGCCCCAGTCATCCACAATCTTAGCAGCAAAACTCAAACTTGGGTATTGCCCCATATGATAAGTAAAAAAATGGTTTCCATATTTAGTTTAGTTTGTATTTCCTATATTGTTAATAAGTTTGAGATCTTTTCATATACTTAAAAGCCATTTTAATTTCATTTCCTTGTAATTTCTATTCACACATTTTACAATTTTTTAACTGAGTTATTGATCCTTTTCTTTATGTTTGCAGGAGATATTTATATTTAAAGAAATCTAGGCCTTTGCCTGTGACACAAGTTTCAAGCATTTTCCTCTTTAAGTTTGTCTACCAGGTTCACCTGTGGTGTTTTCTAGCTTTTTTTTTTTTTCTTCTTTTTGTGAGGGACATGCAAAACATTTTTATTTTTATGTAGTCACACCTACAATTTCTTTCAATGATTTCTGAGTTCTGTGTCATACCATTTCTTAACCAATTACCTTTCCTGCATCTCTCTACCTAGACTCAGGGAAGACACATCTTTAAGTCAAACCCACAAAAAGTCAACTTTTGCTCCAAAGCTCAAGATGCTCTCAGAAAAAGAAAAAAAAAAAAAGAGTGAAAGAAATTTTAAAGAACACAAAGACAGTTTTAAATAAGCCACAGTAGTTTTTCTTGTTTTGTCTGTTGGTGATCCATGGGTGCGGGTGCCTTCTCTAATTCCATTTTTGGCTGGGTCACTTGCCAGGTCAAAAGAGAGAGAGAGAGACAGAGACAGAGAGAGAGAGAGAGAGAGAAAGGGAAATAATAAGCAAGCAAGAAGGCAGGCCATCATACCTTCCACTCTGAAGGTGTGGTGTGAACAAATGAATCAGGCAGATCTGGGGAAGGGGAGGGTGCCAGGGTTCATGGCCAAGGCTCTCCTCACCTAGGCAACCATGGGTAGGCAGCATTTGTGGCAGTGGCTAAAAGCTATTTCAGGGCTTGGCTGGGACAGTATCTGCTGAATAACTAGGCCAGTCTTAGAGCCAAGATCCACAGCTCAGCTGCTGTTGCTGCTGCTGAAGAAGGCTCAAAACTCATTTTTGCTGAGTCAAATCTCTCTTCGGGGATTTAGAAAACAAATGAGGCTCTGAGAAGTGGAAATTCTTCTGGACACTTTTTGGAGAAACAATGCAGTGGGTCTTCTGGGGTTTCCAAAATATATGAATTCAAAGGTAGAGACCTCATCTTCATGATCGAATTAAGACTAACTCAACTTGGAAGAGACTTCTCTAGTTTTAAGCAGAAACCGTGGGACTGGAGAAATGAGCAAATGAGAAAACGAATAGGAAAGAGAAAGAAAAATACATATAGATATATATTTCAATATGAAAGACAGATGCACACACTTTTGCATGCCAGCTAGTCTGCTGTGTATAAATAGGAGGAGCTCAAGGTAAACGACCAAGAAAATGACTCATTTGGGCAAGAATAAAGAAAGAGATCAAGTGTTCCTGAGTTACTAGTAACTTGAAATTACACCCTTATGCAGAGAACCTTCAAAGCTGCATTCTCTAAGCTTGGGCCTCTGGTAAATGCTTGACCCAGCAGTGACTTTAGGTAAGCAGAGCCAGGATATTCCAGAGAATGTTTCATATGTCTAGCCCACATACATCTTTTCAGTTTTTTCCCCAATATCTAGAAAATACCTTAAGCATTTCCTAAAGTGCTTTAACTAAAGCATGGGTGTTTGAAACACTAACTCTACTCGTCACCGCATCACTACCTTAGCAAATATTTGTTGAGTGCCTACTATGTGTGGGACACCGTGCCAGCGTGTTAGCAGGAATTTAAAGGGGGATGATTGATTCAAAAAGACATGATCATGATGAAGAAGGAGGAGGATGGGAGGGTTGGGGGAAGGAGAAACAATATGGGATATCAAAATTCTAGTATATATAGCCAGAGATGATGCAACTACATTTTAATAACACAATCCAAACCTCACTGAGCTCGGGGTCAGAGCAAAAGTCCAGGTAAACTTTAGAGACACCAACAGAGGCACTGGACCAAACTTCCTTACAGACACATAACGAGCATTGGTTCGTCATGCATCCCACTTAGGAAAAGCCCATTATTTTCTTCTCCTGGATACCATAAAGACATGATGATTTCACAACCTACAAAAGTTGTTTTTATTTTACATTTCCAAAGGGGTCTTTCTTCTGAGGATATCACTCATGGCTAGACGTTTGGTACTAAGTCCTCAGGGTTTCTGCTTACTTAGAGTGAATGTTGTCTCAGGCTTTTATTGTTCCATGGACTCTGCTGTCTACAGCCTCTGATATCTCATCTCTTCTATTTATTATTTTTTTTCCTATGGTTCTTGGTTTCCATACTTCTCTCCTCTCGGCTGACTTGCCCTCAAACTGGACTTCTCAAGAAAAATCAGCTCAGCCATTTACTTTACAGTATGGAAGAGATATATTAAGGATATTTTAGGGGTCGCTGGCCAAATGTACCTTGCTACCTTTGTATCGGATGCTTCTCCCGCCTCATCTGATCACCTGTGATCAGGGCAGTGAACGCACGTGACAAAATGACTATCAGTACATATGGAAGGAGCCATCAGAGGTGGCTTTCCAAAACAACTATATGATGACAGATATTCAGAGTCCTTCTTGCTAAGAAACAATGAAACAATTTACTATTGAATCAAGTGCCTACCAGTACTCTAAACTATAGACTTCTTTCTATGTAATGTTGCTTAGTTGGAATGAAGTGTTATTTTGACAGAATTGTAGATCACAGCATTAAAAGGGGAAGGGGAAGTTCAATCCATCCATTTTTCTAAATGAATCGCTGGACCGTTTTAGAAGGACTAAGTAAACTTACCTAGTTCAAGCCTGGGAGTAAAGCCAGAATCTGTAGAATCCCTTTACAATGTCCTTTCCACTCACAGTCTTTATTCGCTGTGCATGATCTTAAGCTAATTTCCCAATTAAAAGAAAGTGCAGTGTAGCTTTTTGCAGATATTTTTACACTAAGATTTCCTAAGTTTTTTCTAGCTTCAGTCAATCAGTTATCAATCAATTACAACATCAACAATTTTAGTACTGATAAAAATTTCATCTGAAAGGAACGTGCCAACACAAGCAAAATAATTTCTCAGTGCCAAGAAAAGAATAATATGTCGCTGAGAACTCTTCAGTTTGCCGTGAACCGTACACATAGACTTCAAGTGATGGGAGCCTGGACTCATTCATTCCTCTGATTATGGAACCACCTTGGTTGGCTATGGGTAAATTAAATGCCCTGTAAATCATGGGGATATCAGAAGGAAATCATCACAAGCGAATTATGACAAACATACCTAGAGCACGGGACGTGAGCAAGAAATGGACTAACCCTGAAGACGTTTACTACATACATGTCGGGGGGGAAATGGACACTACAAATCATTATTGGTTAATATATGTGATTAGATATAAATTTAGATCTCTACATTAAAACCAGTCTCTTTGCAGGTTTACAGAAGCAGATAACCCTTCCTGAAAAGTAAAAGGAGCTTGAGAGCTTTAAAAAAATGTGAGGCTAAAACAAAATACTTTTTTTTGAATTAAAAAGAAACTTAACTTTTAATTTTTGAGTTCAATAAAAACAAACTTTTAACTTCTTTTCAATGAATATCATTTTTGTAAGCCCTGAATCTGGCATTCTCCATCCTTGGCATGTGGCAACCTCTGGATTGGGAAAAGAAGCAACTATTCTGTAGACAGGCTGGATTCTCCGTATTCCTGCAAGCTAGTAAAATCCTCCTAAATCAGTAAAAATACCAACTCACTGCGGAGATGAATTTAGCTTGGAAAATTCTCCTTTAGTCTTAGGAATGACACTAAACCATCTAAAACTGCTTCTAATTTATATTTAATCTTCAGTGTTTAATGCATGCACTTACCATCAGGAGGATTTAGCTAATTCCTCAATCTGTCCCTTACCCAGTATCCAGCATCATGGCCTCTTTCAAAGCACATTGGCTTCTGGCTTCAGAAACTGAGACTCTATCTTAGCCACCAGTAATGTAGCTCTGAACATAGTAGGCACTCCAAACCGTTCCTGGAATAAATGGGGCATGGAAAGAAATTTAATTGATCATTTCTTTGACTGCCTCCTAGGGTAGTACTCCAAGACCAGACAATAGACCCTAAAGCTTTTACTCTAAACCAGGTTTTATCAATCTCTCCCCACGATTGATGTTTCAGTCCAGATAAGTCTTTGTTGGGGAAGGGGGAGACTGTCCTATGTCTAATAGAATGTTTAGCAAGATCCGTGGCTTCTACTTCCTGAATGCCAATAGTAGCCACTGTGACGAAGGCATGATAGCCAAAACCAAATGTCTGCTGGGGGAGCAAAGTTGCCTCCACTTGAGAACCACTGATTGAAATAGCTTGAAATAGCTTGAATGATAGTAGTGGCTAGGAATCAGGAGAAGCCTGGGACAATATTCTTAAACACAGCAAGAGTATTTTTACCCATGGAATTATGGAATCTATCTAAACTAATCTAGTCTAATTTACGGTTAGTTGATGTAATTGATTAGAAATAAGATCAAGGTCACAGCTCTTCTTAAAATAACCTCAGCATTATGCTAAATACATCAGATACATTGTTACATTCAATCCTTGCAACAATTTTATATATTCAGTTTGCAGACAAAGAAATAAAGGTTTGGAAGTAAAGCATACTAAAGGCAATATAGGTATGACTTGGTTCAACCTGATCCTTCTCACCAACCAAGTACATGTTCTTGTCCACTGTATCATTCCTTTATAATCCATTACAGTCATGGACTACCCTTCATTCTAAATGCAATTCTAGGCGCAATTCATTTCCTAACAGACCCTGGTGAAGAGCATGAATGACTCAGTGACAATGCATTCCTCTTACAGGAAAAACATTTCAAAGGCTATGATGTGCTGAAGGTGAGTCATTAGAAACATAACTACAAAGAGAGAACAAAATCTGTGCTTTACAGCGACATGGAATAAATTTCTGCAGTTATTCCATTTTGGATTACACTCCAGTTTATGGAGCCTATCAGAAAAATAACATCGGAAGAGAATGGTAGGATCGCAGTGGAACTTCCTCCAGGAAAAGGTGAAACAGAATCAGCAAGAAAGAGAGTTCTGTCACTTTCATGTTTGACACTCACGGACCGTGCTAAAGAAAACATTTCTGGCATATTTTTAGCCTTATTATGGAAACATGGACCCTGCTGGGTCACATGGACAAGCTTCCAATCCAATAAGAGTCAGAAATGCAAAAGAAAAATACCCTGGGAAAGTTTTCTCCCTGTTCATACACAGCAAAACCTACAGTGCATTCCCTTGTCCAGCCTATAATTAAGACGAAAGGCATGTTCCCCTCCAATTTGCTGCCTGGTGGCATGGTTCACATTCCATCCCGGCTGCAGCAGCCCGATTCGTCCTAATGCGACACATTTTTAAGGCAAGGGGAAAAAAAAAAAGTAAAACACATTTTACTCTTAAGTGTTTCATAGGATGAGCTATTTCAGTCTATACTATTTTTAACTCAGTTAAAAGAAAACATTTTTGAATTGACCGTTTCTTACAGGAATTCGAGTATAAGGCTGCCTGTCTTCGGAGAGCGACTGTGCTGTTTGCTCAAGGTGCCATCCGTTTTGGTTGAGACCCTCAGCTGTGGTGGGTCAACCCAAAAAGGTTTGGACAGTGTGGTATGTGCCCAGAAGGTCAGATGCTTTCCACAGCCTCTTGGGGTATCAAAACTTGGCCAACGAACCTTTGAGAAGAAGGCTATTTGTGAAAACTCTGATACTTTTGAATTCCACCCAGACTGCAACAACGTGAGAATTGTCTTTTTTCACAGAAATGCCGCCTTCCTACCTCGCCTTGAACACTAAAAGTCCAGGCAGTCAACTATTAAGAAAGCATAACAACTAGAATGAATGAAATCTCAAGGTTGACCTACATGGATAAACACACATGTATGTTTTTCTGAAATTCATATAAATGTATGTAATTGTATATATAAATATACAATTATATAAATTTCTACATATATTAATTTCCAGAATTTATATATATATATATATTATATATAATATATATATATTATATATAACTTCTGAGTTCCATTTTCTTTCCATTTTCTGGAAAAATCGTCAGTGACTTGTCACTCATCAGCTAACATTTTTGAACAGGATTTACTTCACTCACAGGCTAACATTGTTTGAAATACAATTATAGTTTAATCATTCACGTTACAGTGCCATGGTGTCAGAGCACACACTCATAGACCATTCTGTGTCTTGAAGAAATCACCTTTTGGGGGGCTTAGAAACTTACAGGTCTAACTGAATCAAATCATCTCCACAATAGCTCCCTCCCACCACCCCAATTTATCTCCAACAAATAATTGAACCGTTGTAAAATTTCCCAACTGAAAGATTAAGACATCAGTCTCAAAGTTAGAACTCTCAGAGAAGACATTAGATAAATAGACGAATCTGCTCCATGTGTGTTAATACTGTACTTACTAATTGCAAGCTCAGTAATGATCTCTTCCAAATGTGTCTAATCCTGTACCTGAACTCCATGCCTGGGGCCTTTTTAACAAACAAGGCTTTTTTTTTTTTAAGAGTGGGGTGCAACAGACAAGTTTCCCAGCAGCACTAAAGAGCCCTAGTAGTCATTTGGCTGTAGTCTAGCTTCTCTTTAAAAGTTCTCTCCTGCCTACTGGATCACCCCATTCCAGCTCACCCTTGAATGAGTCATGAGACTGCTGTTCACACCCATTGCCTAACATTCTGTGAAGCTTGGGGTTCTGTGGTCCCACTCAGGGACCATGGGAGTTACTCTGCCAGGAGTGGCTAAGAGTTCCCAGACTCGGTCTTCCTAAAGTTGGATTCAGCCACTGTTCATTAATGAGCCTTCCTACTCCTGAATGGTACCCCTTTACAATTCTGACCAGTGAGGTAGAAAATAGCAAGAGAGGAAAAAGGATTCGTTTCCTATCAAGCTATGTTTTGTAAATGCAAGATATTATTCCTGAAATAGTTGTTTCTGTTATAGGTGAGGTTAGTTTTTAACAAGTTAATTGGATGAGAAACAAGAAAATATGAGGAAGCTATCCATTCCTTTTAGTAATTAGTACAATAAAGCAAAGCTATTAGTAATGGCATGAACTAAGCCTGAGCTGTTGCTTAAGGAAGGAAAGAAATCATACCTTGCCTAATGGTTAACGTTAGTTAAGGGTTAGAACTGGGACAAGAGGGGCTCAGGCTAACATAATAAGCAATAAGCAACAAGGAGACTGGCTCTGAAATCCAGGAAATCCTTTCTGCACATGGTATGCGCCGCAGCTCCTATTGGCTCTAACACAAACCACTGGAAGAAAATTGCTTTTTGTTTAGGCTCATTGCTTCTCAAGTATGCAAAACTGTTAACTTACAATAGGAGAACAACTAATGCTCTGACTGGCTCATGTAAATAAGATTCAAATTCAAAAAGGTCCCTGTTAACATGAAAGGTATCTGTGTTGAATGAATTCCCATGACAGCAAATGGATTTCATGCAACCGGACTCAGCTGGCCTGTCTCACAATTCTTACCTTCAACCCCCTCAGAGTGTGGAGCTGCTCCACCACAATCAATGAACAATTGCTTCGGGAATGAGGTAAGAGAGGATCAAAGATGCGTCCTCCTGATGTTTCAGAGAACTGTTCCGTCAGAGGCCAGGTCACCCTCTTGGCAGGAATGTTAGAGAAGAGACCAGAACAAAGGATGGTGGTTGAATGAGGTAAACTTTTCAGATCTCTTCCAACCTTGCAATGCTAATGAAATGGCCGTCTTCCAAATGATTTTTCTACCCAGGAGAAAACGATGGCTTCTGAATTAACTCAAAAGAGGGTTTCAAAACAGTGCCTGATTCAGCTGGATATTGCAGAAAAATAAAGGGTAGAATCTGCCTTAACGAGTGATCTGGCCAAATACTAGTGTCACGGTGCTAGTGGTAGTCATAGTAGTAACAGTAAGAACAGTAGTAATAGTAGCAGTAGTGGTAATAGTAATGGTAGGTGTAATGGAGGGTCCAAAATCACTCCTCTCTTTTCATTAACTCCATGCAGTTCCTTTTTTTCTGTAGAGCAGCCTACCTAATTATATTTTGCTTAAGTCAATATCAATTTTCATTATCTTTGAGAAAAACAACTCACTAAAGGAGTTGATGGCACTTGGAGCTATCTTGGGGCATGCTGAGTTTGGGGAGGTGAAATCTGGAACGAAGAGTAATCCAGAGATAATGAAGAGCTGACTTTCCTCAGTAGAAAATGCCATTGACTTTGATCCAGATGCTGAATGGACTCAAGGTGAACTTTTCCAAACTGTATATAGCACTGTACCATTGTAGTGGGAATATTCTCTTTTTGAAAATTAAAAAAAAAAAAAAAAGGCTTTGGAGAGTTGGCAGAACAAAGAATGGAAATACAAACAGAAACAATCGCATAGTCCAGAATGTGACTGCTGGCAAAATTAAAGGACTTTGTTGATGTACAGAAAGTTTGTACTTGTTGCTCTTTTCTTACCACGCAGGAACATGAGGATGGCAACCCAGAAGTATTAGCAGAAGCTAATCACAGATTATCACAGTTTTGTGCCCAACTATATGCAAAACTCGTAAGCCAAAGTGTGTTACACTTGAGGTTTCAAAGAACAGGGAGGCATTGGTTGTCCACAGACTTGCTGAATATACATTTGAAGCAAACAAGATTTCCAAGCAAACTGGGGATAAGAAAAGAGAGGATTGATGTTACCAAAAGAGAAATAAAAAAGCAAGTAGTTCATGTATCTGAAGACGTTCTAAGAACGAAAGATGAATTTGGCAGTTCAAGAAAATAGATCTAATTTTAACCCAAGACAAGACCTATCAGGGCTGGCAGTGTATATTTCAGGGTGTGGGGGCAAGTGGCTGGGGAATGGAGGCGGGGTAGAGGGTAAGATCCCCCAAGCCACGCCTAGATGGGGTTGTTTCCAGATATCTGTCCACAGAAGCTCAGTGCCAGGAAGGAGAATGACTGTCAGAGTCTGGGAACCGGAGGGAAGGCGCAGAGCCTGGAAAGTAGGTCACACCATGAGTCAGGTTGGAGGAGCTGAGCAGGAAATCAGCCATGGAATGAGCAAAGGTGAGTGACCGAGGAGTCGGGGAGGAAACATGCTGTTGATAGACTGGCGGGAGGACAGAACAGGAACTCGCGCCATGATCCCCAACTGCCATTAAGTCCTCAGGGCTGGTGTTTCTCTACCAGCTGGGGCCTAAGCAGGTAGCAGATGCTCAGTTGGATGCATTTTATATGATTTCACCAAATGAGCTGCATGGCCAAAATCTAATAGGTTTCATATGCTGTGTTCATTATTCACTGAACAAATAGGTATTGAGTTCCCACTTTGCGCCAAGCCCTGTGCTGGGTGCAGGGGGCACAGACACGGGGAAAACCTGACTTGGATTCACCCAGTCGTGGCTGTGTGCGTAAATGAGTCTGTAACCAACAGGCTACGGAGAACACTGTGGTATAAATATTTTTAAAGGTTGGTTTTTTTTAATTGTTTAAAAATATAGTCAAAGAACTTAAGAGCCATGTCTGTCAGTGAGGCTGGCAGGGTCCAAGTAGCAGAAGTCATTTAAATGTGAAACATCCCAGGGTCTATTGGAAACCAGGGGGTGAGAAGCAGACGGAGTAAGATCATCCCTACACCTCCTCCAATTACTTAAGGAGTGAGAAAAGAAATAGTCTCAGGCAACAGATGCTGGAAAATGGCATTTTCTCCACTGAGTCACTTAAATAAAGACATAGTAACTGTTAAGGTTTTGCTATCATTCGTCCATAATGACATTCATTTGTTTATTCAAATGAAAAAAAATGAAAGCATCATTTAGAGCTAAAGAGAGGACTTTATTGTTCTCATTGTTATTGGTTTATCCATTATCTTAAAGGCTCTTAAAGGCAGAATAATGGTAACAGTCAAGAACACAGACTCGGGAGGGGGCCGCCTGGATCCACAGCTCAGATTCATAGCTTCACTAGCTTGCACAATTTGGGCAACTTCCTTCAACTCTTTGTAATTCCCTCAGCTGCACTAAGTGAATTATAATAGATTCAACCTCTTATCATTGTTGGGAGGTTTGAACGAGTTAATATATGTAAGGCGCCTAGGATATTCTTTGTCATGTATTCAGTGTTCCAAAGCGCTGGCCACTCCTATTCACTGAGTACCTTGAGTGCTGGGAACATAACTAGGAACAAGGAAGACATAGTTCCCATCAAGAAATTTTTATCCTAGTAAGAGAGACAAATAAATGGATAAATCCAATTATGGTGATTAACAGAAAGGATAAGAGGGCATAGACAAGAGCGGGAGAGGACTATGTAATTATCTAGGGTAGTTAGGGAAAATCTCTGAGGTGATATTTATGTTAAGACTGGAAGGACAAGAAAGAAGTGCTGAGAACAAAAGGAGTTCGTATATGGTCCAAAGGAACGAGTTTAGTGGATTCTGGGCACTGATGAAGGTCAAAGTGACTGGCCCACATGCATGAGGGGACGAGGGCTGTACTGCCATGGTCCCACCAGATCTGGGTGACGAGTTTGGAAACTTTAAAGTCATGTGTGTTCTAAGGAGAGTCACACTGGATTTCTAATCCAACAACTGGTTTCAAAACCCTGCGTTCACTCAGCCAGCCTGGATGCCACCACTGGAGCCCAAGGTCATCTCTTCCCTAGAAGACTTTCGAAATGCTGCCCTTTCCAACACTCTTGTTCCACTACAAGGAGATAAATCCCCATGTGACAATAAGAAATACTTCTTAAAACATGAATAACCCCAATTCAAAGTCCTCCAGTAGTTTCCCATTGCATTTAAAATGGAACTCAAACTCCTTTCCAAGGTCTCAGGGACCCTACAGGATCTGGCCCTGCTTTTCTCACCTAAATCTCCCCTCACACTCTTCCCTTTCTTTACAAAAGATCAGTCACAATCTGTTACTTGAAAAGCGCAAATTTACTCTGATTTTTTCTCCTTCACTGAATTTATAACTAGCTGAGATAACCCTGCTTAGGTATTTATTTTTTATCTGTCTACCTCCATTAAAATGCGAGCTCTGAGAGAAACAGTATTTTATATGCCCTGTTGACATACAGACCGTATTATCACATTGAAGATCCTGAATGCAAATACATCTAAGTATCCTCAAACTACATTTTAAGTCGAGTGCTACCAAAACCTAACATGAACATCCATGGTGATTTATCCAAGATAAAGACTCACAATCCCTGGTGGTTAGAGATAATCACAATGGCTATACCAATGAGCTCATCAATGACTCATACAGCCTTCCATTGACCTCTTCTAATAAGAAATATGCTAATTATTGATATAAAAATATATGATACTTCCCGGTTTTGAAACTCAGAGTCTTATTGAAGATACAAAACATAAGCCTATGAATGTGATGTATTCAAAGCATAAATCCAAGAGGTTCATCTGATAATAGCAAACTGACAGTTTAGGCCAACTTGTAGCATTCAAAGAGTTTTTCTGAGTACAGAAGTCTAGGTTGAAGATTATTTTGTGTCCACTTTTAGAGATATTATTTCACAATATTCTTAATTCTACATTGCTATGCAGACAGATCTGTTAATCTGTTAATCCGCTGTCCAGTTGTACACAAACTGACATTTCTCTCTTGCTGCTTTAAGGTCTTTTCATCTTCAGTGTTCTGCGTTTTACCACAATGTACATTTTATGAATATCTTTTTAGTTATCATTTGCTATACATTGTGATTCCTTTATACGTAAATTAATGCTTTTAGCAGGGAAGAAAAAAATTATATCATTGTCTCTTTAAAATCATCTCTCTTGGGGAGCCTGGGTGGCTCAGTGGGTTAAGCCTCTGTTTTGGGCTCAGGTCATGATCTCAGGGTCTTGGGATCAAGCCCCGCATCGTGCTCTACTCAGCAGGGAGCCTGCTTCCCCTTCTCCCTCTGCTTGCCTCTCTGCGTACTTGTGATCTCTCTCTGTCAAATAGGTAAATAAAATCTTTAAAAATAAATAAATAAAATAAAATCATCTATTACCTCCTTCTGGGACTCTGATTAGATTTATGTTCAATCTTCTCATTCTTTTTCATATTTCTTAATTTTTCCTGTGCTCCCATCTCTACATTTCCCTGAGTTTAATTCTACATAATTTTTTTATATCTCCTCTCTAATTTACTTACTTTTCTCTTATGCTGACCTAATCTCCCATGTAACCCAGCCATGAATTCTCCTGTGCCAATACTTTTCATTACTAATAGTCATCTTCGATTCTCACTTGGATTTATCTGATAATTTTATTGTAATCTTTTATTTCATGCTAATTTTTGTGAGTCCAAATTTTATTTCCTTAAGCAAGCTATACACAATTATTTTATATTCTGCATCTGAAATCCTCACTATCTGAATTGCTTTGGATTAAATATACCATTTGTTGTTTCTAATCATTCTTACTCATGGTGGCTTATTTCCTCATGTGTTGGTGATTCTGAACTGTGTGCTGTTTATTTCGTCTTATATGGTAATCAAGAGCACTTACTCAGAGAATGATTTTGTTTTCAGAGCGTTTTGTGGTTCTTGTTCAGAACCGTTTGCTTATGCTAGGAACCAGTGGATGTTACTGACCTGAGGACATGTCACTCTTCCTTTGTAATTCAAAGCATTCTATGCTTCAACCCTCCCAACATTCTGCTGGCCCAAGCTTAGTATTCTAATGTTGGTATTTGCCCCTAGAGTAAGTCCACTTGACATTGGCTTACTACTCACTGTCCACCTTTAACTGGACACCTTTCTCGGTTGGTTTATTTATTAAGTTATTTTTGGAGGGTGTTGGGAGAAGTTTATGCATGAATCTTTCTCATTTCTTCGTGTTCCCTGAGCAGAGGCATTGACAGGTTTTGTTCTGAACCATCTTTTCAAGGATTTTTGTAGAGCAAACAGCCTTGAAAGATATAGATGCTATCTTCATCTAGGGCATAGAGCAGATGTATCCAGAATAATAGACATAATTTCTCCCTTCAGCGCAAAAGTTGAGCAAGTTTGCTAATAGCGTTTTTAAAAGATTTGGTTTTCCGAATCTGAGCATTCCTCAGCTATGATGGAAACCCACTCCATATACTGAGCATCTGCTTGGGCTTCTCCACTACCCTGTGAGGTTTTCATGACCAGGGAACTTGGGAAGACATGAAACTCAAACCGCCTGCTATGTTGCAAGTAGTAATAATGTCCACTATTTCTGATCCAGGTGTCTCGTGTCTTCTACCAGCATCTAGGAACCTGTGGCAGGCAACTTGTTAGCTGGAAGGAGGGTAAGCTCTCAGATTCTTAACAGTTCTTGACAGTGTGAAAGACATGGCTAACTTTTCTCCTATTTTCCGTAAAGCTAGCAATTTATTACAAAGTATGACTAGTTATTTTATAGTGAAGGCCCCTTTAATATCCATACTAGCATCCTTCTAGAACTAAAAATGGAATGTCTTATTTATATTCATGACTTCCATGTGCAACAACAAAGTTGTGTTGAATAAAGGACTACATGAGTGAAGGCAAACCCTCAAATCATAAAATAATAGCAAAACCATAACATGGTGGATTTAATTAAACAGTGTATTAATTATGAACCGTTTACTCAAGTATGTACATGACACTAAAGTAGCATTATGCTTATATTTAATTTATGATATTCAACCATATGTGTCTGGTCCAAGACAAAAGTCAGCCTAGGCAGTGCAAGTAATTTTACTAATGCTCAAGCTCAGAGTCCATATCCAGAGCGACTTGAGAAGGGAGATAGTTGAATCTTCAGTTCCTCACTTGGTCCCATTCACAAAAACCAACATTCTACTATGAGTGGGATATTTATAGATCAAAAGGCAAATTTTCATAAAACAACAGGACTTCACCTAACATTTGAGGCCTAGGGCAAGACAACAAATGGAGGCCTGTAAACCATATGTCTAATGCTTAAAAATTACAAGTGAAGTTAAGAAAGAGTTAAGTAAAAAATGCTATGCTCTGAACATTGCAAATTATACCTTCATATTGACAAAAGCTAAAAAATAAATGTGAATAAAGCTATGATTTTTATGATGGAGAGTTGGCAACACATCAAAGACAATAGAACTTAATTATTATTATGCACATAAGGGTATCCTGTTTATGGGCTGATGATGTCTAGATGAGTAATAAAGCAAAGACATGCACAATACATAAAGTATTATGCATTTATCCCATAAAAGTGTATTATTCTTTTCTTTGTTTCAGTGAAATCACTAATTATATTGTTACAAACAAGATTTTCAAAAAATGTTTGTTGTGTATATTATTCTAGCACAAAGTAAAATATACATATATACCAAGTATCTAAAAATATAAATTAAATGTAAGAAAAGTTAAAGTTACTGGTGTATATGTGTTTTAAAAGTTATCTTCCTATTATATTAAAAGTCATTCATGGCAATTAAAAGGCAAAATATAAGTTATGATTTATGTTTATCTAAAATCTTTAATTAAATATTTAAATTAATATTTATTGTAATATTTGGTTAAATATTTAACCAAAATATTTAAGTAAACCTGAAAAGGTTTGAACAATTAACTAAATCATTAATTTATTTTTTTTGGTATAAATTTGTTTATGTAATTTACTTTTTATAAAGTCAGTTATGGAACAGAGACATTTTGTTGAGTACAAAACTTTGAAATCAGCATCGGTGTCTTTTTTTTTTTTCATAATTTGGATTCATTAACTTCTTTTTTATAAAGATTTTATTTATTTATTTGCCAGAGAGAGATAGAGAGAGCAAGAGGGTGAGCAAAAGCAAGGAAAACATCAGGCAGAGGCAGAAGCAGGCTCCCCGCTGAGCAAGGAGCCTGCTGTGGGACTCAAACACAGGACCCTGGAATCATGACCTGAGCCCAAGGCAGACGCTTAACCGATGGAGACACCCAGGCATCCCATGGATTCATTAATTTCTTAAATAAAAAGTCTACTCGCATTTCTAGCATTCACTGTTATCTAGCTGCCTGTGTACCAGTCATAATAGAATGGGAATCTCATTTGATACACATTACATCTAGGCCCATGGTCTACAAATTTAAGATCAAAAGGAATGCTTAATAATGTGAACATGTTTCTCAGCTACTGTGGCCAGTGGTTGCAAATACCACGCTAATTCTGAAAAATATCCAGAACCATCTCTTGGGGGCAGGAAGGGAAGCAATAATGTGAATTCTGTGGACACTCAGCACTTCTGGGAAACAAGACTTCTTTGTACAAGATTTCCTTGCTTCCCTGCTCACCCCCAACCAGTATCTCCATTACCAAGTGCTCCCTCAGCTGGCTCCAAGCCTGGGACATGAAGGATGGGGGATGGAATCTTCTCTTCCTTCTTCTGACCTCTCTGAGTCTGGCGTGCGTTTTGGTTTTCCTGGCCAGCTCCAAGAGTTGAGCCACGAAACGCAGATTGTGTAATTGCAGTAATTCTGCATATGAGCTCAATGCTCCGATGTTTACATTTCCAACCGCCCTTGCACAATATAAAGATGAACTGTGAGATGCATGCTAATAATTTAAAATTTTAAATATCCTTGCTTGGGACAATTTAAAGAGCAAATCGAAAACACCACTGCAAATCAAGACAGAGAGGGAGACTGGTGGAAGAAGGAAAGAATATCTTCATATATATCTTCCACAGCCCTTCTTCCTGCTTTTGGAAATAGAGACGTTTTTACGTTGCTTTTGGCCCCGCAAATAATGCAGCCAACCATGGTTATGGATTGTGCTGGACCAGCACTGAGCTTTGGATCCCAAGGGACAGAAGCAGTTATGTATTTTCAATATCTTTATTTGCCTTTTTTTTCACTCTGTGATTTTTCGGGAGGTGGTCTAAAATACCTGCTTCAGGACAGGTCCCTCCTCATGCCCAGGTTCAAGGGCATAGCTGAGTAAGGCTCCTAAACACAAACCAACTTATCCTGCTGGACACAGCAAGTAGCAACAACTTTTTCCCACGCTGCAGGAAAACCTGCCTGTGTTGGTGGCACTGTGAGAAGGTAACAGAGTGCACAACCAGAGGCAAAATGAGATTTTACTATTTTCATTTTTCCTCTGACTTAGAATCTAATCTCTCATAAAATGACCTCCACCTACAGAAAATCTGATTTGACAACATTGAACCTCAGTAGAATTTTTGAAACCAGTGTGTATGCATAATCACAACCTCTAAGTTTTTATATTAAAATTTTTTTTTGCTTCTTAGACTCTGTTTTGGACATTAGTAAGATTGGCTTTTCTCAAAGGAGGTATATAATGTTTTTATTCATATCACCCATGACACAGTGATTATATTAAGCACAACATTTAACATAAACGGATTGAATTAATTTTGTTTCTTTATTTGGTGATTGGAATATCTAATTACAAGAAGTTTTAAATTTTAGAACACACTACCTTTAATGAGATCAGCTCAAGTATTTGTAAATAACTGAAGGGCATGTCTCACAAACATTTGTGAATTTTATCTTTAACTCAACCCCAAACCACCACTCCCAGCCCCCAAAAAAAGTCCCTGAAAAAAAGTACAAGTGGAAAAACAGCCCACTCAGAAGGCAATTGAGTCTTCAGGTTACAAGGCTCCATGGGTAATTATTGAGCCCTGGAAATTAAATTTGACACCCCTTGCTCTAAATGTGTCCCCATGTCAGACATTGCTAAGACACTGCTGAAGTTAAATAACAGTTAAATAAGGATATATATTGTCGGTTGCATTTTAAAAAATATATGCCATTGTTTTTTAATCAACCTCTCTGTCGATGTTTAAAAGAAAAGTCATCTACCATTTCCTTTACAAATTATAGGAAAACATACTCTCTCGCTTCCCCTACATATGTTTCAGCCACACTGGCCTACAGGATTAATTGGAGTTTACCTTTTTAGGATTCCAAGGGAATGTGTGAAAGGATCTGGCCCCGTTTTTCTGGACATAAGCTCAAATTCCAGGCAGTGTGGATAAAGAGGCTCCTTTTTTGAATGGTTGCTTGGCAACCCCTTATTTCCAAATGCACTGATCTCTGGACAGATATAGAGCTGTGTCCTACTTCCAACCATCCTTTCAGTGCCCGAGCCGACAGAGGAGTGCTCCACTAGTTCAAACTCAAGTTTCCTAATTCAGCCTGTCATGCATCAGCCATTGTTGTCTAAAGAACCTGACGGCCTCCCCTGAATTCCCATCAGAGAAATAATGGCAGGCTTGGACTGCTCGGCCATTTGCACTCCAACTTTTCACAAGCTCTTAAGGGAAATGGGAGCAAATGATGGATGACATATTAAAGGAGACGGATGATGAGTAAATGAGAATGTCAGCTAGGTTTTCATACTCTACAGGGCATGGTAAATGCGGTGTTTTGTTTGCATTTTTTTTTTTTAAAGTATATCCATCTGTCGAGGTTCAGAAATTGATGCATGAACCTCTAGGTACTATGTTCATGTTTTTGAGGTCAGGTTGATGAACTTGAACAGGGCTTTGGATTTAGTGTTAAGAGCCATGAGGGCCAAACTCACACTCTTTAAATCTGTCACATTTAGCAGCTATCAGCAGAAAAATGAACTTTCAGTTGTCTCATTGAGACAATTAACTTGTTTTCACTGCCCTTCCTCCAACCAGCCAAATCCTATCTACTCTTCAGTCTTCTCCCCAAAATCTTCCCAAAAGACTGCAGTCCAGAGCAACCTTCCCCTTCTCCACTTCCGTCATTTGTTTTCCACAATACTTAATAGAAATGAATCTTTGATGCCTTGCTCCAACTCTTATTTTAAGTTGCTTGACACTTTTAACCATTTAACGGTTTTTATATTCATGCCTTGTTTCTTCGACCAAATTCTTAGTTCTTCAAGTTCTACCATGACACTCCAATAACTTTCATTATCTGACATTAGAATATTTTGTATTTATTTGTTCATAACCTTTATCACTAGAATGCAAGTCCTAAATGGGCATTGATTTTGTTTCTATCTCCGTATCTTCAGAATCATCAAGAGCAGTACGTAGCAAATAATGGGAGCCCAACAGATGTATTAAATGAGTGAATGAATAAATGAGTGAATAATTTGTTTTTACCCTTTATTTTTTATTTAAATTTTATTTTATTTTTTCCGTATTCCAAGATTCATGGTTCATGCACCAATTGTAACATTTTTAACATATGCTTTGACAAAGCTGGCAGCAATCAGAACCTTCTTGGAGGCTAAAAGTCTGGGCTTTGCAGTCACACAGGTATGGATTCGAATCCACTTTGTTGCTTACTATCATCTTGTGGCTACCCAGTATTGAGCAAAGGACTAAACTCTGTGCCTCAGACCCTTCTCCTTTAAAACAGAATAATGATACCAACTTCTTTTTTTTTTAAGATTTTATTTATTTATTTGAGAGGGAATGAGAGAGAGAGAGTGAGAGCCTGAGAGGGGGGAGGGATAAAGGGAGAAGCAGACTCCCTGCTGAGCAGGGACCCTCACCCCCCCAATGCAGGACTCCTTCTGGGACTCCATGATCATGATCTGAGCCAAAGGAAGTCTCATAATCAACTGAGCCACCCAGGTACCCCATCTTCATCAAGCTGATGCATTCAATTGGATGTAGTCAATAACATTTCTGACTTGTAAGAACCGCTCAAAAGTTCATTACACAAATCTATTTTGATCACTTAAAATGTTGAGAGCAGTGGGGGGGGGGGGTGGCTGGGAACCCTAGAGCTCTATTAATGCTGCTATTAGAATTATAATTAAATATTGTCTGGCAACAAGTTTCTTACTGAACTTCTCACTGCAATTTTCAGGTAGATCATTCAAACATGGGTCTAAAACCCCATGGCAGAATCAGCAGAAGGACCAGGACTAGCAGAGACAATGTTTCACGACATTGATTAGATGAACAGGAATATCAGTGGTGGTAAACAGAGGTCACAATGGTAGGGCAAAAATCTGGATGGGATGGCATATTGGAAAGGCAGGACTGGCAGACAGAGCAGCAGTGACGTGTCCAATTCAGAATAACAGATTAGCCAGGTATTTGAGCAGATCTGTTACTAGAATTGAGTAAGAAATATGGGTAATGAGTATGTTAAAGGAAAGTATCCGGAAAAGCAGAGGACTGGTACAAGAAAAAAAAATTAAGATTATGAGACAGAATTTAAATATTTGTGACCAGGGTGGCTGGGTGGCCCAGTTGGTTAAGTATCTGACTTTGGTTCAAGTCATGATCTCAAATAAATGAAATATTTTATAAATACATACATACATACATACATACATACATACTTGTGGCCTCAGAATACAATTATGATCCCCTTGATAGATGACTCCTACACAGATAGGAACCTCCTCATCTGATGCAACTGGTATTTCTCAATCCAAAAAGAAAAAAAGGCAATTAAAGAAAATAATTTTTCTATTTTATTTTAGAATTTTATTCTAACTAAAATATAGAAATACACCAGTCTTTGAAATAAGACTAAGAGCTTTTACTCAAGTATAGATCAATTGTCTGCTCCTTCTTTCTTGTATAAACCACATGCCACACTCATAATGTGTGGGTTATAATTTTAAGATTGGCTTACTTCAAAGTGGAACATGATTTTAAGACAATTGTAAAGCAATTGAATTTTTTTGTGAATTTGAATTTGAGTATGAATTTTTTTAAGAGAGTATAAACTTTTTTAAGATTTTTTTTATTTCTTTCCCTAGCTTTGCTTCACCTACATCAACTGGTTAGCAATATTTTAGCCCCCAGTTTTTATCAAGTCTTTCTGAAATATTCAATTTGAATTTCACAGAAACAATAATCTCAATCTTTTGCACGAAATTTCATCAGCTCGCATAAAAGTTCATTAAATTGCATGATCACCATAACAAGTGTAACTTGTATCACATGTCTGGAAACAAACTAAACTAAACCTTGGTAACTATTGGGTTGGGAGGTTGGGAGCTCCGGGGTTGGTTGTGTACTAGAGAGCAGTCGACTAGCTGTGAGCTTTGGTCTACCGCTGACATTAGTCATCATGCTTAACAGAAGGAGAAAGACTGTCAGTTTATTGAACAAGTTAGCTAAAGGGAGGCTTATTATCAAGTCCTTCATTCCATCTGGTGACATGTAAATTGGTCCGACTCTTACTCTAGATGAATAAAAAGCAACAACAGACAAGAAAGGATCTCCATTTTAAGAGCTACCAATTATCAGCTTGCCCCAGGGGGTGCCCAGATGCCTTGGCTCAACCCTATCTGAGTTTGAAACACCAGGATGGAGGATTTCTCACATAAAGCTTGCTAAGAAGCCAAATATCTTTCCATACCCAAGAAAATAAATAATTTGCTTTTCTTAAATTTGTACAATTGAAGATGACTTTCAAAAAGCTTATTCTAGACTTCTGTACCCTTAGAGTCTGAAATAAAGTAAAATAATGAACTCTGATGGAGAGCATTCAAGAAAAGCACCTTTGAACTTATGCTGGGCTTACCAACAATGAATTTCTATGGAGACCATCTTCTGTAGTATTAAAGGAAGCAATATATCTTCATTTACAATTTTTCAACTGTGACTTGATTGATATTTTTAATCTTTTAATTTGAAAATTTTCAACTTTATGTAAAAGTAGAAGGGATAAAATAATGAATCTCAGCCACCTTCAGTATTTACCAAGTCATGGCCACCTTTCGGCTACATTTCCCCCACTCGACTACCCTTGGACGACTCTGCAACAAATAAGCATCATGTTATTTCATTTCTAAATATCTTAGCAAGTCTCTCCAGAAAGTAATGACTCTTTTCAAACATACTCATGATCACATCTTAAAAACTAATAATTCTTTAACATCAAATATCCGATCATTGCTCATAGTAATGCTAATACTAAGATCAAAAATATGATGGTTCAAAAATATGAAAAATGTTTAAATTTTTTGCAGCTCTACTTGTCTTCAAACTATATCCCACTTGGAATGTACAGTAAAATGACTGTGCTTTAAAGTCATTTAGAGGGCGCCTGGGTGGCTCAGTTGGTTGAGCGACTGCCTTCGGCTCAGGTCATGATCCTTGAGTTCCAGGATCGAGTCCCACATCGGGCTCCCAGCTCCACAGGGAGTCTGCTTCTTCCTCTGGCCTTCTCTCCTCTCATGCTCTCTCTCACTTTCTCTGTCTCTCAGGTGAATAAATAAAAAATCTTTAAAAAAAATAAAAAAATAAAAAAGTCATTTAGAGAGCTCTTCTCTGTTGGTTATGTCACCAGCTCTGTGCATATTTAAGTTCATATGTTTCCTTTTCCTTTCCATTTTTAGGGTTTGCTTTTTTTTTTTTTTTTTTAGGGTTTGCTTTTTTCAAATTTTATTTTAAAATTATGTTAACTATGTGTATGATTTCAGTGTCAGATCTACAGAGTAAGGTAGATTGAAAGAAGTTGAGTTTCTGTCCCTTATGACTTCAGCTTATTCCTTACCTCCCCTCAGTAATCATTTTAAAAATGTGTATGCTTTCCTTGGCTTCTTTTAAATGTAAGAAAATGCATACATGTATTTTTGCTTGCCTCCATTTTTACTAAACGGTGTGTACTTTACATGCTTTTCTCTACTCTGCATAATTTACTTAACATTATTTCTCAAGACCCTCCATAGTAATATATTGAAGTATGACATATCCAGCTCCCAGTACAATACTCTGTGTGTGGATATTCCATAATTTTTAAAGAACTCCCTATTGCTATAATACATAGGGTTTTACTTTTTAATGAAAATCACTTTGATTTTCAAAAAATAAATTACACAATATTCAGCACATTTTATGAAGGTTCTTGATAAGGCATGATATTTCCTTTGGAATTATCCAAAATTTATATATATAAAATCAAATATAAATAAAAAACCAAATAAATAAATACAAAATTATGTATAAAATATGTAAATTAAAAAGTATATATAGGGTGCCTGGGTGGCTCAGTCAGTTAAGGGTCTGCCTTCAGCTCAGGTCATGAACCCATAGTCCTGGGATCAAGCCCTGCTTCGGGCTCCCTGCATAGTGGAAAGCCTGCTTCTCTCTCTCCCTCTGCTGCTCTCCCAGCTTGTGTGCCTGCTCTCTTGCTCTCTCTCTCTCTCTCTGTCAAATAAATAAATAAAATCCTTAAAATATATATATATATATGTGTGTGTGTGTGTGTGTGTGTGTGTGTGTGCATGTGTGTATATTACCTTTGCTGAAAAAACGTACAAAGACTTCAAAATTTGCTATTTATATGAAAGGATAAGAGAATATAGCATCCAAAACATGCTCTGCCCAAGCTGCTTTCCTTTCTCCAAAAAACATCTGATTTGAGGTCTAAATGAATTCAAACATGAATAATACAAAATGGAAACGTTTTTAGATGTGATTAAAACCTTTGGGGAAACAGATTTATTGCTGTTTGCATACTTGCAGTTGCTCCCATTGTCTTCTCTGGGCTCAGGTCTAGAAGAAATTGCTACTCTGTAACAACTGAGCTAATAGGACTTTGAGCCCAGATTTTCTGGCTTTGCCATGTGTTTTGGTAGCATTTACCTCTGCTCTCCTTCCCATGCTCATATAATACTTAGTGAAAGGGTATCATACATGAATTTCCAAATGAATATCCAATAAATTGCAACAATAGTCCTACCCGTGTTCCTAGCTTCTTACATATATTGTTTTGGTGCTGATTATTTATATTCCTGGCTCTTAATAGAAATAAATATATCTTTATTAGCAATACAGGGTTAGAACTTAAATTGAGTCCAACAGAGAACTACTTTTTTTTTTTTAACTTTTCATTTTAATTATATATTCACAGATAGTTGCAGGAACAATTTACAGGGAGTTCTCATGTACCCTTCACTTAGTTTCCTTCAATAGTGAGCACTTTAAAATTAGTACCATATCACAACCACAACCAAAATGACAAGGACAAAATCTAAGTAGCGTCTCTTTAAGTTTTGCAAGTTTTATATGCCCTCACGCACTCGTCTGTGGGTGTGTGCGCACAAGAGCCCTGTATCTATTTATTCTGAGCAATTTTATCACATGTATAGATTCATGTAACCATCACCACAAATAAAGATACAGTACTATTCTATCTCCAGATCCCTCCTCTTAACCCTTTACCCCACCTCCAGACCCCTTTCCAATTCCCAACCTCTGTCAACCATTAATCTCTTTTCTATCTCTATAATTTTCCTTATTTCAAGAACGCTGAGTAAATGGGGTCATATAATGTAACATTTTGAGCTCCGCTTTCAAACTTAGCCTAGTTCCCTTAGGATGAATCTCAGTTTCTGCCTGTATTAATAACTTTACTGCTATAGCATTCATGATATGAATGTATCATAGCTTAACTATTTACCTATGAAGCTGGGGTTGTTTCCATTTTGGAGCTATTACCAATAGAGCTTCTATGAACATTCATGTACAGGGTGCTGTGTTAACATTAGTGATCATTTCTTTGGGATAAATGCCCAAAACTGTAATAGCCGAACTGTATGGTGAGTGCGTACTGAGTTTCTAAAGAAATTGCCAAACTCGTTTCCAGAGCTATGCCATTTTCATTCCCATCAGCCATGTGTGAGTACCGCGCTCACTGTGCATTCATACCAGCGTTAGGTGTGGTCACCACTTTTGTTTTTACCATTGAGAGGCATGTAGTGATATCTCATGGTTTTAAATTTCATTCCCTAATAGCTAATGATGCTGAATATCTTCCAGTGTGCTTATTTACCACTGTGTGCCCTTTTTTGTGAAATGTCTGTTCATGTCTTTGGCTCACTCTCCAATTGAAGGATCACGTTATTACGGAGTTTTGAGAGCTCTTTATATAGTCCAGATGACAAAATCTTTGTTGGAAATGTGGTTTGCGAAAGTTTTTCCCCAAATGCGCAGTTTGCCTTTACCATCCTCCTCACAGTCTTCTGCAGAGCTAACGTTCTTAATTTTTAATTTCGATGAGGTCAAATCTATCCATTTTCCTGGATCATGCTTTTGGGCAAGTCTGAAAACTTCTTTCACTTGACACTAGACCCCAAAGATTTTCTTCTATTGTTTTTTCTACGATTTGCATAATTTTAAATTTTACAATGAAGTCTCCATGGCTTTTTATTTAATCTTTAATGAGGATATCCATAAAAACTCAGAACTTTATGTCTGGAGCTGAAAAGTGGAAACTGAAGTGAAATTCTCAAGAGCTTTGGTGTTTTATTTATATCCAGAAATGAAGTTATCATATCACTAAGTTTTTATGAGCTAAACAAACCACCTTCTCCTTGCTTACTCATTTCTAGTTATAGCCCTAATAGCACCTAGACATAAGAAGAAATACTTAGAGGGATTACCAGTTAAATAGTTAAGCTTGTCACAATCTTGTCTAACCTGATGATTGGAAATGCTGATCGTTGGAAGAAAAAAAAAAAGCACTTCTTAGAAAACTGTGTTTTCTAGTTCTTTATCCTTGATGTCAAATTAAGCAGCTCTCATTCCAAATCATAACTCTAGGGATGCCATCTAGATTTTGGATATTGACACTAAAGACTTAATTATAATCTTGTTATACACGGGGGATATTCATAACAGGCAAACTCAGAGCCATGGACCTTCTATGAAGTCTCTTCAATTTGTCTTGTTTAAACAATAGTTCATATTATATCCACTGCTCCTTGATAAAACACTAATGATCCTGCGGGAAGCAGGACCTCATCAGGGGGCAATCAGGGAAAGTGCACAAACCCAAGTTTTACCTTTATGATAATTTTAGACAGTTGGGAAGCATGGGGAGGAGTAATCTGAGTCAGTCCTAAGGGAAATACTG
Organism: Nasua narica; assembly: GCA_028533885.1. Classification (NCBI taxonomy): domain Eukaryota; kingdom Metazoa; phylum Chordata; class Mammalia; order Carnivora; family Procyonidae; genus Nasua; species Nasua narica. The sequence goes on from CM052814.1 coordinate 12,779,746, forward strand.
GGGTGAGAGCTGCTTAACCACATACACTTGTAGCTGATGTTTCTCTGGTGACTTTTCACCCTGCAAGAATGGAAAACCAAGGCAAAGAAGCCCAAAGCAGAGATAAGATAATGTTTCTCTTGAAAAAGAAAAAGAGCCAGCAAATGAAGAGAAACCCTACTCCCCATTTAGGTGAAAGGATGGTGTTCAGTAATGTCTTTTGTGGCTCATGTTTGAGAATGTCAAGGGGGACTGCCCTTTCTTATGAAAGGACATAAATATTTTTGGAACATGAAGCTTCATGTTCAAAATAATAACAATAAACAACAATAACAAAAGAGACTATTTTGTTTCAGAAGTCTCTTTAACCCTTAGCTATGTTTTAAAATTCATGAGGCCAAGTCTCGGGAATGCAGGTTATGGTTTTGATTGCTCATTCTCATTAGCAAAAAACATCTCTCCAGCAATTAAATTCAGCCTAAAGGAAACTGCTGTGAAACACTACCAGGTTGGGCTTTGATTCAAATGAAGGATAAATAAGAAAACAAAATGTTAAAACCCTGTGAGGTGTTTTAAAGATGACTTTTCATTTCTATTATTAATAGAGTATTATTTTTATGGTCTGATAGCCATCAATTAGGGACAGGAGATGGGTTATTTGGGTCACTAGTATATATAGGATTAGATCAGCATCTAAGAGAGTGCTATCCACTCTTTTGAATGCATATTATCGATACATTTAAACCAATTAACGTAAGCATTACATGTTCAAGGTCTTTCTACTAATTTCTTACTCCTCAAGGACAGTGCTTAATCAAACAAAATGCCTCAAATGATCTATCGTGGTAGATTTTATTTTCCAAAATGGGCAAAGCAGTATCTTCTATTCCATATCTTTTTCTCACCACCGAATTTTGATCTCAAGAGATGGAGTCTATGCTCCCTTCTCTTGAAACTGGAGGCAGTGTAATTATATGGTGGCAGTGATGCTCTGTGACTTGCAGGGCTGTAGAGGATGGGCAGTGGAGCTTTTGATTTGTTAGGATTCTCCTCTTTGAGCAGCCATGGTTAGTCTGGCTGTGCTGGGGCCACCATGATGTGAGGCAGCCCAAACTCACCTGTGTGGGCAAATCACATGGAGCGGCCCTGAGAATCCATGAGAAAAGGAACCTGGCCACCCTCCAGCTTCCGTAGCCTCCTTCTGCCCTGCTCTTCCAGCCCTAGCCAACATCTGCCTCCAATCACATAAGAGGTTGAAGCCACAACCACCCAATCAAGCCCTTCCCACATTCCCGGCCCACAGAAACCATCAGAGATTACAATTATATCTTCCTGTTTTACACTACTAATTTTGGTGTGATTCATTATACACCAATAGATATTCAGAGCATGCCCTCTGACCTTTTGATTTAATCAAATAACTTGTTAATTTAGTTAATGAGAAACATTGAGCTAGTATGTAGATGGAAACAGGTTATACATAATGTAGATTTAATTGAAGATGTTAGGTCACTTCTCTGACCTTTCATTAAAATCTTATTTTTCTTTACTTTGCTAATACTGCTATACTATTCTTCTGTGAGAGGAGTAAGAGCTCATTTTACAATTTTTCCCCTGTAGGATTTTCTTCTCCTTCTTCAACTGCATGGATATTTCATTCTAAAAGCCCCATCTCTAGTCCCGGGTCATTTTAGCCCTCTGGGATTATTTCATAGTTCTCTACTTTGAGAACTATTTCATACTTCTCACTACATTTATTTATTGTCTAGAGTCTATCACGTGTGTGTACATGAATGTCCACAAATCCTCCTCTCGTAGATTATAAATTCTTCAGTGTCAAGAACCATATTTCACAGTTTTTATACCTTTATATTCATCGAACTCTTACATTGCATTTTACGTAATTCCATGATTCACTTATGGGATACACTATTTTGATAGCTGTGATATTATGACTTATAATGAGAAATATCTACTTGGTCTTTGTTCCCATTCCTGGCACAATGCTTCTAAAACCTTGGAATTTCCTGTGATGAGAACCATAAAGGTATCTTTTGTTATGGTAATGAAGTGACTTTTGGAAAGTACCTAAGCATGGGGGCTGGTGGCCAGTAGAGCCAACCATGTGTTTAGAAGATTGGAATTTTCAGTCTCACCCACTAAGCTCCCTGGAGGGCAGAAGGGTTGGAGGCTCAGTTCAATCACCCATGGCCCAGCCTCTGGAATGAGACCTACATAAAAACCCACAAGGATAGGGACCCAGAGAGCCTCTTGTTGATGAACATGTGGAGGTGTTTGGAGTGAAGTGCTCTGGAGAAGGCATTGAAGCTCAGCATCTGTTTGCACACACCTTATCCTATAACACTTGTGCATCCAGCTATCTTGAGTTATAGCCTGTTATACTAAGCCAGTGGGAAAACCAGTAGGTAAAATTTTCTCCAAGTCCTGGGGTGCCTGGGTGGCTCAGTCTGTTGAACATCTGACTCTTGGTTTCAGCTCAGGTCATGATCTCAGGGTGGTAGATTGAACCCCATGTCAGGCTCCATGGTGAGTGGAAAGTCTGCTTGAGATTCTCTCTCTGTCTCCCTCTGCCCCTCACCCCTTATTCTCTCTCTCTCTCTCTAAAAAAAAGTAATTATTTAAAAAATAATTTCTCTAGGTTCCATGAAAGTTCTACCAAGTTAATCGAACCCAAGGAGGAGTCATGGGAACCTCTGGTTTGTAGCTGATGGGCCAGGAGCACACATCACAACCTGGACTTACAATTGACATCTAATGGTGAGGGGGCAGTCCTGTAGATTGAGCCCCTAAGCTGTGAGATCTGTTTCCATCTCCAGGTATATAGTGTCAGAATTTAGTTGACTTGTAGGACACCCAGCTGATATTGGAGATTTGCTTAGTGGTGTGGAAAAACACACACATTGGAATTGGTGTTAGACTCATAATCAATAATTACTTTTTCAAGCATCATAACGGGTGATCCCCAGTCAACTTGATCTAGTCATTTGAAGAGACAGATTTCTATACATAAATCTATATATTTATTAAGTCAAAATAAATCATTGAAAAGTTACAATGTAAAAAAAAAAGAAAAGTTACAATTTAAGTGATGTCATTGTGGAAGAAAAGAAAATAGCTGATTTTTAAATATGCTAATTCCTGGGGTTTTTTTCCTCATAAATATGCAAATAATTATAATCAAAATAATCAATATAATTGACATGTATAGTCACAGTCTACTATACAAGTGATTAAGAAACTCAATATTTTTTTTTATTTTTTTTTAAAGATTTATTTATTTATTTATTAGAGAGAGAGATTGAGAATGAGAGGGGAGAAGGTAAGAGGGAGAAGCAGACTTCCCGCAGAGCCGGGAGCCCGATATGGGACTCGATCCTGGGACTCCAGGATCATGACCTGAGCCGAAGGCAGTCGCTCAACCAACTGAGCCACCCAGGCGCCCAAGAAACTCAATATTTAAGCTAATGACAAAAGACCTAATTGAGGCTGTAACCTTATCTTCTTTTGTTAAAGGCTCTTACTACTGAAATAATTCTTATCATCAAAGACTTTATCTCATGACATAAAAATTAAGATTCAACTCAAATCAGTCACCAAAAATATGAAGTTGTTTTTTTAACTTGAATCAATACATAGAATTCATACATTTTTTCCATATCTTTCTTGACCAGTCAAGTTAACCAAAGAAGGCAGGCTGGGTTTTGCTGTACAAAATACACTTTCACCCAATGTAATGAAGTTTGAAAAAACAAGCACCCAAACTGGTTATTTACTAATCTTTACAAATAAAGTACTAGCCGATTGCCTACGTTTTTCACTGTCAACTCACTGATTTTGTATGGTTTGCTCCAATCTAAGACTGAGCCTCATAAAAGCAAGTTTGAGAAAGTCTTCTGGTAACATGCTCAGACATTGTTTTGGTGCCTCACACAACATCAGCAACCACAGGGAAGGACCCTCTCATGACTGGGGTCTCTCCTTCAGGACCCCGCACTGCACTGTGAGCCAGGAGGCAACCGCAAGATGTAGTGAGGACCCCAGCTCCCAGATGGAAAGTAAAAGTCAGTGACGAGGCGAATGGAAGGTCCTCAGGCCAAAGGCTTAGTTACACTCAATATCAACAGTCTGGGAGCCAAAAACAAAGTCATACGAGAGAATAAAAAAGCAAGTGAGTGGTAATAGAAAGTTATAACAGCCCCACCAGTGTGATCTTTTCTTCCACTGGAATCTGTGTGATATTTAACTAGGATGGTTAATATAACTATTTATAGGTTCTGTATAAAGAATTGTGTGAGTTTACATGCACACATATAAATAAATACACAGTCACAATCACTCGGAATAGAAATTCAAAACAAGAACCAGAGGATTCATACTTTCATCTCATGTTTGTATAGTCTTTCATTAATTGGAGTGTTGGCAGTAATGATGAAAAAGTCATATGACCACCCAGGACTACAAATATAAATGTAAACGATCTTTTTTCTTTCAGTGAATTTCTCAAGTATCAGCTTGTAATCACCAAACCAATCTGCTACTTAGGATAGCAGATGAAAGACCTCAGAGTTGCATCAAAGGTCAAAACAGTGGCAAGTCACTGATTTTTATCAGTGCTCACCAGATGGACCTAAAAGATGTGTAGATTGCCATACAAAATCTGAAAGGGAGCTCATACTTTCCAAACCCTCCTATGTGGAACAACCATTGCACTCTAATAGGACATCCAAACGGTCTACAGCTTACTTTCTGGAAAAGGGCCTCATGGAGCATCTAGTCCACGTTCATTAAAATGAACTAAACTGAAGTAGATCCAAATGAATCATATTGAATACATCAACAAGAAATGGTGAAACATATCCAGCTGTCTACCAGCAAAGAACTGCAGATTTCTATGTCAACATAGAATGATAATTCAAAACCAGCAGCAAAGCAACATTCCTAAGGTAAGAGAGAGGCAACAGAAACATTGTCTACTCAGAAATGTTTCCCTCGAAAATGTATCAGTTAGGATCCTTTCAATTCCAAATACCAAAAAACTTGAATCACCCTAGTTCAAGACCCAATTCCCATCCCCCCATAAGTGGGATGGAAATAGATGAGTTGCAACTCACCATAACTGGAAAGCCTAGCCATCCTGATTCACATACCCATCTCTGCCACTGAGTGTTCCCACATGATGAAGGGATTGTGTGACTAACACAGACAAACAACATGCACACACGCATCGTTTGAGTGGTACAGTTGAATCTAAATTCAGGTGCAGCTAGATTGACTTGAAAAGACTCACAGGGGCAGAGCTGTCTCTCCATGTCTTGGTTTTTCTTTCTGTGGGCTGACTTTCTTCTTTCCCACTGCATAGGAACCTCTTCCATGGGGCCAGAAATGATTTCTCAGATACTTCATTTTTATACATATCTGTTTTAGCAACCCCAGCAGATAGAACAATTCTCTCCCTCCATCGTATATTGATTCCAAGAACGGACTTTGGGTTTAATGTCTCAAGCACAGAAGCTCTGAGTTAGTCACTATTGCCAGGAAGATGAAACCCCCAGAATCAGCCCATTATGCCACCAGCCCATCTCTGGCATTGAGTGGGAGAAGTATGTCTTCCCAAAGGCAGGTGGAAGGGAGCAAAGGAGAGGGATTGGATTTAAACACACACACACACACACACACACACACACACACACACAGCGCATTTGTTCACTATAGCTAGTCCTTTATATCTTTGAAATAATTATTGATCCTCTCCCTAGGTTTTTCTGGTAGATAAAAAGGAAAACCAAACTACTAAGAAGTAAATTATTAATTTAGGGATTCCTGAGTTTGAAAGCGTATTAAATATTTTATCCTGCATTAAGAGAGGGGGAAATAGGATACCACTGGGCACAAGTAATAGAAAACAATTAAAAGGCCAAGACTGGGAGCTGGAAGTGAGGCAGATTACAAAGGTGCCAAGGATAAACTTTACTTTTTTACAGTTTTGCCCCTAGCAGAGTTGTGTCCTTCAACTTGGAGAAGACAGTACAACCGCTTCTAGCAATATAAATAATGAGTTAGTTGCAAACTTATTCAGCACCAAAATAAACAAAGAGGTGCTGGACACATAGATTAAGAATAAAAAGAAAAAGACTAAAATTGAAAGGCTCAGAGGCTGTGCACGTCTTGAATTTCTCAAATCCTATCCAGATATTAAAACTTCCTGATTATTAAAAAACAAACAAACAAACAAACAAACAAACAGCATAGCTAATTATTTTTTAATCTTCTCAGGGCCACTTGAAAATCACCTTTAGAATCGAAGGGTAATTAATTGGTCTGGTAAATAAAAGCATGCCGTAGTGACCTAGCAGTGATTGCTTTTAATTGGGTTCTCAAACCTCATTCTTACCAGGCAGCTTATGAATGAATGAATCAATGAATGAATGTCAAGTTTACTGGTGGTTCCTGGAATCAGAGGCTTACAGAGCACCTTCTGAGCAGGCCTGCATTCAAGCTGTTCTTCCAAATTAGCTTTCATTTAAACGCAAACAAAAAAACTTGAATCAAAGATTCTGCAGCCTCTACTCAGTTCATAACCACAGAAGGAAATAAATAAGACACCATGAAGGAGGTAAGAAGTACTTACGAGGGTGACTGATCGGGACAAGCGTGGGGAAGCATGGATGGCAGGCTGCAGTAGAAAACTAGGCTTTGGAGGGAAGCAGGCCCATTTCAAACCTCACTTCCACTGAAAAGTAGTTGTGCAGTCTTAAGCAATAGAGAGCAGTCCCCCTTATCTGAAGGGGACATGTTGCATGACCCCCAGTGGATCCAAGGACTTCGGATGGGACCAAACCCTGTATATACTGTGCTTTGTCCTATGCTACATACCTATGAGAAAGTCTAGTTTATAAATGAGGTACAGAAACATTAACACTAATAACAAAATAGAACAATTATGATAATACACTGTAATAAATACTATTGTAGATCTCAGCAACCTCAACACACAGTATTTCTTTTTTTCTTTAGTTAAGTCAAGCACTTTATGGGCTTCTCTTTAGCATCTTTGAATTGCCACGCATGACTACTTTTCTCAGGACCATAATTAAGTCAGATAAAGGTTACTCGAATCAACCACTGAGATAGCGTAACTGCTAGTCTGATAACCTCAGGACGGCTACTGAGTGACTACTGGTTAAATAGCCTATAGTAAGTAGAGGATAGGCTAGACAGAGGGGTGATCCACATTCTGGAAGGGACAGTGGGATTGTGTAAGGTTTCATCACACTACTCAGAACAGGCAGGCAATTTAAAGCCAAGGTATTGTTTATTTCTGGAATTTTCCATTTAATGTATTCAGACCACCTTTGACCTGGAGTAAAGCAACCACGGATAAGGGATGGTTTTTAAGGTACTCTACTTAAATTTTCTTTCAGTCTTAATTGGCAAATGGGGTTAAAATCTGGTTCATAACATTTGCGTGATAATAAATTTGATAATGTGCCAAACAGTTCCCGACATCTGGCAGATGCCCATGAAAAGGAGATGCCCTGTTACCAATCAAATTGCCCCCATGTTCTCACGGGGACTTTGGCGGGCTGCGGGGGAAGCCAGAAACAGTGGGGAAACTGTCAGTAATTCGACGAGCTGGGACCTCAAAAGCAGGTTTATAATTCCTTACCAGCAAATGCCAGGCCTAAACCAGATCGGGTAAGAGGGAGATGCCTGTGAATTTCACTACCACCTTGGTGTCTTCCCAGAGGGCAGCCCCTCCCCGCTTTGAGAAAGCTGACTTCAGCGTGTGTGTTGTAGAACTCAGCAAGATGGACGCCCTTCCCCACAAAACCATTATCTAGACACTAGAAATATCAGACTACTTCCAGAATATTTTAGGAACACTTCGACCTTAACCAGGACATGCCTTGTATTCAGCCTAAAAACGACAACCCTCATTAGGTAACATGTCTAATTACTTTAATAATGATGCAAGGTGTGGTTCCATTAGCTCTCCAACAATGATATCTACCAGTCTAATAGAGTGACAAAGAAGCATTTCAAACCAATTATTTGTGCTTACTTATGTCGAAGAGGACTTACAACCTTATTTTTGAATGCATTCAGAATTGTGGACTCAAAGTGCAGACAATCTTTCATTCCTGTTCTGCAAGCCTACCACTGAAGCCTAGTATTTTCAGGGCAGTGAAAAAACAGACACACACACATAAGCAGACACCTACAATTAAGCAATCATCATATTTAATTTTGCCAGCTCTGGGGTTCTAATCCATTTATCTCAGTTTTTTTCCCCACTGCCCTCTAAAACCTTTCTTAAAAAGTATTTGTTTGATTTAATATGTGAAAGCTAATAAGGCCTCCAGCACACAGTTTCAATGGTGCAATTACGTAGGGTGTAGATTTTAACTATGTTGGTGAAGAAAGGTCATCAAACTCATGGTTTCATCTCCTCAATATTTTAGAATTCAAGAAACAATGCTCAGGCAATTTGGCTTCTCCCCACCCCCACTCCCAAGTACAAGGTCAGTTTGACACTCTGAATGGTTAAATCATCCTTGGCAAAGAGTCTGAACTTGGCAGAAGCTCCTTAATGAGAAATCCAGATGACTGGTATCTTTTGTAATGTGAGTGCCCGCACTTAATCTAGTGCTAGTTTGTTTTTGTAAGAAATAGCAATGACTTAAAAGAAGTCATTAGGGATGTTTAAGATTTTAACTACTTGACACTAGCTATGGTCTTCACCTTTGATGGCACCTTTTTAAATTAAATAAGCAGTATAGGACTTCTCAAGTCAGTTAACTGCTAACGTGCTTCCAGGTACCAAAAGGATTCCATCAGCTTCTTGCTCTGGTTATGAAAAATGCAGAACTTTCTCTAAAATATAGGCTAGACTTCATTCAGGAAAGCAGAAAACCAAGCACTGAAGCTCACTCTACTCTTATCTCTTTTCGATTTTCAGCCATCACTGAAATGAAGCTGCCTAAAGACACGGCTTTTCAAAAGACTAAGATAAGTATCTGGTTGAAACTTCAGGACTCCCAAGCAATTGTCCTCTGGGTCAATGGATACTAAAAATAACATTGCCAAAGTTCTCATAACCACCCTTGGTGTAATAACTCACTGTATGACCCAGGTCCCTATAACTCTAAAACTTAAGCTTTTATCCACCATCTTTATATTCATTTGCATAAATACTTGCCATTTGGGTGAAGGGGGGAACAGTCAAACCAGCATTTTTTCTGACTTGAACATTATATGAAAATTGTCCAGTGAATTCAAAGAAAATAGTACACTTGTTAATTTCAAGTACACCCAATTTTAATTAAATTTCTCCACTCTCTTTAATTTTCCAGACCTTTTCAACAAGACACAAATATAAAAAATTATACAAAGTGATAAATTTTGGAGTATATTAAGAATCTTTCATAAATAGAATATGACTTTGCTTTTCACTTTCTTTTGGGTGCCAAACAAGGTAATAAAAGACCAAGGAATCTTAGTCTTAATTTTGGCACTTTAAGGCAAGATAAAACCTTTCCTCTATCCTCTTAGATTCAGTTCCTGATGCCTGCAAATTAAATTCACAGAGCTAGATTAACAGGAGAAAAGGCCTATCTTTCTTTATTGATGTTAATATTTTTATATGCCTGTAACTTCACAGAAAAGAAGTGAAACCCCATAAAGGTGGTTAGTCTTGGAAGTTTATACACCATTTTAATAAAGGGGCAATAAATTTTGGCAAGTGACCAGACAAAAGGAAGCAGGCCTTTGGAGTTCCAGGGACAGTAAATTGTGAAAAGGTACATATATGGGGAGACTAATGAAAAATAAGAGTTACTTTAGCAACATTTGTTTGTGCAGATTCATTTCAATGCTGACTTTTCCATCTCCATGGTTATAAAACTCCTCTGGAGAGGGGATTTATGGCAGTTCTCATTTCTCAGAAATTTCTGCTTTTAATCAGATAAGGGAAGCTCCAAGAAGTCTTTTATATACATCGGATTCTCAATAGCTTTCCGCTCAAAATAATCCATATGCCAAAGTGACATATTTCAGGGTGATATATCCTGGTGTCCTTCATGACTAATTCCCCCAGAGATATTTGTTAGTCTGGTCATTTCTCTGGGATTCAATTTCCACACCAGTGAAAAAATTGGAGTAGACTTCTAAATTTCATTCATTCGCTGATATCCCATGGTTCTTTTATTTTTATATACTCATTGTGGATTTCATTTGCAAAGCTACATACTTAAGTTATAAGCTGTATAACTTATAGTCACTCTTATGAGGAAAAAAAATACAAATCTGACATCAAATAAGGTGGAAGACTTTTCCTAAATTTACTTGTGTATTCAAGAATGTATTGGGACAGTGAGTGGATAAGAAAAGTGCACTCAGTTTGGGAGATGAGACTACTTCATACGTTTTCTCATGGAAGTGATCTAGGAAGGGTAAATAGAACACTGAAAACAAATTAAAACAAACAAATTAAAAAATTAGAGGATTTCTCAGGAGCCAACATATTGATTCTAGTTACTTTGATAGGCTTTTTTTCACCACCATATACTCACCTTCTGGGGAAGGTGATGAGTCAAACTGAGTCACACTTCTATCCACACTCAACAACTGTATCCTATGATCAATTTCTACACAATACCCCAACTAGCTTGACCTTGAACTACTCAATAATCCCAAATGGACCGAAGAGAATCCCTTGAAAGCTGGGGTCTATAGTGATTCTTCAGTTTCTTGTGGGTAAACTTATGGAAGAAAAAATTGCAAGACTTCATTTCATGGGAGATATGCAAATCGAAAAAGCAGAGAAGTGGGCACTTGGTGGGTTACTATGGTTCTCTTAATCAGGAGCAGTGAGTTTGTAAAATGAGGACCAGTGTGATTCTCCAACCAAAATTTCAACTGAATTGAGGATGCTCTTTCATGAAAGAGCAAGGAAACTTATTTTCAAAGTCCTGGCAACCCATCAGAGAGGGAAAATTAGCTGCAATGTCCTGTTGTACAGGCATTCCCGGCTCTATTTATATTCCACAATGACAGAAAACGCATCTGTCCAGTGTTGGAAAGACACTAGAAAACTTAGTTATCTGAATCCCCTCTCTGGTGGTTGAAGAAGGGCGTATCCTCAAATTACTACTCCCTGAACTCCAACCAAGACCTGGTCAGAAGGCAGTAGGTCTGTTCAGGGAGCCAACAGGAAGCGCTTCCCGACTTAAGCCAGTTGGATAGTGATGAAGCTTGCTTCAGCTGGAAGTCATTTGTACTTCTTCTCAGACTAATCAGAATCAGTGGCTTATGAGAGGACACTAAAGGTGAGCTTGCGTCCTCGGATCTGTTGTAGGTACGGAAGCCCAGCTGCTCAAATATTTAAGGGAAGTACCTGGAGTTGTCTGGTTTACTTTGTTGGAGAACAGGGTCAGAAAGAAAGAACTGCCCTCAGAACAGAAAAATGAGAATTTGAGGTGTGGTATATTTACAAAAGGTCATCAGTGCGTTCCAAAATTCCGCTAGGAAATATGGGTAAGGATGAGGAGGGGCTGCCCTACCACATCTGAAAATTTCCTTTAGGGTATCTAGTCAAACAGGTTTTGCCAAAGTTGTGTCTATACAGCAAATAAATTCAGGGGAAGGGGAAGAAAGAAAAAAAAAGCAGACTCATTCAAACAACAGCTAGTCCAAGCACACATAATAATGCTGGGTCATCAAAAGTCTAGAAATGACCAGATATTCAAAATAAGTAATTGTTTGACAAAACACATTTCTAAAAGGTGGTTTTGGGAGAGGGCATGTTTTGCTAAATGTCTATCGGGAAGGGGTATCCCTAAATGTGTTTGAGTTGTCACTTGGTGACTTGCTTTTTGTACTTTTCCAGAAGTTGGAAGGAGTGACCCATCCCTGGAAATTCTCTCTCTGGTGGTTCTATATAGCAGCCCAACACCATGGAGATTTGCTCAGCCTTCTGGGGGAAGTAATCTAATGCTGTTTTTTAGGGTTTTTTTGTTTTTTGTTTGTTTACTACAAACAGAATTGGTGCTTTGGTCCAAAAAATTTACCTATAAAGTAAACATTTTAAAATGTGCTCATAGCGATCACTTCAGAGTAGAGATGGGCCAAGTCTCAGCGGGGAGCATCACCAGGGAGGGCAGCAGGATTTTCTGACAATGAAGATCACTGGCCTGGGAGATAAGAGGGAAAACTCAGAAGGATACCCAGCCCCCCTCCCTAATCAAACATGACAGAATAGTAATCTTGAGCTTGTATAAATTGTTGCAAATTTCCAAGGAATTCTATATTGTCTCATGCTGACTCAATACAAGGTTTTCATTACTTTACCCATTTTTTTAATCGTAGGCTATCAGCTTTGTGCCGGGTATACATGTTAGGTCAGACACACCTGCCTTTGATGAACTTCAGGCAGAAGAGACACAGATGTTCACTAAGCTGTGAGGAGTGAACCTTCTTCCACACACATGGAAGAGGATAGAAGTAAAAGAAGAGAGCCAGAAAAACTATCTGGAAGAATCGAAGTTCGCCTTTGTGGTATGTAAGACAAATGGCTTCAAATACTCCTCTGTGCTGCTTGCTGAAAAATCAATCAACCAATCAATCAATCCGTGTAAAGCCATCTTTGTCGGGCTTTTGAGTATATTCAATCAGGCCGTGACAGATCCCTCTGACCAGGCCAACCACAGCTCAAACCATGCAACATCCACCTAGGAATCCAGCACGAAGGGATGTCCTTGACCACACAGCCAGGCCTGTGGCTGTGACGGGAAGAAAGAGCTGGAAGAGAGGAAGAGGAGCAAGGAGGAAGAGAAGAAGAAGGAAGAGAAAGAAGGTGGGGGGAGGGAGAAGAGGAAAGGAGAGAAGGAAGGAAGGAAGAGGAAAGAAAAGAAAAACTATGGAGGAGGAGGAGAAGAAGGAGGATGGAGAGAAAAGAGGGAGGAAGGGGAAAAAGGTGGAGGAAGAAGAAAAAAAGTGGGACTAGCACAGATGGAAGAGGGAGAAGACAGACTCCAGAATTTAAACCAAACCAATAAAAACTGGGGCACCTGGGTGGTTCACGGGATTAAGTGTCCGAGTCTTGATTTCAGTTCAGGTCTTGATCTGAGGGTCCTGACATCAAGCCCCCAGTGGGGCTGTGCGCTCAGCAGGGAGTGGCTTGAGATTCCTTCTCCCTCTGCCCCTCCCCCTCTCAAATAAATAAATAAATGTTAAAAAAAAAAAAAAAGCTGGACTGACAAGAAGGGAAGAGAGAGAAAATGGACTCCAGAATTAAAAACAAAAACAAAAACAATTCTGGCTGAAACCCTGCTTTGTCTTTATAAGCTTGTTTGCTTCAACCTTGGTGATACACAAGAAGGGAAAAAAAAGAAAAAGGGTATTCCTTCAGGAAAAAAAAAAGTAGAAACAGTTTCTCCCTTCTGAAAAGTGAGTAAATTCACCTTCAGGACCGCTAATTCCCTTCCTTTCTATGGGAAGGCTAGCCACCTGGTAGGCAGGGGAAACACAGACAATGCTATTGGGGGGCAAAAAACCCAAGTACCCAGAAGTGGCCTGAATACAGCAATTTCAGCCCAAGAATCCTGTTGTCTTTTAGCATGCAAATTGACATATTTTGGTCCAGATTTCTTCCCAGGTGCTGTTTTCCTCTTGAGAAATCCCCTCCTTCCCCATGTAACATACAACATATAGATTACTTGCTGCCTCAATTTTAAGACCTAACTTTTGTGAGCTTGGAGGCGCTTTTGTTACTGTTTAGCAAATAAGAAAGACCACTATTTTGTGGTCATAGATTTGTGTTTATGAGGCTTTGACAATTCTAGTAACATTTTCTTGACTGTAATGCAAATAAGTGTGCATTTTGGCTTCATTGTAGCGGAGATGGTCTTCACTGCAGAGGAATTCACCTGCTGATGGTCACCTTCTGGGGACATTCATATGCCCGGATTACTTTTGAGCCTGGTCTTATGGAGGTGTCCTGCATTTATTGGTCTACTCAGCTGTGGGTTCATAAAAGTTTCAAATGTCCAGAAAATACACGTGGGGTGTGTATTTTTGTTTTTTGGTCTTTGGCTTTCGAATAATGATATCCAACCTCATTAACCTGTTGTTTTGGAGATCACAGACAAAGCCTTTTATGGGAAGCACAAAGCCTACACACAAATTAGTTCAGTGGTCTTTTTGTTTTTTTAAACAAATAGGGCCTCTTTGGGCAAAATTAGGCTCAAAAGTATTTGTTTGAAATTTCAATTCTTAATATATGGTTTGACTTGCTACGTGCCACTAAAAATGCATAAAAAGTAAATCCGCTGCTCCACCTGCTCCATTCTCCCCCACCCCCTCAAAAAACAACTCTTTTGTTGAATATTTCATTTTTTAAATTAAGTGCGCAAGCTTTCCTAGACATGGGCTTGGATTGAAATGCAATGCAAGCAAAAGCAGAAGTCTGGTGTGAATGTTCTTGTGCAATAATACATATTTGTGTGTATTTATGTATAAACGCCTGTTTCTGTATACATGAAATGTATAAAACATTGAGACACACACTAATCCTTCGCCCTTATGATTTAGAGCACTTTTCCCAACTGAAAACTTTCCAATTCCTTGATTTCAGTTGTCTGCTCCTTTTAAGCCAAAACTTACTCTCTGCAGGGGATCATAACTCATGGTCTGTGATTTGTGTCTCAAGAATTTCTTGGGCACTTCAAAAGAAATAATTTTGCTTGACCTTGATATCATGAAAGGCTTAGAAATGAAAATGGGTTGAATTTATTAATTTTCAATGAATGAAATGCTGGAGAGCAACTTAGTTCTCTAGGGCAGGAATTCTCTTTTCATGCATGGAAAGATGAGAATCCCCTCTACAGGTCTCCTATTTGAACATATTCTTTCCCTTGGCTGAAGGGACAACAAGCTGGGCTCCCCAATGAGCCACATCTCACTGTGGGGTAACAACCAGCGGTAAGATTCAGGATACAAGTGTATACTTTGCCAGGAAAGCCCACTCTTAATACTGCAGAAGTTAAGACCATTCTCAGAGGAAGGTGTAAATTCCTAATTCCTACAGCCTTGTGTACTTTCCCTCTTCCATGCACCTACTATTGAAGGATGGAGAGATTAGATAAATATGGAGATGTGATATTTAGAGACATGGGCATATAGAGACTGAATATCTTTATCAATAACGGATTTATATACCACCGAAAGATATATAAATATATATATGCCTCACTTCTCTAGCATTCTACTGTCTTGAGTGTGCCTTAAGGATTCCCCAAGATTTTGCCCTGGTCCCTTTCTCTTTTTATGCTACACACTCTTCCCTGCACATTCTTATAGCTTCCGCAATGATTTCAACCACTCCCTATAGGCTAATGGATCCCCAAATCTCTAAGTATTGTCTATATGTCTATAAATGACCTCATTACCTCCTTCCCTCCAGGAATGTCATTATCATCACTTCTCACCACCCACTCAGGAACTTCTTAGGCACTTCCAGGGCATAGTTGTGTCTGACCTTGATGCTAGTGAGGACATAATAATGAAATGTTATCAAATATCCTACCATTAATGTTATCAGTATTAGAAACCTCCGGGCTATCTTAGGTCCTTCCTCCACTTACCCCTTACATCAAATGTGTTTCCAAATCTTGTTGATTAAAGTCTACCTCCAATGTCTCTCAAATCTGGCTTCTCTTTTCTCTTTTCTCCTTTTTCTTTCTTTCTTTCTTTCTTTCTTTCTTTCTTTCTTTCTTTCTTTCTTTCTTCCTTCCTTCCTTCCTTCCTTCCTTCCTTTCTTTCTTTCTTTCTTTCTTTCTTTCAAGGAGAGAGAGAAAAAGAGGAGAGGAGAGAGGCAGAGGGAGGAGGGAAAGAATCCTAAGCAGGCTCCACACCCAGCATGGAGCAATGTGGGGCTCGATCTCAACTCTGAGTTCATGACCTGAGCTGAAATCAAGAGAGGAACGCTAAACCGACTGAGCCACCCAGGAGGTTCTGGCTTTTCTTTTCATCCCAATTCTTACTCTCAGAGTTAAGCCTTCATCTCCCACATGGAAAGTTACTCAGGGATCAGGGAGGCAGGATACTGTGTGTGGTGCTGATACATAGGAGTCAAGGTTTAAAACCTAACTAGGCAACCTTGATCAAGATACCTTAATCTATGTATACCTACATCTTCTCATGGGGGGAATTTCGAACTTATTAATTCAATGTTCCTAATGTTCTCTGGGTTTTGCCTTATACACAGTGGTGAGCTTTTAATAAATGATCACTCCTTACTAAAAGGTCCCCCTGCCGTGGTTACCCACTAAATACCAGGAGAACCTCTTCTCCAGTAACAACTCAAAGTGTCTCCAGACATTGCCAAAGATCTCTTGGGGGTGCAAAATTCACTCCTGGATGAAAACCACTGTCCTAAAGAACAGAGGACAAAGTGTTTGTTTGACTTACAAAACCTTTTGAAAGCTGAAGCAAGATTAGCTCTCCTCCTTTGATTCCTGCCTTTCCATCCCAGGATCCTTGCTCTCCAGTCACATCCTGTCCCCCTCACAAAACAGGGTCCTCGCCCAAAGCTTTGCCCTCCTTTGAATACGGTGTCCCTCTGCTGTGATGCCCTCTTCCAATCTCCCCACCTACCACACGTCTCCTTCTCATCCAACATCCAGCCCAAATGTTCCGTCTACCCAGGGTCTCCTCACCAGAGATACTTCCATGTGAGACTTTCAGAGATACTTTTTTATCTTGTTCAGTGCATTTTATCTTGTTCATCTGCCTATTTTACTTCCCCTTAGTGCACAATTCACTTCTAGAACACAGAAATCATAATTTATTCATCTCTGTCCTTCCATAGTTGATAGTAAGGCATCCAACCCATCATGGGGATTCAAGAATTATTTCAAAACAAATTGGGCTGTCGTGCACTCCCTATTTATGGAGCCCCCTCCGAGTGGTAAGTAGTTTATTCCACAAAATACTTTAAATTTCCCTTTACCCACTGAAATATTCTCATCTTAATTGTCATCTGGTCAGAGCCCTTTGTGATAGATAAACTAACAACCTAATCCACTACCAGGCAAGATGTGTTAATGAGAGGGGAGCATTCCCCAGTTCCTCATCCTGGAAGAGACTGTGATTAAGTACGCAAGCCCCACAGGCATCTTCCCTGGGTTCAAATCTCTTTGGGTTTTGTTTTTCTTTTTAATTGGTAAAATGAGAGTGTTGATGGTCTTAACTTCAAAGTGTGATTTTGAAATTAAATGAGGTCATGAATCCAGAGCGTGTATGAGTCTTGCATAAAAATTAGCTGATGATTGTTAGATTTCTCCATCTATGGAAGACCCTACGGAAACAATGCCTTTATGACCAAGCTAAGGCATTTGGGGAAGTTCGGTGACAGACAGGGATTCTCGGATGCGTTAAATCATGCCATCTAAGCGAGCTCATGATTTAGTCGCTGGGGCAGTCACCTCTACCCCAGCACAAGTGCCAAAAAATGTTGCCTTGTTCCTTCCACATCCCCTCCTTGTAGAGATCCAGGCAGGAAATATTTATGCCTCTTTAAATGCTAACTCACCCTTGCATTTTACACAGACGTATATACAGACGAAGAAAATACATAGGCACCCACATATGTGAATATAGTTGTTTTTAAGGGCTAACCTCACTCAAACACGTTTATACACACCTTTCCCTTCACCTAAAATCAGGAAGAAATTGCCTGTGGGCAGTCGTTGCTGGACAAGTTCAAGGGCCAGGCATCCCAGCGCTTAGAAGTAAGCTCCCTACGGTGCTGTGAGAGCTGTGGGCTCAGCTTTACGAGCAGCTGGTTAGAAGTCAACCTACAAACTCTGTGGAGAACAGGGAGGTACAGTGTATAAGGGCATATAGGTGTCTGTCTGACTAATAGGTGTCTTCTACTATTTCAGGTCTGCTTCAAGGAGGGGAAAAAACCCTATTACCAAGAGTATTTGGTTTACAACTTATTCCAATGCCCAGCTTATTCTGAATCTGTTGGGTATTGTGCCTGATACCGTTGCTCCCTACAGCATCTGCACTCCAGAAATACCCTTCATGTTGTCCAGCTCGGGAGCACTTGAGTCTTTGCGTAGACTGAACCAAAAACTAATTTGGATGGGCTTTCGTACACCTAGAACGTTAGTGGCTGCCGTGACTGCGTGAGAAAATCCCGCGGTCAGTGATGCCAATTGCCATGGAATGAATTACATCATGTGACAACTGTAGGAAGCTGAACGGTCCAAAGATCATGGCTGAATTGGGACTCCACACTTTGGGCCTGACTAGGTTTATAATTTCCGTGTCACCATGTGCGAGTTACTTTTCTTCTCTGGATCATCTTCATCACTTTTTTCAAATAGGAATCATAATATTTTTGGAGGTTGTTTTAAAAACCAAATAAGATACCACGTGTAAAGACACTGGCAGTTTTCAAGTTTTCAAGTTTTACATGTTCATGTTGAACATGAACATTTTAAAGTTATGGTGATGTTAAAATGTTAAATCTTAAATGTCAAGATTTTATAGGACATTATTTTCATACTGCAGAAGGTTTGAGAGCGTGACTTCATTTCTCCACATCTCAGCATGTTTGCTGTAGGTCCTGAGTGCCTCTATGGGATGCGAAGCTCTGGGGTCACAAAGAAGAAAGATGCAAATTACCTGGAGGAACTTGGAGTTGGTGGGGAAAAGACACACACAACAATTACATTGCACTGCAGTAGGAACTTTAATAGAGCCAATGCACAGTGTTCAATGGAAACATGAAGAAAAGAGGATCAGATGCCCTGAGTTAATTCATCCTTAGAGTATATGTGCTGGGAACTCCAGAAAGCATGGTTGTATCCACCCAAAATCTGTCTTCATGGAGCTGGATGAGAATATACACACGTTTCATTCCGTGTTTGGATGGGAAGTGTTTGGAAGCTGCTAATAGTCAATATTGATGACAGCATATAGCATATGACAGCTTTTTAAAAACATTTATCTCTTTAAAATCAAGTTGGGTAAGTTTATCTAGACTTCAAAGGCTTTAGACTTTACATTTATTTACTGAACATTTACTATGTTCCAGGCATGGAACTGGATGTTTTTACTGCATTATCACATTTAAAAGCTAAATAAAGATGGAGGTAGCTTTAATTTAATCCCATTATAAGTTTCTGTTCTCCATCATGAGGCCATTTCTATATCCTGGCCCATGGCCCATACTCACACTATGTTGCTGGAATTCTGTTGAAGAAGAAATCTGTTCTAACCAAAATATTCTAAATAATTTAGCTGCCAGCCTGTGAAGAAAAATAATATCTCTTTGGTAATGGACTTTTTTTCAGTAACTGGCTTTGAATACCTACACAGTATCACTTTTCTTAATAAACATTTACATGCTCTTCAAAGTCTTCTGTTCATTTGTTCAGCAAATCCGTAAATAAGAGAAGGAGATTTGTTGGTGCATTGGTTTGCTGGGGCTGCCACAACAAAGTGTCACAAACTGGGTGGCTTAAACAGCAGAAATTTATTGTCTCGCAGCTCTACAGGCTGGAAGTCAGAGATCAAAGCGTCAGCAGGGTTGGTTCTTTTCAAAGGCTGTGAGAAAGAATCCGTCCCACGCCTGTCTCCAGCTTCAGGTGGTTTGCTGGCCATCTTTGGTTTCCCTTGGCTTATAAAATCAGTCCCTCCTTCAGCTTCATGTGGCATTCTACCTGTGTTCATGTCTGTCTCCATATTTCCATTTTGTAATAAGAGCACCCACCATATTGGTTTACAATCCACCCTCATGGCCTTATCTTAGCTGGATGACCTCTGTAAAGACCCTATCCCCAAATGAGGTCACATTCTTGAGGTACTAAGAATTAGGACTTCAGCATATGAATTTTAGGGGGACACAATCCCTAAAGTACTAACTCTTACTAACATGTAAGAGTTAGTAAAAGATGGTGATATTGATCCTGGATAAGATGATAAAATTAAAGGGTTCTGGTCAATTCAAGGTAGAGGCACATTAAAGAGCTAGAAGGTGCCTCATGGAAAGATCTGAGATATTACTGATTGTAAACTCCCTGAAGAAAATGTAAATCATTGCTAATAAGTTCTTGAGCTTCAATTTATTTATTTAATTGAGGGTAATTATAATCATGCAATTACTTTCACATTTCACAATTGTCTGATTAGTAACAGCAAAAGGTAGCCAATACCAGAAAACAGTATCTGTCTAGTCATAGTTGTGTGCATGTATGTTCATTGCTTGTGCGTGCACATGTGTATGTGACAAAATAAACTTTGAAAGTGCTTGTTAACTTTTTAAAGAAAACATATTCCATTCAAATAAAGCTTTGCCAAATGGGTCAAACGAGTATTTATTTTTTCATGAACACTTTTCTTGTATGATTTTAAGGAGGTCTTTCTCAAATGCAACATGTGCCAAAAATTAGATTTAACATAACATTTAAAATTGATTTCATTGTAATTTCACATTTATGATCTTATTTTATGATAGGAGTATGAGGACCACAGAGTACTGAAATCTCTAATTGGGGAAAAAGAAGGCCCAGGGAAAATAAATAATATATCTACCATCACACAGAATCTGTTGGGAGAGAAAGTAGGATGAGAAGCCAGGCTTCTTGCCATTTAAAGCAAACAAAATATAGCCATAAACTTCCTGTGAGATACAAACGAACACAAATACATGTTTTGTCATGTTGTGAAATTGCACAACTCTTAACACTAAAAATGTTGAATTATCCATTTGGTTTAATCTTTACTTCTTCCTTACTCTGATCTGTGTAATTAGGAGTTAGAAGCAGCCTAACCAGAAATTGTGCTGAAGATTTTGATGAAAAGAATTTCTCCCACACCAACATTACTTGGTTTTACAATAATGCAGCTCGATGAGAGTTAGTGGATTTTGCTTTCTTATGTAGTAAAAAGCCCTTCTTATTTTAACAAGCTAATTTCCAGGATATGATAGCCCATCACATGTCAGCTTGTAGATGTCCAAGGCCAAAGTCAGTGGTTTTAACCACCCAAGGGGAAGAAACTCTGAGTCGTATTGCCTAGAAGTCTGATGGCATCTGTGAAATGGAATTCATGGTATCATAAAAAATGATCTATTCTTTTATTGGCCATAAGTGACATGAGTGCATTTCATTCACAGTCACACAGTCTCAATTTGTATTAAGAGTTTGCACAAAGTTTACAAGGACATCTTCTGTTCCCAATCTTAACCTCTCTTCTGTCTTCTCATTCACCTACTGGACGTTGCACTCACTCAACCATCTTGCCATTTTGTTCACATGCTCTATCAAAAGCAAAACTCACAATCTTCCATCAAAACCAACTTCAACACATAGCTGCATATTGACAGATGTTCTGCCCTTTTCTTGACACACCCTGGCTCATTCAGTTTTGAAACTGCCCTCAGATAATCCCCAAGTCCTAAAAGTTCTTTCTTTATGGTGGTTCTTTCTTTCCACTGCTCTGGACAGGACCTTATTTTGGACTTTAGCCCCTAATTCCTACAAGAGCATAATGGCCTCCTACCTGCTCCCCGTGTGGTTTGGGCCTGCAGAAACAACTCCTGCTTGCTCAAGACCCATCTGAAATCATACCATCATCAACCCCTATAAACTCTCCTTCTTGAAGAGTAGACCACATTCAGTTCTTTGTTCTCATTAAGCCCACAGGTTTGCTTTCTCTTCCATGGTACGATGGGATGGCTCTCTCACAAGACACACTTTTCGTCAGTCTTCTCCCCTTAGAGATTAGTGATCCAACCATGAGTTTTTCAGATGGTTAGAGCACGTGCATCTTAATTGACCTCACAGAATCGATGTCTCCTGGCTGTTTTCAAATAACATCACCTCAAATTCATGGCTTTTTGATAGACCTAACAAAATCTCAATTCCTTGAAATTATATTAAGGCTCTCTTGTTATTATAGATTTTTGTGGTTTAAAACAAAAGATTTCTCTCGTTATTTCTACTTATGAAATCAATACCTTTTGTAGAAATTTAGAAAATAAAGAAAAACCAAGAGAAAAGTCTTTAAAAACATCTGCCACCACTTAAAACATTATGAAATGTTTCTCTTCTCCCCATCACAGGGGCTGAGTGCATTTTAATTTTTTTTTTCCTTTACTACATCTTAATTATTGTCCAATGTCAGTAAACTATCTAAATAACCTTCAAGTATACAAAATATATTGTAATTTAATCAATTACTTCAATTATTGGACATTTGATTTGTTTATAAAATTTTGCCATTAGTTAAAGAAACTTTGATGTATACCCTCAGAAGTTTTGTGCACAAATCAGAGAATACCTACTCATCCCAGCCTTGCTCGCACTGGAAATGGCATCCACTTTTCAAATATCTAATCGGGTAGTGAACTACCAAAGAGGGTGGATGCTTTCATATTTATTAACAAGCCGTGCTTCTTTTCTGGATTATAGGATTATATAAATTGCCCTTTTGATACAGCTATTACCTCTTTCTTACTAAGCTATAAAGGGTCCTTACAGATTAAAGATGTTATATTATGATGGAATTTTAAGCTTCGAAATGCTCCTGGGATTGAGCAATCACGAGTCATTTATGACTTTACAAAAATAATTTCAGTGGTGAGGCTGGTATGGGATCCATGTGGCCAAATTTGAAATATGAATGAAAGTAAGGAATGAGAAATCTGGTATCAAAGTAAACAGAGAAAGGAAAGAGAAGAATATGTAGAGACAGAAACGGGATCTCATGTAAGGAATTGATTGTGTATGTTTGTTAGTTTGTATTATTGGACATGGGAAGAAGATGTAAAGAGTAACTGATGGAACAAGATTCCAGAAGAACAAGTATATAAGATCGAGAATACAGGTAGAGAAAAACAGATTTGGGAAGAATAAGAAAGTCTCTTTCTCAAGAATTAAAGGTGCCTGAAAATGCAGGAATCTGGAGCTTGTGGGAAGACAAATGAAGGAGACCAATTTATCATTTTCATTTCCAGGGTATTTGTCTTCTTTTCACAAGCTGAGCCAGAGATAAAAAAGAAAAATGGCACGAGAAATGGCAAAACAATGTCTGCCATTTGGGTATCATAAAAGCAAGTCTCCTTTAGAGAGATGAAGAGATTAGTTTTTATAAATTCTTTCAAAGTCCTAAGGACTTTGACTCTAAGACAAGACTCAAAGTTAGTTGAAAAAAGCATTCTAAATATGCCTAAGGAGATAACCAGAGAAAAAAACAAAGTTGATTAAAATAAGAATTTTTAAAGTTTTTTTAATTATTATTTTTAAAGAGGATAGAGGGTAGAAAGACATACCTATATCTTTTCCTTAGTATTTTCTACAGAAAAAGTAGTTAAAGCCACAAGTTTAAAATTTCAGTTTTCAATAGGTGATAGAATCTCCAAAAAAAAAAAAAAATGCCCAAAAGGAAAAATATTTCACCACTTCAACTAATTATTTGACATAAAAGTCCTTGGGAATGCGTCTACCTTTTTTTTTTTTTTTTTTAGTTTATTCCCTCTTTCCTCACTTACTCCATGAATTTTTATTATTGCTTATTATGTGTAGCACTGGATCAAACAAGATCTATCAGGGAGAATGGTAAGTGGAGTGATCCAAGTGATGGTTTCTTGAGCGTGAGTAGGGCATCCTGTTAAATGTATCAGCCATTTACCTATAAAGATTCCTGTTCTTCTACCATTAGAAGTTCATTCCCTGAGTCTTGACCTTTTCATCTCATGCAATGACATAGAATAATACCATGAGGGGGGACACAGACACAAGGGACAAATCAGGCAGGAAAGTCACCCAGATTAGGAAAAAAGAAACTATAAAGCCAAAATATAGAGAGTCAAAATATAGAGAAAAACGGTCTAGAGTCAAAACACAAAAAGAAAAAATCTACCGATTTGCTAGATTCGGTGGTTGAATACAGTACTGAAAATAAAATTCAGAACCACAAACAATAATCCAAACTAAAATTTGTCGATCCTTTACTAGACACAGGGCTAAATATTTTGCATGCATTACTTCGGGTACTTTTTATAAAGGCATCATGAGCACTATTTCTCCGTTTTGCAGGTGAGGAAACCAAGTCTCAGATAGATTTAAGTCACAGAGCTCCTAAGTGCCAAAGCCTGGATGCAAAGTCAGTTCTGTCTGCCTTAAGAGTGTGCGTTCGTGACCACACAGCACCCTTCCAGGAGGGAGCAGACCAGGTGGACACAGCTGACCAGGAATGCGGACTGGCCCCAAGGTTTTGGCCATAAATAGGGCCTAATTGGTGGCGGTGACCTGGTACACGGATGAGGTGGCTGGAGCTAAAGTCTCACGTTGGTGCTGACTTATTTGAAGATTCGCCACTAAAACGCAAACACTCCAAGGAGTATCCAAACTCTAACCGTCTATTGGCTAACAGTTTCCTAGGAATGAGCCTGTTAATTAGCAGAATTCTGGCAAGAACCGTAACCAAGACAGATACCTAGATATTCCTAGAAAGTATCCCCAGAAGGAAACTAGGACTCGAAGTGCCCAGCCCCAGGCTGAAGGTCTTGGCTTCGCAGCCATATTCTATTTGGTTTCAGTGGCAGCTCCTCCCACAGGTAGTGTTTGTTCACTATGAAGGAAGGAAGGAGGAGCAAAGGCAGGGGAGAGAAAAGCTTGAGGATACAAGGCTACTTTTATTCAAGGAATAGGATTATCACACTGGGCTGGGGTTAGGGATGGGGACATCATCATGGACTCTGAAGGAAGTGACGGATATGCATTCACTGGAAAGAGTGGGGGGCTTGTCAGGTCAGAGAGCAAAGGAGCAAAATGACAAGGGCAAAAATTAAAGAATTACAAGGAGCTGGCTCTGAGATCAGCTTTGCTGGAGTGAAGAAAGCGTCCAGCTTTCCAGGAGCTTCCAGCTCTTGAAAAACAAGGGATGCTGGGCGGCAGGGTGGAGACTGACCCGCTGCGGGTTCTGGTCGGCGGGCTGGTACGTTGAAAACTGAGAGAGACCGTGAGGCCAAGTGTAATTCATTCCAGTCTCAGGAGTGTCAGCCGCCATTGTTTGGAGGAAAGGAAGTCCATGTGCGTGAGGAAGAGGAGAAGGCCTGTTACATCCCAGGCTTCTAGATGATTCTGGCCTGCATCCTGATAGAGATCAGGGTCCCAGCGGCGTCCTCTTGACACAAAGGACCGCCCCCTTATCTGAGCTCCATCCGCACCTCCACGCGTCCCGTCCTGCCAGATGGAGGACGTTTTGCACATAATGCACTTGGCAGTAAAAGGAAATCTATTTTCAGCTGACTGTTCATTTTTCACGATGTGCATTACAAAAGCCCTGGTGTAGCCCAATTCATTTATAAGTGGACTTAAAACACTTTAAAATACAACGAAGCCATTTGGCTAAATGCTGACTCCCGGGAGTTGGGTTCCTGTAGGGGAGAGTACGATTTAGGCTCTCCGTACCTACCTTAAAAATGTAGAAAACAGGCAGGATTTAGCTTGAAGTATAACAGACTTAGTGGGGTCCTAACCCATGGAATGGAAAGACCACACAACAGAAGGATTGGAACTTATTAGGGGGGATGGATGGACCGCTCTGTGGTTTCGGCTGAAACGCCTGGGATTGCTTTTTCAAATGTTTTAAATTTGATAATATATATACATATATAGACACACACACATATATATTAAAAAAGCAACTGTGTTTGCCAAAACCTTTCCCCCTGTCTCCATTCTTCAGCCCATATGGATTTTAAATGTTTGTAATCCATACATCTCTGATGTGTTCACACAAGACCCTCTGAGGACTGGCTCATAAAAGATTGCCCTCTGAGGAAATTTCTGTACAAACCTTTTCTCTCAGAGTTGCCCCATTTGGCTCAAGCCCAGCCCCTAACCCTTTGCCCCACTTTTCTGTGAGAGATATGGAGTAAACAAAAAAAGCATGGACATTGACTCCTTAATCCACTCCTAATTCCCGGCTTTAATCAGTGTGACTTCAGACAGAAACATAACCTCTTTAGCTTTCTCTTTTTCTCACTCAGGAGGAGGGGTGAGGAGGAAGAGGGGGACCTGAAGTCTCTCTGGCCCTGGGGTTCTAAGTCGGGAATGCTGCTGCCCCCCACCCAGGTAGGCCTCAGTGACTTCCAGGTTTGCTGACCTTTCTAAATTGCTCCTAACCCAAAATTTCCTTCTTTGAAATGTGGGCAATTACTGTAGGAACCAAAATAAGTGAGGAACAGTAGGGTCTAGCTAAGGGTAGCACTTAGTTCTGGCAAATGGGAGGGGCAATAAAGAGAAAAAAGGCTAACCAGCGGCCCTCGAAGAGACCGGAAATGTCCCCTCCAACCTGTCCCTTCCCATCTCAGAGTGCTTGAAGTGACAGCATCAAGAAAGTAATGCCAAAGGAAGAAGGTGGGAAATATAATGAACCCCATGTCCTTTCCCTGTTCTTACCAAGAAAATCCTACACAGATCCCAAGTCTAGAAACAGAACTGAGAACTCCCGCTGCGGTGCAGGCTTCTAGCCAAGTGAGAGCAAGTGCAATGCAGAGGGTTATAATATCAGAGAGGCTGGGGTTCAAATCCAGCTACTTCTTTCCCTATGAGCTAAAAGACAGAACTTTAGCTCAGGGTGCTTTAAAAACCATAAGATGAAAGATTCACATGGAGGCCAGGTGCAGTTGAAGAAGAGACTGGTCTAACCCCTCCCCTGGGGGAAGCAATAGATGCCATCGGAACCTTCTGAGGCCATGGGGCTGGGACTGATCCTGGCATGCATTCCTCTGTGCTTCCTTGCAAGCCTAGCAAAACGGAGTTGCAGGGTGTATTTAGAGCAGACGTGAAGGTCAGAGAGCTGCATGCAAGAGAAAGAAAATGCAAAAGGGGGAGCACGTAACTGCTATTTCGCCACCGTGGCAGGGAAAGCAGTGGACGAGGGCTGGAGTAATTAATAAGAAGCAGAGTCCTTGTTAGCACCAGTGGCCAAGCTTCCTTTCCTGCTGTCCTCTCCACGCATCACCCAGCCACCAGCTTCCATGGGAGGCTGGGACATCAGAAAAGGGGGAGGAGAGAACAACACAATGAAGGCCTTGAGCAGATGCTTTGTCCCCTACCCCCCGCCCTCCGGGCTCTGCCAGGCCTGGAGCTGTGATAGTTGTTGAATCTGCCTTTCGTGGATTTAGTTGACTATAAACTGGCGAGAAAGCACATGGACGGGCCTAGAGAAGAGGTTTTGAATCTGTGCCTCATAGTGGTTTCTCTGCCTTCCTCTCTGCAGCCTCAGGAAAGAGGGATGAGGTAGGGAAGCGGCCAGAAAGAAAGTTCTTGGGGGTCTCCTCCCCCCCCCCACAACACTGTGGAAACCAAAGAAGTTCTGCTTTGATCAGTTTGGGTATTCCCCTAAAATTATAGTTGAAGAAAGGAAGCGGCTAATAATGACAATAATGTTTCAGCTTGGGGACTCCTGTCAGTTGAGAGAGGTGAAGCAGGGCCCCTGCCCGCAGGCTTCCCTGGCAAAGGGTCAGTGAGGGGGGCCCACGCCCTCAAAGGCCCGCGACGGGGGGAACCACTGCTTCTGGAAAGCCATAGTCAGCCTGCAGCAGCAGCGGGGGCAGGAGGCGGGACCGGCCAAGCCCCAGAGGCGAGAGGCGGAGGCATAGACAGCAAGGGCAGTGGAAAGATTTCTGTCTGTCTGCAAAGAGCTGAGGGTGAACCTCCCAGAGGGCAAGGAAAAGAACCCGGTTACTCACCGGCCTCCGCTCCTGTGACTGATTTCTGCCTTCCTTTCTGATATTTAATTGATTATAAACTAACCAGAAATCCCAAAGGAGCCCCCAGCCTCTGCTGAGGTAGCCGGTCAGTTGGGGAGCCGTCAGAATTGGATTTTGTGGCTGAAATGTATAGCGAATGACCCAGGTCTGGCCGGCGGTGTGACGCACGAAAGCATACATTGTATGACTCATGGAAGTCCGGGATGGAAAAGACCTATTAGGTCATTTTTTCCGTCTCCCAGCCATTGCAGGTTTACTCTCTGCCAAGGTGGGATTATATTCAAATATTTGGTCCAGTCTCGTTTAAACTGATTCAAGTAATAGGGCTCCCACAGGCTCCCCTGGGATCTTAATTCCACAGGATCATTGATCTCAATCTTCGGAAAATGTTCCTGATGTTCACTTTAAATTTTCCTTTGCTCAATTTCATCCCATTAATCCTGCTTATTAGCCCTCAGGCCACCCTAAATAATATCCCTTGTTCTTTCATGTTGACATTCCTCCAGTACTGGTAGGGAGGAGACCGGGGAATACAAAAATGTCTTCTTGGCTTGGCTTACAGTCCTCACTATAAAATGAAGAATAGAAATGTTCTGAATAATAGCTTAAGATATTGAGGAGTCTGTGAGTATCAGATAAGAAAGGGTTTTCCAGACTGCCCAAGAATTGTTGAGACAATCAATGGCAGGTGTTTCTGAGCTAAACTTTACATTCTAAATATTCTGCGTCAGAGAGTAGCAGGGATTGAAATGTCACAAAATCCGCCATACCGCCATCTAACATGGATAACGGGCTATGTCCTCATAGTCTTTGGGGGAGATAATTCTATATAATCCTCTGATTATTTTTCCCCTGGGCGCAGGGATCACTTCAAATAGCCATAAACCACATTAGTTAAACTCTCACTGAGTAATGTCCCTTTCCAGGGCCCAAGGCAGAGCAGCCCTAGGAGCCAGTGAAGCCAATCACCACCAGATCTTGAAGCCCCAGGGTGGGAGCCAGCCATGGGATCTCCTGCATACTCCTCCTAAAAAGGTTTTTTAGGTGCTCAGGTGCTTATTAAAAATGCAGATTACTGGGGTCCCTCTCAGACCAACTGTGATTCAAAATTTGTGGCCAAAGATTAGAACTCTACATTTGTAATAAGCTTAACAACACTGGAAAAGCCCAGATCCTGGGGTAGCTCTAACCCACTACCATTTGGGAACACCTTGGGCTAAAATGGGGAAACTAAGGTAGAGTTCAAAGAGAAGAGTTTGGCAGCTGATGGGACCAATCAGGAGTCAGAGATGAAGTAAGTTTAACATGGAGAGCCGGCCAAGGGAGAGGGGGACGTCACTGGTGAGGAGTCATTGGCGGACGCAAAGGGGGACTGCCTGTGGCCTGCGCTGATTGGCTATGGAGCGCAGCGTGTGAGGGCGGAGTAGGCGACCTAGGTAAAAGGTCTGGCTGGACCCTGGTCTCTTCGAACGAGGGCTATGCTAAAATTGTTAACTTTTTAACTTGTTCTCTTCACATTGTGCAAATTAATCCTATAAGAGAAGCCAGGTGTGAAGACAAGGGAGAAGGAGAAAAATACTTGATGTCAAATTTGTAAACCTGCACATGCCCATGTAATTTCAAGGAGTCTCAAGCCTGACTTTGAGCTTGGGTTAGGATAAAGTAGTTTGCAGCACACCTGTGTTTCACCCCAGAACATGGACATGAACGTTCACCTATTTATTTTAATAGAAATAAAAACTGGAAACAAACCAAGTGTCCGAAAAGCCAGTGGATACCAAAAATTGTGGTGTACTCACAGAGTTGAATTCTACCCCACGTTGAAAAGAAATGAATTATTGATATACGCCCCAACGAAGATGAAGCTCAAAAATATTATACTGTGAAAAAATTAGACACAAAAGAGTACATACTCTGATTCCATTTATACAAAATTCTAGAGGAAGAAATCCTAATCTTAAATTAGAATCTAAATGGGATATGTGTTTACCTGGGGGCAGCAATTGCCAGTGTTAACTGAGAAGGGACTTTTTGAAGAAATAAAACTGCTCTATATCCAGTTCGGCTGGTGGTTACATGAGGGTCTAAGTGGCAAGAGTCTTCAAACATTAATGTTAGAAGGCTGCATTTTACTCTACATGAATTATACCTGAATAAAAATGATTTAAAAGAGAAAAGCTGTAATACTTCAGATTTTTTTTCCTAAATTTGCCTTCTCTCAAAAATGTTTTTTTTTTTTTTTTAAATTCTCTCTTAGCCTGCTAATTACTAAGACCTTACTAATAATTCAACAAATACTTACTCAGCATCTATGTTCCAGGTTCTATTCCAGGCCCTGGATCAGTTTCCCGAACAAAATGTGCAAAATTCCCTACCTGATGAAGCTTACAATTAATTACCAGGAAAGATTCTTGCAGATTATTCAGTCCTAGAAAACACTATGTCTTTTCATTACAAGCTTATGATTTCATTGTGTAGGTGTCTTCATGTGACTGTAATTTGTAAGGCTCTGTGTTCAAGGTATAGATTTATCACAATAAGGTACTGATTATAAACGATGGTTATTAAAGCTCGAGGAGTTCAGTTTTCCCAGCGTGACTGAGCCAGACTGATTTAAAATACAAGTGATTACTATCAGTCCCAGCACCTTTCCTTGGGATCCTGTAATGAACCCCACAGCCTCCCCAGCTCCTCACTCCAGGAGACCAGCTAGGTGCCCAGGGAGATGATATTGTTCCATAATAAATTCCCCTCTCTCTCCAGGAAGAACATTATGACCATTAGAAAGGGCTTTCTGATCCTTCTAATGACCTTCATGTCCTTGTTTGGCACAGATCTTGTTTGCTAATCCCAGTCAGAGCTTCGTTCTTCCCGATGCTGAAGGAACACTCTCAGTTCCCCCAACACCCTTGTGCCCAATGCCTGACTCTAGCTAGCTCCCACTTGCTTTGCAACCAAGTTATTCAGTCCATGCCCTCTGCCTGCAGAGCCGCCTCCCACTGCCCTAGTCCTCCTTGGAGAACACACCCTTTTGTTAATACTCCGAGCAATGGCTTTCTTCTCTGTCCCTTGTTGGAAACTCCTGGATCTCTTTTGTTCCTTGCTCAGGCTCTGGGGAACCTGCGGGGGGCGGGGGGGCTCTGTGTCAGGTCCAACCACTTTGGCATTTACCCAAAAACGCTTACTCCCAGAGCCATGCGGCTGTGGGTATCTCAGAAGTAAGCAGCTTTGGAGGCTGAACTGGGAAAGACTTTTTCAAAACAAAGAGTTCCTACCTCTCAGAGCCTTTCCAATAAAAGGTTGTAGGGCAGGATGGGATAAAAATAAAGACCTGATGCTTCCTGGAAATAAAGGAAATATCCAAAAAGAAAAAATCTATCAAGAGGCATTGTTGGATTTTTGTCATCTTTCGCTTATTCCCCACCCTTCCACACATACACACAGCAAGACAGAGAGCACAGCGAATATCTGGAAGTTAATTCACCATCTTGAACAGAACAAAAGAAACCATTTTGAAAATGCCCTTCGGTAATAGAAGTTTGTCAGACTCAGGATTTATTTTTAGGCAGTATGATGTTCCAGGAATTACATACACTAGGTGCTTTCCCACACATCATCTCTCAACAATCCATTGAGGTAGGAATGACCTTCCTCACAGTAAGGATGAGAAAACTGGGACTCACAGAGACTTGCCTGGAGTCACCAAACTCAGTGAAAGATACAATCAGGCCTGAGAGTCTGCTCTTCCTTCTGACTCTGGAGGTAAAGCCCTCGACCTTCTCTTTAATCATACTGCACGAAAAGGTGCTTATGATCTTTTCGGAGACAAAGACATTTTATAATTAGTTGCATAGTGGTTTTCAGCCTCTGCTTACAGGATACCGAAACACACAGTGTGTATGTGTGTTGAAGAGGGAGCCCCAAATTTAGCAAACTGAGGAGGTAGGATTTTAAGGTAGCAAAATCACAAATGGAGTTACCAATCCCTCGTGCGTGATCCCTCAACCTCCTTTCTGCTTCGGTTTCTTGGCTCGGCCCCACCATCTGACAAGCAGTAGCTAGAAGTCCTTCCTCAGCAGGCGTCAGTGCCCCAAAGGGCTAAAACCACACTCAAAGTTCCTACTTGTGGTCAGAGGGTGGAAAGTGGGGCTACTCAGGCAGAGGACTCTTCCAATGTGAGTCTTGACTTCTGCCATGCAGGTGCTTGGATTGACTTCCCAGACCCAGGGAAAAATTAGCCCGGCGTGCAGAAGCCCCCTCCCATCAGAAAAAGGTTCTCATCAACCTAGGAAGGGCCTTGGGCTAGGGAGGTAGTGCTCAAAACATATCGGTGATTCATCATGTTTTTATTTCTCTGGGAACACAATCTGCTAATAATATGTAAGTTATTGTTTTGTTTGGTTTTGTCTGTCAGACGGTTGAATTTCAGTCATATTTTTTAGGAACAACTTGTTTCAAGCACTTTATGGCTGTCTCCATAAAGAATGCTTACTAGTAATTGATCCATTGTAGATGTGTTTCTGAAGACTTTTCTGGAAATCAGAGCTGGAGGAATTGGAATCATAGGAATTAAGCAGTAAAGGGGGTATGCTATGAAGGGAACAATCAGTTACTCTACTAATAAAACAAAAATCCTTTTCGTTAAGAAAGAAAGTCATTTAAAAATTTTAAAAATTAGGGAAAAAAGAAAGTTGGAGCTTTCTTTGCAAATACAAATTTCTTTCATATCCTGGACCAACTTAAAGTGAGGATATCACAGATAATGGTTGGTACCAAAGAGAAAGCTATACTAAAATTCCTTCGGGGAGCCTTTGTTGGGTTCTATTGTGGAGAAGGAGCATGGGTGTCTTTGCCTTGGCTTACAACACAGAGATAGAAAACATACCCAAGACCAGAGCTGAACATCCGTTCACACGGGACAGGAGAAGGTACAAGTGTTGAACACATATACTAAGACTGGCCAACATTTTTCACTTACAAGTTTCTGAAAGGATGGGATTTCATCCTGGACTGGGTAAAGAGGAAAAGGCTAAGCCAAATTTTTTTCACTGATGTAAATATGTGGCTTCCAGGAATTCCAACAGGAGCCGCCCCTATGACTCCAAGGTCAAAATCCACAGCTCGGGGGATTTCTGTTCATGCAAAGCCAGCTGAGAGAGAGTGGGTGTTTTTAGGGGGCCAAGTTCACTTTCTGGAAGTTGTTAAGTTTTGGAAGTAAAGACACCCACAGACAATATTGGGGAGCTTGAGACTCTCAAGAAGACAAGTCAAGCTTCCCAATTTCAATCTTCATGCAACTGTATCATTTGAAATAGATCCAAGAGATTTCACATTTTCTCCTCACCTCTTTCTGTTTAAACACCTAGCAGTGCCAGAAGGTTTAAGAATTTCAGCCATGAATGAAGATCACCCCCCCCCTCCCTCTTCTCTGTACTGTAATCTGAAAGTCAGGTCCAGGTTCCATGCCCCAGCTGCCTACTTACGGATCCCTGCAGGATGTTGATTTCATCCTGTTTAGTTAAGCATATACGATGCTTACTTACATAGCCCATTGGGTTTGACATTAACATCCGTAAATGGCTTGCATTGAGATCCAAATCAGTCATCTGAAATCTGAAACATGTTTTCCTATAGGGCCTCTCCTTCCATGCCAGATATGGCCTAAACTTGACAAATACGGTAACTGTGTGACTGCTATTTCAGCTTAGATTTTCCTCTTCTCTGGAAAATTCCTAGAATTGGAGGCACCATTCCTGACTGTCCCAAAGCAGGAAATTGTGAGTGTCAGTGATAGAATGAACTTACTGACTGTCTGAATTGAGATTAACACACATTTATATTTGGTGGGCAAGTAGGGTCCAAATTCAATAGATATAATTTATGAAACGAAAAAGCCATCAGGAAGGGGAAAGACAGGGGTCTAGGCATCTGAGCAGTGTTTGAACTTTTTCCTTTAACAAGGATCTGCTTTTCTAAAAACCTAACTCTCTCAAATTAGTTGGGTCATTGTTCCTTGGGAGTTTTATTTCTCTACAGGGAGAATTTCCAACACACAGCATTACTTCTTTTCATCCCTAATTGTGATGCCTCCTGCTAATTGAAAGCTAGGCCTTGTGGTTTCCAGAACACTAATTTGTGATGGTAAAAGCCTTACCCATCATAAATTACTTCATTGTTCAACAAGGATGTAAAATAATTAATTGGCTATTTGGCAGATAAGTTCAGCATTTTCAGGATCTGTTTTATAAGAAATTTTATTGATGAAAATGTGTCTAAAGCTTTAGCAATGCACTTGGCTTTAGCATTTGGCAGCAAGGAGACAAAATCTTAAAGCCAAAAACCTCCCTTGGGCATGAAGCAAAGTACAACTTTGCATCTATATTCCTGCTGTAGGTCATTGGGGGTCTCCTTTTACAGACAATTGGCAAAAGGTTTCAGTGGCTGTTTTATGATCCATTTTGATTTTGTATATGAGCAAATCTCACATTTCGGCCATGAGATATACCCATGTTTTACCCCATTGCCCTTCAACGATTTTTCAAGAAGTTGCATTAACTCTTAAAATTGACAAGAATAAATAGAGACACCATAAATTTTTAAAGTTGAAGTCATAGGCATCACATGCTAACTTACTTATTGTTAGGCTGCTGGGAATGGGGGTGTTTGGTTTATGTTCTTTTTTAGACACAGAAATGTCTAAAATTCAGCTGCAGCAAATGTACTTGGCTATCCCGACATCATGATTTTTAGGAAATTAAACTGGGTCTTACATGACATCCGCCCAACCGGTTCAGTGCAACCAATGTCTTAAAGAAAACCCCTGAAATTGATTGTTTAGTTATCAATGGACCAAAAGAACCAACCTGATATTTCAGTGGATGCTAGACGAAGGGCTTCTTCATTTGTAAGTCTGTCTGTATCGTATACAAAGCTGGCTCAGAGACACCATGGAAATGCTACTCGACTGAAGTTGTGCTTCCAATAAGCACTCCATTCTGTCTCAAACAGCACGTCAACAGAGGCAAAAGTGACATGGACAGTGCTTGCTTCTCGAATGGGGGCCATTTGCTGCACCAGTGTGCGTTTATGATAAATGCTTCCAGATTAAAATGTCTATTCCCACATTCAAATGTACTCTTCATAAGTAGCCTAATTTGGAATAAAAAAATATTCTGGGAAAAAGTAGCATATTCAAAACTGCAAATAAAGAGGTTACACATTTACGAGAATAATTTCCATCGTATTGTAACTAAGACCAGAAGAACAACTATAGGAAAATTGACTATCAAGCGTAGTGTTGACATCTCTTTCTTGCTAACACAACAGAGTTCTGAACACATTTCCATATAATCTCTTCTTCTCAAGAATTCATGATTTGGCTTCACAGAGTTTCCTTGACACCAAAGCAATTTATTTAGAAATTCTGAAAAGTAGCGACTATTTTTAAAATCTCAGAAACGTAAAAAGCTATAAGGAAAAGTACCAGGGGCTGGGTTGGGCTGGAGAGCTGAGGTGGTCCTCTGGGAGGGGTGGAAGGAGCCCAGGGCTGGCCTGGACCTGGCCTCCTCATCGCCCCTCTGGTGCCCAGGGGTCTGACTGGGGAACCACTGGGGTTCTCGGGTATTGTCCCAGGAGACAACTCTTCTGTCTTCCGTCTCCTTGGAGTCAGCTCCTGGGGTACTGTGGGCATGGCTGTGAGCAGTCTTCTTTCTTGGTGGGCGTCCAAGCTGGGAATGGTGACTCCAGCCTCAAGAAGAAGAAGCAGGAGGAACTGGAAGAGGGGGGGGGGAATAAAAAGGAAGAGAAAGAAAAGAAAAAAAAGGTGGGGGGAAGCCTGTAATGAGTTGTATTAGTTGGGGTTCTGCAGAGAAACAGAATGAACAGGAGAGAGAAAGGGATAGAGAGAGATCGTACATGTACAGGTATGTGTAGCACCCATCTGTCATCTATTTATCTGTACATCTGCTTGTAGATAGATATTTAGTTTAAGTAAAAGGATTTATTTTAAGGAATTGGCTCACATGATTATGTGGCGGGCAAGTCTGAAATCCACAAGGACAGACAAAAAGCTTGAAATGTAGGGAAGATTTCATATTACAGTGTTGAGGCTGATTTTTTTTTTCCTCCAGGAAACCTGCTTTTGCTTCTATTACCTTCATCTGATTGGATGAGGCCAACCCCATCAGAGACCGTACTCTCTTCTGTTTAGGGTCAACTGATTGTAAACAGTAATCATACCTACAAAATCCCTCCACACAAAGAGCTGGGCACCATAGCTCAGCCCAATTGACACATACGATGAACCATCAGAGGAGTATCATGTGGGCTTTTATAAATGAAGCCAAGGAAGAGGAAAGAATGTTTATGGAGTACGGGAAACCTGCCCTTCTTCCACAACTGAAGAGTGACAAGATTTGGAGACGTTTGTCAACCCTGTAGTAACCTTACAGTAACCCTGGTTTAGGACATCAAAGGGAACGGATCTGAGTTATAAATAAGGCTTTGCTCCAGATAACAGACAGCCAAGTCCTGTGGGTTCAGGAAGTCACTTTTCTTACTTTCATCACTCTCAAAGAAAGCTTCTCTCTCTGGAGTTGGTGCCACCAAGAGAATTCTCTGAGGTGTATTGACTGCTTCTGACCAAGGCTTCACCTGTCACATCGGAGGGACGGGAACAGCAGGGCTGTGGCTGCGCCCTGACCTGCACACATTAATCATTTTAATGAAGTGGAGATGGTCATCTTTGTCAAATCACTGGTCAGTCAACTTCAAAATATCAGAACAAGGTGTTGGGTAGAGTTGATCATATTTTGTTGGGTAAACTGACTTGACTTGTTCATTTATGGAAAAAAGTTGAAATGCGTTCAGTCTTAGTCATGGGCTGCTTTGGGTGTTTTTCTTTCAAACTACGCCTCATCGAGGACAACCTCTTTCCAAAAATGCAGGAGACATGTGGCCAAAGTGACACCAGTCCCTTAATAAATTGTTACACTGATTTTTCTGTGAGTAAAATATTATCAATTCAAATAACCTCCTCAGAACGTTTAAGGTACAGGAAGTGAGTCATAGAAAGAACCCGCTCCAGTCTCTGGATTTGGGCAAAAACAAAACAAAAAACAAAACAAAACCAAAAAAAAAAAAAAGAAAAAAACCCTTCATTAATTAGCGAGAAGGTGAATTTGAAAAATCTGAGTTAATATTATTTTGAAAAGAAATACCATTTGTGACTTTCAAGTTCTTTCAAATACAATAACTTTCAAGTATTTTTTAATCCAATTCCTTTGTGAGTGTGTGTGTGTGTGTGTGTGTGTGTGTGTGTGTTTTAATTTGTGAGAATAAAATGATGTAGTGTACATAGAGAGGAAAGCTGCTATGGCAAAGCCATACACTGCAATTTAATTACTTCATGTTTTGTTGACATTTGCTAGTCATTGAAAAAATGATTAAGAAATTGTCTACTAAAGCAAATATTAACATTTGAAATGGGTGTTTGTTACATTATTCTCTTTCCTTTGTGCATGTTAGACTGTACTTCATAATTTAAAATTTGAAATTAATTTTCCTCATGAGAAATACCATTGCATGTTCCAGTGCTCTGGGAACTTATCCTCAATGGGCACCTGATAGACTTTTTTTAATTTAATGGGGGCAGAGCCCATCCTGGAAACATCTCCCATTAGCATGGGTATTCCAGAGAAACGGAACCAGTAGGATGTGTGTATATGTTGAGAAAGGGACATATGGTAAGGAATCGGCTCACATGATTATGACGAGTCCCAAGTTTTGTCATCAATGAGCTGGAGACTCAGGGAAGTTCTGGTTTAAGTTTCAGCCCAAGTGCTAGAAAAAGTTGCAATCCCAGGTCCAAAAGAGTCAGACAGAGAGAGTGCACTCTCTCTTACTCTGACTTCCATTCTAATCAGGCTCCCTGTGGACTGGGTGAGGGCCACCCACCCACCTTAGGGAGGGTAATCTGCTTTCCTCAGTTTATCCATTCAAATGTAGTCTCCTCCAGAAGCACCCACATGGACACGTCTGGAATAATGTTTAATGAAACTTCTGAGCACCTGTGGTCTAGTCAAGTTGACACATAAAATTAACCTTCATGTCCCCACTTTCCCAGCACACACACACACACACACACACACACACACACACAACCTGGCTGAGAATCTGCAAAGAGGGGAAGTTGGAGTCTGTGCTGGAGGCCAGTGGCCTTGCCCCAAGGGGATCCTTCTGAAGAGGAGAAGACATGGCGGGGAACAGGGAGGGGGGTGAAGCACGTGCTCAGCACGCAGTTTATAGGCTCACTTGCACCCAGAGACCCAGACTCAAGCAGCTTTATGAAGACAATGTTCCCATGAGTCCTGCGGAGCTGGCAAGGAAGGCTGTCCGTACCCCACGAGTGCAGCAAACATTCTAACCAAGCCTCAGAGGTGAGCACTCGTCTAAGCACCCCAGCCCTGGTCAAGGCTGGGGAATCAGCACAAGGCAGTAAGATCGCGTGGCGGGCAGAAGGACTAGTAAGCAGTCCCTAAAAAGTCAGTCCATATGGAGAACCTGAACTCCACAAGTCATGGGTTCTAATAAAGTTCAAAGAAAAGAGAAAATAATGACGATTATTGTTAGACTTCCCAGCACTTGGCCAGTGCCAGGCACCATGAAGGATTTGTTTCAATTTAGAAAAAAAAATGGGTTGACATTTCAAAACCTTAAAGATTAGGTTTCATTTCATACCCCTTACAGTTTTAATATGTTTGCAAATAGTTGCTTTCTTCCACGAGAATCTGGTTGCTAAGACAACCCTTTTTTCTTCTTCTTTTAACCTACCTATTTGAACTTTATCAGACTTTATCTGAACTCGGCTTCCCACTCATTTTGTCTCTTTCAGATTCCAACACAAGATACAGAATTGCATTTGGTCTTCATGTCTCCCTAGTTTTCTCCAGCCTGCATTTCTCCCTCTGTCCTTGTCCTTTATGACACTGACTTTTTTAAAAAGTTGTTTTACAGAATGTTCCTCTATTTCTGTTTGATATTTTCTCATGGTCAGACTGAGGTTAGGCATTTCTGACAAAGATACCACACGGGTGATGTTCTGTGCTCCCCAGTGTATCCTATCTGGGGGTACGTGATGTCCACATACCTTACTACTGGTGGTGTTAAGCTCGATCCTTTAGTCGAGACCCTGTTGCGATGTTTCTCAGCTACAAAGTTGCTACTTTTTCCTAATGAATATCTCGGACACAATATTGGGAGGCTATACAATTATTCCGTTCCTCCTCAAACATTTGTCCATTGTTCTTACTACTCACTGATGGCTCTCACTTGCAACAATGATTACTGTGGTGTTTACCTAATGATGATTTCTATTTCCCTCATTCTTTCTACATTTACTAATTGGAATTTTTCTGTAGGAATCTTCTGTAAGATATCTTCTTCCCTCCTGTATTTACGTTTTCAGTTGGTTGATATCAGTGTAGAATTGTGGGCATTTATTTTATGGGACTATACTTCTATAGTATTTATTCTGTTGTTAGAATTGTTCCAGCTTTGGCATATGGGATCTCCTTCAGACACCAATCCCCTGCATCTTTTCCACATGATCTCTTTTCTTTTTTTATTTTTTTAGAGCACATCCTTGCATTCAGGCTTCATAGAATATTCCAGGCTCATCTTACATTTTCCTGTCCCAATCCTGGAACCAACCACTTCTCCAAGGAGCTCTGGTTTCTCTTATTGAAGGATGATATTGAGAAACTACTAAGAGCCAGGCACAGATAATATATTTTTTAATAAAAAGTGACTCCTCAGCCTTTAAATATCCTGAGATATCAACCCTTGAGGCTGGTATCACACAGCATATGCCACTTAGAACGTTCACTACCATTTTGTCAACGTGTGTCCCTTCTCCTGCTGCATATTGTCCATGCATTCAGTCAAGATTCTATGTCCCAGATACTGTGTTGGGCCCTGGCTAACAAAACAGTGAAAGAGAGAGATTCAGACCCTGCCCTGTGAGGTTTACAGACTACTAGACTTTTGAGAAGAAATTACAAAGCAATAAGCCAAGTCCAGAGACCGAACGAGCGTGAGGTATATCAGATTCCTGCAGAGGGAATCCCTGAGATGTGGGGCGAGGTGAGGCCGTGGGGTAAAGGAAAGCTTCTCAAAAGAAACCCTACCTAAGCTGAAGTTTGAAAAGGGCTTAGTCTCAAAAAGAGGGCAGTGGGGTAGGAAAACCTTCTGGACGTGGTTAAAGGTCTGTACCAAACAGAATGTATCTCAGCCTGAAAATGAAGGCAAGTGGCCAATTGGGAGAGTATGGTGCTGGCTCCAAGGAGTATCAAGGGATACCCTAGAGGGCCAAGCACGAGCCAAATCAAGACGGGCTTTGTTAGACAGATTTAAGAGTCTGCATTTATTCTAATGGACACTGAAAGCCACAGAAACCTTTTTAGCCGGAAGTGGCACAATCAGATTTATACCGTAGACACATCACTCAGGCTAACCTGTGAAGCATGAATTCAAGGGGAACATGGCCAGCAACTGTTTTAGCAATTAGGTGACAGGATGCAACTGGGAGAAGGGAGAGAAGTGAATGAATTCTGGTGATATTTAGGAGGGAAAGTCAGCAGAACAAGATGATTTATTGAATGGGAGAGATGAGAAGGAAACAGAATTCACGGGAGAGTGAAGTCTAATTGTGTTGTTGAATGTCCCTCAATTTGCCTTTGTCTGGTTGTTTCCCCTTGGTTGGTTTCAGGTTATGCGTGTTCGGCAGGAATATGACATAATGATCTGTGTCCTTCATCAAGAGGCACGTGATTTGAGTGGGTCCTGTTTTTAGGGATGTTAGCTTTGATCACCCAGTTATGGTGGTGTTTGCCAACTTTCTCCAGTCTGAAGGTATCTTTTATAACATTCTAGCTGATAAATAACCTGTGGGAAGATGCTCTGAGACTAAGTATCTGATTACCCAACCAACTTACATTCATAGTTTAAGTATCCATTGGAAGATTCTTGCCCAAATCAATTATTTTTATGAGACTTGCAAAATGGTGATTTTCTAATTCTCTCATTTCTTCTCAATTATTTACCTGATAGTTAATAGAATAGAAACATATGAACAAAAAAAGGAAATAAAGTTTCTTCTTCACTCTCCTCATTTATATTTTTTGGTATCAACATGGAGTCCTGATTATCTTATTCAATGTACTATATAGTTTATTACTATGGGAAATTTCAATGCTCAAATTTTTCCTGATTTAACTGGTGGAAGCCCCTTTAATCTGGCTTCAGTGATCTTTTCAGACGGACCATGCTCTGGTTTTCTCACACAAAAAGATATTTTTGACTCAGTGTTTACTCTCTTTGCTCCAAGCCTGGGACCAACTATTTCCCTACTACAACTTCCTGTCTCCCTTGAGGAAGAAACAGTATTTAGAAACCCAGATCTGAGTACTAGGTGTGTTTAGTCATTTCTGATGGTAAGATACACAGTTTCTTTGAAAAATTATTTTTGAGAATCACTTGAGGTCTAGAGAAAAGGTGCCTACTTTCAGAAAGAATTTGCATTGGTTTTTGTTAAGAGTCTAGAGAGATTACTAATCAATAATACTTCAGATTAAATTCATGATTTGAGTATTTTAGGAGCCCACCCAACTACTTGGAATCAAGGACTGTCCCAGATCCCTCCGTTCAGCTGTCTCATTTAGTACCACACCCAGCTGTTAGGACTCACTAATTGCTGGCTGATTACTCTGTTGTTTGAGTGAGGGCAGTTTTTGATGCCAGTCTTTTTCTTCTGAGCCCAAGAAGGGTCTCCTTTGCTGTCTCCCTCCCTGGCTCTCTCTGATGAACTAACCGACCTATGGTTTTGCATGACTGCTCTTAATTAAGAGGAACTATTATTTTTAAGTGTGCTTTAGTCTTGAACTTTAAATAAAATCAATGTCTTTGGGGAAAACTTCAGAGCCCTCCTTGTATTGCCTCTTCCCTTTGGTGAAATTTCTGAGCCGCTGCTCTGGGCACTGGTTCAGATTGTAGCCTCTGGTCTTGATGGCTTTCTCCCCTGTCTTGTTTCCTTGCAATTGCAAGTGAGCTCAGCTAGGGGTATTTGGGGCCCCAATATTCTCCACGTGCTACCTCTGAGCTAGAGCCTCCATTCTGTGAGAGGGGCTGAGTGGAGGAAGATAGCCCCCCACCTAAATTCATGGTACACTTAACCACAAACTTCATACCTTCAACTCAGTGTTGAAAAGAATAAGAAATGCTAGCAACCTGCTCTTCCTGGGAAGGTACCAAGCTTCTTGGTCGGGAGCTGAGTGGAGAGAATCCTGTATTTTTGGCCCTATCTGCCCAGAGTGAAGCTTCCATCAAGCTGAGCTCGGAAAGGAAGAGAGAAAGAGAGAGAGAGAGAGAGAGCAGGTCAGGGCTCAAATGCCGCAGACTCTTGCTGTTCTTACTGAGATTAGATTTTCTTGAATAAATATTTCTTTATTTGCTGTATGTTTTTAGGACAATTGCCAGAGACTTGAAATGGTTGGGGTTTTTTATATATATCATTTTCACCAGTTACACTTGTTTCAGTGGAGAGTGGGTCCACAGGGCTCCCCATGATGCTGTCCCAGAATTGGAACTCCAATTTTTCTTTCACTTCTATATTGTTTGTTTGACATGGAAAAGCCATAAGTTTTTATAGAGTCAGATCTATTCGTATTTCCTTCCATTATTTGTTTTACTTCTTTTAGGCTTGGAAATTCATTTCCATCTGGAAATTTGGCATAATAGTCACCTATTTCTATGTTTTCCTAACTTGACACCTAATTTTTAGTACATCCAGAACTTACCTTAATATAAGATGCATGATTGCTATCAAAATTAACTTTTTCCAAAGAGAAAATATCCTAACACCATTTGTTGATGATCTGTTAGTCTCTCCATTTTTCCATGACCTTTTATCATTTATTGAGTTGTTACCTAAAATGTTGGTCCACGTATGTTTTTATATATACCGCATTGTATGAATAATTTTATTTTTATAATATATTTTAAAATCTAGAGGCTTCATTATTCTGAATGCTCAAAATTATCTTAGCTGTTTTC
Source organism: Nasua narica (assembly GCA_028533885.1). NCBI lineage: Eukaryota > Metazoa > Chordata > Mammalia > Carnivora > Procyonidae > Nasua > Nasua narica. The sequence goes on from CM052814.1 coordinate 12,822,650, forward strand.
ATGAATGTATTCTGCCAGGTGAACTTAAGAATTACATTGCTAACTCACAATATTCTAATACAATTTTGATCAGAATGAATAATCTGTAAGTCAATTTGGAAAAACACACACTTCTAGGATATTTGGTTGTTCCATACGAGATAGGGAAACTGAAGGACTCCCTGAAAATCTGCTGTTTGTTCCCTTTCCTGCTCCTCTTCTTGCTAGGACCTACACCCCCCACCCTATCATGCCTTAATGTATGTCCTCCTCATAAAGGACAAGGAGTTAATGATTTGTTTGGAATCTTCCAGCACAACAGATAACATCTAAGGAATGACCAGGCAAAGCCATCGTGTGCATATTCCAGACCACTGGTGCTAGACATCTTGACGCCAAGACCCCCTGGCTCCAGGGAATAAGTGACTTATGATGGACACCTGGACCCTGTCCTTATTCTGATCAGTCCCTGGAAGCCTGAGAGGACACATGCATCAGGCCACAATCATCCATAAAAACCCCAGACCCTAAGCAAAGACAAGACTCCCTCCTTTCCTTTCTGAATCTCCCAGATGCTCTGCCTGTACCTACAGGGTCTCTGTACCTTCAGTAAATGCTGCTTTCAGCTCCTATTGGCTTGCATTTGACGTCTACCCTGCCCACAGCCAAGGATCCTCTTGGCCGGTGCTGTGGGACCCCCTTTGGAGCCTCAGACCCAGCCTGCTGGCATCACAGAGAAGAATGTAATATGTTTTGTTGCTCATTTTAATCATCCTTTAAAGTTCACCGAAAATTTGAAGCCCAGTATATTTATTGTTAAGGTTACACTTAAGTTTTTTTTTTTTTAAGATTTTATTTATTTATTTGACAGAGAGAGAGAGAGATCACAAGTAGGCAGAGAGGCAGGCAGAGAGAGGGGGGGAAGCAGGATCCCTGCTGAGCAGAGAGCCCAATGCGGGGCTCGATCCCAGGACCCTGAGATCGTGACCTGAGCTGAAAGCAGAGGCTTTAACGCAATGAGCCACCCAGGTGCCCCAGGTTTTTTATTTTTAATTGCTTTGCTTTGTTTTGTTTTGTTTTTGATTGCTCACATGAATAAGAGTTTTCCAGTATGTTACATAACTATGTCTGTGATACAGGAAACTACCAATACTTCTAACTATATCCCATCTGTCCACCTTATGAACTAGTCACTAACTTAATAGTTTTTCCATTTAGTTCTCTTGGGATGTGGATCAGTGAAGTCAAATTACCTACAAATAAGGATGGTTTTCTAGCTCCCCACTGCCATCATTCTCGAGGACCAGATACATAGTTCATTGCCATCTCATTTGCAATGTTAAGTGCAGAATTGAGGTACTTCACAGGTAATGGATATCCAAAATCCATTTCTTCAAAATAGCCAAGAAATGTTGAGTGGTTTTATTGTTCGAATGATGCAGGCAAAGTCATGGGGGCCCCCAGCAATATCCCTTTCAAGTGCAGATACGGACCCCAGAATGTCATAGAGCAAGGCCTTCAGGCATGGTTCCCTTCATGCAAATGAAGAAGGCAGATGGAAATCATTGTGATGAAAATCTAATTTTTCAAGAGCTTTGGTGTGCATTATCCACATGGTCCAAGCATTTGCAAAAAATTTAAGGTCAAACTGGCCTCTTTAAGAGCCCTCCTGCTGCCAAAAACTGCGTGCTTGTGCTTAGGGTATAGAACTCAATTTAATATCAGCCTGAGTCAAAGCTAATTAAAAAGACAGACTAACTGGAAACAAAATATCAACTCTATTCCAGGATCAAATATTATGGAGTGAAAGGCCTAATTCCAGGATCAGTATAATGCTATGACAATGTTCATGCCCCCTCTAGTCCGGGAAACTAGGGCCAGAATCCCAGCTCTGTCTTTCACTAGCTATGTGACCTTGGGCAACATAGTCATGTTAGTCAAGGTTAGATTGATTCTGGCCCAAAATATCTGTGGCATGAAATTAGACATCTTTATTTTTCTCTCCTCTATAAAAGTCTGGACTTAGTTATTAAGGGAATGGGACAGAGGCTCAGCCTCAAAGTGACCTCAGAAACTGTACTGCCATTCCCAAGTGTGGCCCTTCTCCTCATGGCTCAAGATGGCACCTAGGGTCTCAGACGTCATATGTACATTTCAGGTAGTAAAATAGGGAAAATGAAGGACTCCATAAAAACCTACTTTTCGCTTCTTTTCTTGCTTCTTTTCTCACCATGACCTGCATCCTCACTTTAAACATACCTTATAATGCAAATGATGTATGTCTTCCTTGTAAGGGACAAAGAGTTAATGATTGCTTCAGAATAAATGATGTCTAAGGAAAGCCCAGGTGAGAATGATGGGAGGAAGCCCTCGTATGTGCATTCCAGACCACCAACACTAGACATCTTGACTCCAAGACCCCCAGGTTCCCAGGAATAACATCTCAGCCCTCATCTTTGTTCTAACTGGTTCCTAGATGTCTGAGAAGACTGTACAGTCTTCAATATAAAAGCCCCCAGACCCTGAACAAATATGAGACTCTCTTTCCTTTCCTTTCTGAGTCTCTGAGACATGCTGTCTGTATCTGCATTTTCTCTATATATTCAATAACTTCTGCTTTCACTTCCTGCTGGCTTCCAGTTGGTTTCCATCCCACATGTCACCAAGGACCCTGTTGGCGGGTCCTGCAGGACCCCCTCTGGGTCCTAAGACCTGGCCTGCCCACACCAGCAGGATAGGCAAAACAAACAATGAAAAACCAAACAAATGACACCACCACCACCAAAAAAAAAAAAAAGGACACAGGGTGAACATGACTGTCTTTTAAGGAAGGTTCTCTGGTGCGGCCACACAACACTTTTCATTGATAGCCCATGGATCAGAACATGGGTCCAAGACAACACTTCCCTACAAGGGAAGTTGGAAAGCGTGTGTTAGGTGGCCGACTGAAACTCAAAGCTTCTGTTGGGGAATAAAAATTTTGAGGATATTGGTAGGCATCTATTTGTGTTTGTCATTGTATTTCACTTTTATTTGTCCTCATTTCCTTATTTATAAAATGAGCATAATAATAATAATCTCACAGTATTATTGTAGGGATTAATTTAACTGAGGTCCTATTTGTAAGATGCTTAACCTACATCCTACATCAGAGGCGTTCAATAAATGTTGGTGATCATTGCCAACAAGCAATCGTGTTGGCAATACACCCTTTATTGGTTTCTTGTTATGATGTCCATTTGACATCATAACAGATATGCAAGGTGAGGCACAATGAGAGTAGATGACTTGTCCAACGTCACACAGTGGGTCAGTGGCAAAATACAGATTTGAACCTGGTTGATTCTAAATGCCCTTCTTCATTGAATTACATTACATTACCTTTCATATATTATTTACTTTTTTCTCCATTGTTTTCACCAACTAAACATATCTTTCTGGTCTCATAATAATTTTCACTTGCTCGTATTTTGCTCTAGTTTTAAATGCATATTTTAGTCTTAATACTGATGATCTCATCATGATTTTTGCTCCCAGGGAAAAGACTGAAGTATAGGAGTACCTAGTATGGTATGTTGTTTGCACATAGCAAATATTCAAAGTATTTGGTTGAATGACTAAGAAAGATCTGAAACACAGTATTTTCCCTTTGAATTTTCTGCCTAAGGAGAAATAGAATAGAAATCCGCCTCATTCATGAAAACATTTGGGGAATTTTCTTTGGTTGACCTGCACTGCTTAGATTTCAGTGGCCCCAGAACTAATCCTCACATTTAACAGCTAATACTTTGGTAGTTTCTCTTCCTTATACAGATATTGTCGAGTGATGGAACTTATCTTAACTTCCTTATACAGAAACTTTGAGTGATGAAGTTATCTATCTAACTTCTCTGTTAATGTTACACCTCTGTACCTCATACTAAGGAATTCGTTGGAACTTTTAATCTTGTTTCCCATAATCATACACATATGCCTCTCAGGGAGACATTTTATGAACAAGAGTATTAAATATATATATATGTATTTTGTATATACACATGTACGTATATATACACACATCTACATATTAAACTTATTTATTTATTTATTAAAGATTTTATTTATTGTTTGACAGAGATAGAGATCACAAGTAGGCAGAGAGGCAGACAGGGAGAGAGGGGGAAGCAGGCTCCCTGCTGAGCAGAGAGTCCGATGTTGGGCTCGATCCCAGGACCCTGAGATCATGACCTGAGCCGAAGGCAGAGGCTTTAACCCACTGAGCCCCCCAGGCGCCCCATGAAACTTATTCCTAAAAGACAAACTCAGTATTTTATAGATATCTGGTCAAATAGTAACTTTAAAACATTGAGGATAAAGTAACTATAGAAATGTGTATTTTATTTTATTTCATTTCATTTCGTTTCATTTCATTTCATTTTTTTTATAAGACTAGAAAGAGATTTCACAGATGTATGTTTCGCCAGAATCTTGCCCCTGATTATTCATGGATTCAGGGTCAAAAATCCAGCTTCATGATTCCCTTCAGCTCAGGCGCAGAGGAAATAATCCAAGGTGATGTCAATTGGCTGTGAGCCAACCCATGACCAAAGCCCACGCACACTCAGAGAGGACCCAGAGTTAGGTCCACATGAGTCTCCCGTGGTCCCCTCAGTATGACCCCATCCTGCCCTGTGAGCAGCGGGCAGCCCCTTGGGTCTGTCCTCGGTGTTCCTCGTCTCCTCTTTCACAGAGCGCTGCCAATAGGAACGTTCTTACTTCACCATCTGGGACTGCTGTCCACAAATGCTTCTGTATATATAGTAAATGATCACAAGAAAAGGAATGGGTTTCAGTCCCATAGGCAGCAGAGCAGTGCTGACAGAACCTTAAAGCTGCATTTCATGGGGCTAATGCCAAAGAGTATTTTTATCTGCTGCCTCCTTGTAGCCTTACAGGTGCCAAGCGCCGGACATCTGAAGACTTGCAGACACTCCATAGCAAGCAAAGAAGGAAATCCAATTGTCGTAAAAGCACGTGACATGGCCTGCTTTGAACAGTCTACCAAATCACAGAATTCCAGAGAAATTTGTGTGAGCCACAGAGCAAAAAGCCTAGAGTGTCGAAGCGTCGTTAATAAATGAACTCTGATCTCAGTAACACGCCTTTCAATTAAAAATTGTACGTGTTGCCTTAAAAAAATCAGATATAGTGTGTAAACTTTTCAAAATTCTTTCAATGTCACAAGGTACACAGTAAATGAAGGCACTAAATAAACGTTTGAGGATGATGATTTTCTAGCTAACATGTATTTGTCCAAAATATACATAAAACATGCACATAAAGAATTATTCCATAATATACTTAAAAATCTTTCGTGTGTCAGGGGTGCCTGGGTGGCTCAGTCAGATAATTGTTAAAAACAAATAAATAAGTAAATACAAATTAAAAAATAAAAAATAAAAAATTCTTAGGGTGTCTAACTCCAAACATCAGTTCCTTCTCATCAAATAAAATTGGCCCAGAAAGCCATCCAAACGCAGGACCATTTTCTCCATGGAAGGATGACCATCTTGATGGCTCTATTCCAGAAAAGTAGCTATTTTCTTCAAATCAATGGAATCAAATATTTGACTCCATTCCATTCATTTGGAATCAAATATTTGATTCCCATTCTGAAGTTGGCGAATTCAGCTGAGCGCTCCGCACTACCACTTGCTACAGAATGTGATTCTTAGTGAAGGGTCCCAAAGCCATATTCGAGGATAGAGCATGGCCTTCTAGGAAATCGTAAGCACAAACTGGACCCAAAGATAGGGGAAAACAGCGAAAACAAAACCAAGTGCACAGAGTACAAAAGCAAAGAACGAGCAGAAAATCACACTGTTGTTAACTGATCGGACTTCATGTAAGATAAGTGCGGTTTCCGGTTGGTTTGGAGTGATGAAGTACCTTACAAAAATCTCCCTATTTTAAGTAAAAGCAGCAAGAAGAAGGAACAACAGGCTCATGGTTCCCAGAATAGGAGGATGTAGTAACACACATTAGATAAAGAAAATGGGACGATGAAATAGGTAGTTCCTCAGAGTTGGAGTGAGAACAACAGAGCTCTATGAAAAGATCCTTCTCATGGAGACATCCTGAGGGACCCTGAAAGCCCCACACAACAGCGCAAAGAGGGAAAAGGAAAAAGGCCAAGAAAAAAAATGCAGACTGTGGAGAGAATGAATCACTTCCTGAATGAAGAAGTGTCTACGTGAATAAGTGGACCAGCTCATCGGATAGTTGGTCAGTGAGACCCTCACCTGACCAGCTCTAACCACACAGCCATGTTCAGCTTCCCGAATGGTCAGTAACTGGCGGCCAAGGCCAAGACCACCCTTGCGGACTGTGCAGACTTAGTTCCTGTGTTTACCTAGTTCCCATTTAGATAGTAGTTCGTGCATTCTGGGTGACTAGGCTTTTTTTTTCTTTTCTTTTTTAAGCATTTTCATTTGCAGGCAAAAATAATGTATTGTTGGCTATACAAAAACAAGCAAGCAAACAGAAACAACACAAAAGCAGACTCAGAGGTGTCATAGGCACCGAAGTCCAATTGTAGTGATTTTAAAAGGGGGTAGGAAAAGAACAATGGGGGAAATCATGGCCTGGAAACATTTTTTGAGGAGTTTTGCTTTGAGATCTAGGATTCACGGAGAAGTTTTCAATTTTTTAAGATGGGAGGAAAAGCATGCTTTCTGTTACAGCTCTAATTTCTCCCCCGAAAGAGAAGGAGATGCTGCAGGAAAGGAGCAGACTTGTAAGAACAATGGCCTCCAGCGAGTCAGAGGGATAGAGCTCTCGGGAAACATAATGGGTATACATGAGGATGACAGCTTGCCAAAGGTCTCTTCAATTATCCCTGTTTTCCCCCTGAAATATTCAATGAGACCCGAGTGAGGATGAGGGAAGAGGCACTGGAGATTTGAAGGAGAAGGCACAGAATTGTTATCTAGAAGAGTGCAAGGAGGAAAATAGAACAGCAAAGTACAGTATGGTTGCCAAATGGCATTCCAGTTCCACTGAAGGCCCATGCTCATGAATTCAACATGAGAGGCATACACCATTTTCCTCAGCCTTACTTCACGGAGTGTAGGTGCAAGTGTTCGAGAGGCAGAGTGTTGTGATTAGCCAGAGTTGAGGTTTTTACTGGGTGTGATAAGGAAAGAGCGGGGCCAGGAAGCTGGCCATGTATGCAAGAGAGTGATGGTAATCAACCACGGAACCTAAGTTGGGGAAGGAGTGAAGTATGAACATGAGCAGAATGAGAGACAATGAAAACAGAGTAGAAACGATGGGTTTGAGCACATCAGTAGAGTTTGAGAATCGTTTGTGTTTGGGGACTGAAGGAAGTGAACAGTAGAGGAGAGAGGTGATAATCTGAGACCTGGATGTTGAAAATCGACATCATGGAAGTATTGCAAATTTTGATAATGACGAGGTGTAGGTCAGGAAGTGGCTGAGCAGGGATAACACTGCTAGCAGAGAAGTTAATAATCTCTAAGGGGCACCTGGGTGGCTCAACGAAGCGCCAACTCTTGATTTCGGCTCAGGTTATATACTCAAGATCATGAAATTGAGCCCCACTTTGGGCTTCATGCTCAGCATGAAGTCTGCTTGAGATTCTCCCTCTACCTCTCCCTCTGCTCCTTCTCCCACTTGTGTTCTCTCTCTCAAACAAATAAAAAAATAAAATCTTTAAAAAAATAATAATCTCCAGAAAAGGGTGTTGGATCATCTGTGTGATGACTGAAATCTCCCAAAAGGAAGATAATGGTACCGTTGGAGAGAGTGACAGTCACCTAGGACTGTACAGCTTGATGAGTAGTATGGCAGCAACAACATCACCTGCATTCTTGTTAGTTATTCAGAATCTCAGGCTCCATCACAGAAATAAGGAATCAGAATCCACAGGTGAGCAAGGTCCTCCAAGACTTGCATGAGCCCACTGAAGCCTGAGGAGCATTTGATCAGGAACTAAACGTCTTTGTGAAATGAGGAGAAACCCAAGTGTTGAGTGACCATAACCAGGAGCGATGAGTGCATTGTGGGGAGTCCGATGACATATTCGAAGCTGGACTCTTCTAGGGAAGAGAGATGGTGAATGAGCTGGAAACAGCAATGAGGAGCAAAGAGGACAACCCCCCACTTCTAGGATGAGTAGCAAAAATAGCCGCCACATGAAAGGATGCCAGGGAGACAGTGTCCCCAGGGGGAACCTAGGTCTCCTTCAGAACAGAAAAACAGCATCAAAATCTGGAGAAAGGCTGAGTATCCCTGAAATCTCAGAAACGGATTGAGTTTGCTATTACAGGCAGTAGCTTGCGGAAGGCACAGCAAAGGGAATTCAGTCTGAGGAGGTCAGACCCAGAGATGTCCCCGCGGCAGTAATCATATAGAATTAGGGCCACGTAGAGTCTAGTGTTTTCCCTGGTAACTGACTGATGTAAACAGAGATGAAGGAGGTAATGACTTATTCCTGGAAGATTCCTGGCAGATAGTGATGCCACGACTGTCAGTGTTGAGGGAGAGAGAAACGTGGGTGTTCAGGGGCACCTGCCTTCATTTCCAATTATGGAAACTTAGAGGCAAGAGAAAAAAAGAAACCAATTCTACTTCTCTCAATAGAGGAATGAATGAATGAAGTTAATACATACAATGAATTATGGTGTAGTTACATAAATTAACCAGGACTATGTGTTTTGACATGGCAAATTGTTCAGTGAAACATGCTGCATGGAAGTTTTGACAGCAGACATTCAGTTTGAAAACATTTACATAAGAAATACAAAGGCAGGGACACCAGGGTGGCTCAGTGGGTTGGGTGTCCGACTCTTAATTTCAGCTCAGCTCATGATCTCAGGGTTGTGGGATTGACCCCTGCGTTAGGCTCTGCACTGGGTGTGGAGCCTGCTTAAGATTCTCTCTCTCCCCCTGTCCCTCCCCGCTCATGCTCTCTTTCTCTCTAAAATAAATAAGTAAATCTTTGTTTAAAATGTAAAAGCCAAAGACAATAGTGTTGTTAATGAATGTATATATATGTATGGGAGGGTATAATAAATATATACATAACAAGAAGCTCTGACAATGATCCACCCATTTTTGGAAACTGATTACCTCTGGAAGAGAACCAAAGAACGGATAGAGATGGGATTTGCTGTATTTGTAAGGTTTACTAAAAAATAAAAATAGATCTGAAACAAATATAGTAAATACTGATATCTATTCCATCGTAGTACACACATGAATTTCTGTTATAATTACTTGAAATGTTTTTCATTTTAAAGTAATACACTGAAGGATGCCCGAGTGGCTCAGTCGGTTAAGTGTCTGAGCCAAAGGTCCTAATCCCAGGATCCTGGGATTGAGTCCCTCATTGGGCTCCTTGTTCCGCAGGGAGCCTGCTTCTCCCTCTGCCGGCAGCTCCCCCTGCTTGTATGCTCGCTCTCTCTTTCTCTCTCTGACAAATAAATAAATAAAATCTTTCATACACTGAAATGGTAGATAATGAAAGAGGGATTGTAATTCACTAACGAGCCTTGGGAGATAGACACTGAGGATCTTTACAAATAAAGACATGACCATTTTATCCAGCAACCCCTTCTTTCTGTAAGGCTTGGCCACACGAACCCATCTCAACTGTACCACATCCTTCCCTCTACTCCCTTTCTCCAGGGTAAATGCATCATATTTTCTTGTGCAAAGCAATTTAGCTTTTACATCTGCCCTCTCCTTCTAGATCCTTCCTAGGTCATATTATTTCACCACTAAATAGCATTTTGTGTTACCTAAATAAGTTTCTTCCCTGAGAAGGAATTTGATATTTGTTGTTAAGTGGCAAGAAGGGAATAAATATATTATCACAAAAGATACCTGCAAAAGCCAAATGCTCCATCTTCTACAAACAAACACACAGATGCAACTTCTTCCCTTTCAACAGAGGGTGAGCTTTGAGGTTTTTTTCTGGTGATGATGATGGTGATGGATTTGAGATACATATGAGAGAAATTCTGCTGGAATGAGTCATACCATGGGATTCAGGTTTTTGTTTTTGTTTTTGTTTTTTTCTCAGTGCAGCATTACATGAACTCATCAATCAGAAATCAAAAGCAATTGAATTCGTCGGCCTCTACAGGTACATATGGCATATAGCATATGAGCTGAAAGCCCTATTTTTGCTCACTGATTCTGTCTTCTTAAAAATATCTTCAATCCATCCATCAACTGAAGCACAAACATCAGCCACTAAGATTTGACCAACACGTCACAATGCAAAATTAGTCACTTTAGGTAGACAGCATTTGTGTTTTCATCAGAATTCAATAATCAAATTTCTTTTGTAAAACTAGTGAGTTTTATTTCAATCCATGCATGCACTATGACTGCTAAAACACCAAATGCAAGGTTGAACCACATTCATGGTGTCCAAATCAAGGGCAATGCTGTACCAAAGTGTTTCTTGATTATTTCCCTGATCACCCCCTGACGAGCCTGTTTGGACATGTTTTCATAATTGCCATCTGTCCCATGAAATTTTAATAACATAGATGCGGTGTATATCTCTCTGTGTATTGTGTGCACGTCTGGGCTTCATACATAAAAAGAGTAAGATCCCCTCTCCAAGAACCAATTTGCGCCCCCTTGGGGGTGATATCCCAGCGGCGGATGGCTGCTGCTGGATGGTGAAGCTTGTTGTTATCTTACGCTGAACTTACAAACTGATTTTAGACTCTATCTTCTCCTCTCTTGTTTAATCCTCACTGCAACACAAATACATTAACATATGTGAGGTTATAGAGCTTAATATTTAATCAGAATGAAGTAACACTGCAAATAAACAGGATCAATGAACCATTTTCCACCCACCCTTCATTCAGCATGAGCAATTTGATCACTACCTTAAAAGCAGAATGTTGTTAATGCCCAGGCATCTGCATATCGACTTTCCTTTTGTTCCTTCTTTAGTTCACCACAATGGTTCTCAAATTTTAATGAACAGAAGAATTTCTGTGCAGGATTGTACACACAATATCATATGTACTCTCTATTATGAGTTAGTTAAGGGCTTTCTCAGGGGTAATTTGGGCTCTACTCAATTTTCGCCTTGCATGCTGATTTTAGAACCTAACCATTGAAGGATTCCACACAATTCTGTGCATTAGTCCGAGACCCTGGCTGAGTCTATACTCAGTTCCAGGCACCAGTTTTAAGAGCGGTAATGACAAACTAAATTATGCTTTACTAGAAGATCACAACTATGGCATGAGAAAAAAAATAGTTACATTAACTAGGGATAGTTAGCCTGAGAAAAGTATGCTTAGGAGAACCCCAGTAACTGTCCTCAAATATTTGAATAACTAGCAAGAAGGATTAAGCATTAAAGCAAACCATGAGCTCAGATGTTGGTTCGAATCCTTTGACCTTAGGAAGATTACATAACCAATCCAGACCTTAATTTCCCCATATAAAAAATGTGACTATTAATAGCGTTTATTTTATTAGCTGGCCCTATTATCCATGAGGTTAAAGAGAGGATTAAATGAGTTGTTATATATATGTAAAGTGCTAAGAATAGTGGCCAATAGATTGTGCTATCCCAAGGCTAGTTCCAGGAAATTCACAGTTCTAAGATACAGATTACTAGTTTCAGAAAAGTGCGTCTACACAGCATAGTGAATGGCCCTTTGCTGGAAGCAATCATGCAGAAACCGGTCGAGTATCTGCCCGTGGTATTACAAAGCAGAACAGACCATAGACGGGGGGCACTGGGCTGGGCAATCTCTCAGACTCTTTTAAGCCTGAGACTCAATGTGTGCGCAGAACCACCACCTACCTAATTATCTCCAACCTGAAGCTACTTGAATATTTGGTTTGAGGGAAGGCGTTTGCAGAATTGACCCATAAACAAAACCCTACAGAGCAGTGGACTGAAAATCATCTCTGTGTGGTTAGCGCTGTGTCTTCGTTCCTGGTCAACCACAACGCTGAGCACATTAGCTACCTGAACATTGGAGCCCACTGACCGTCCCCTTGGTCCTTACACTGAAAATTCTTTGTTAGCCACCCAATGGCTGCCAGTTCCTGCTGAAAATATGTCTCGACCTTAGATGGACTGTGTTTTCCCTGATGCTAACAATGACTGGCCTTCACTACTAAGAAAGGGACTGTATATCTGAATTCTTGTGACACAGCTCCCCCGTGCAAACACGGCTTACTGAAAGCTACAAACCAAACTGCTTTACTTTAAAATGTATGCATCGCTCCGAATAACTCAGGGCAGATGATTATTTCCACTTAATTTGTGAAACTGATCGGACGAGTTATCAAGTCACACGCGCATGGCCACAGACATAAATTTTAAGTCCAGCTTGAAAAGTCATAACCCAATAGTCTTCTCTTGATTTTTTTCTCTTTTACCTTTCTTCGGTACTTGGCCATTCTTACGACCTCTTCCTTAAAACTCTTCTCTCTCCCTCTTTCAGTGACTTGCAAATCAGTGGACTCCAAAATCCTTTACGGGTATCCAGCCCGTGTCGCTTGTTTCCACCCCTGCCCCCAACACACATACCCTTTTCTCCGTGTGGTCCGTAGGATTCTGCTCTTTTATGCTCTTCTCCCAGTGAACTCATCTCTTTGTTATCTTTAAATACCATCACAATCAAGTTGTCAAACAAGAACCTTTAGGGGCCTTCTGAGAAAGATGGAAAAACACTTTGATAGAGCGTGGCCCTACATTTATTTGGACATGAATGTAATTCAAATTGCATTTGTTGTTGTAGCTGTCAGATTGGATGCATTCTGAATTTAAATAAAATGCTCCAGTTTAAAAAAAAAAATGCTCCAGTTTTGCAAAAGAACTTTGATTACTGGGTAACAATGAAAGGATTTCTTTTAAGCCTCACGTGATCAATTTTGCAATGTCAGTCTAACTCACTGGCGGGCCTGAGTACTTCATTGGCTGATCAGTTGAGGACACTATGAGCTCAGACCTCCGGCTTGGACACCTGTTGGAGAGTCCTACTTTAAGACTGCCTCCAGGCAAAGGCTTTTACCGCAACCACAATCAAATCCACGTACAATTGAGCGTATCCCCCCCACTCCCCGCAACCTGACTGTTCCTACTCAGATCCAAACACCTGTCAAGTAGTTTCCTCTCCTTACCTGAACAGCATCCCTATTGAGCCACAATGCCCCTCGACATTCCCCATAAAATATCACACCCTAACCTCTCCTTCATACTGGCATTGAAGCCTTCACAATCCAACGTCTGGATTACAACGAAAGTTCCTGAGCTCTACCTGCCTCTCGCCTCCTTCCTCTCAAATCCAGCATGTCAGGCTCCTAAAACACTAGGTCTCCCCAATTCATTAATTCCTCACCCAATAACTATCGAGTGCCGGCCCTACATGCTGGGAAGACACTCCAGAGTGGTAGCCTCATGAGAAGGGCCCAGTCAATCTTCGGAGAACTTGTAAAATTCTCACATTTCTTTAGATTTAGTGGATATTTGTTGAGTACCTTGACACTGCTGATTCTTACTAGAAGGGGATTGAGTCAAATGATGCAGGCTGCAAACTCTCTTAGCGTTAACAGTGTAGCATATTGAAAATTGTTCCTCCGGGGCCACGGTGCGCCAGTGCCTCCTGCAACCGTATTAATGCTTCAGCGTCCCCTTCCAGTTGGCCGAGGTACAAAGGACAAAGTCAAGGGAATGGGAGAGGAATAAAGACGTTCTTATTCTTGCTATTTATTTGCCTAGCCCATACCTCTGCATGGGGTCAGGCTCACAAATGAAAGAAGGATGGAGTTGTTGTTTCTTAAGGCTCATCAAAAAGGCCTTTGACCAAAAATATATCACCTTGTGGGCCAATCTCATAGTAAAAGCTCACAAGGTCATTTTTGGAATGAAAACATCGAGTGCTCAGCCTCAAATGTGATGTGGGGAATGACATCTTAAATCATGATTGGCCTTTAATTCCTTACCACCCATTAAATTATGGTCAACAACACTAACATTACTCGAGGGTCTCTCACACATCGTCCCCGATGCTGTCACGCAAGGTCAGGCCCCATCAGAACTGGTGTGCGGGTTCGTCAGGTTAAGCACTGAACATCTCCAGGATGTACTATTGCCAAAGACTATCCTGCAGTCTACACTTCCCAGTTGGTCTGTCTTCTTTGCTCACTCTCATCCTGTTAAAAAAAGAATTCAGTCCCTTGGTATAATCCACATCCAGTAAAGTATAAAGTATAAGGCCCTGTCTTTCCAAACTGAATTTTTGTAATATATAACATCAGTCTTGTCATCTCACAAAGTTCCATTTGCTTGTCACCTACTAGCCTTCCATTGAACATGGTGATGCTTGGTCAGTCTTGTCCCTCCAATCAAAACTGTCTTTCATTCTCCTCCTCCTTTTCCAAGTCATGACCAACCCCAACCTCTAAGTCCTAGCCCACGTTTAGTTTTCCATGAAATCTTCCCAAACTATTCCTAGTCTTCCCCCTCCTCTAAACTTTTCCAACAAATATCGTATGATCTGTTAATTTTAGCACATGTTCTTTGCAGAATCCATTTTTTTTTTCATGTAGGTATTTCCTTTTTAAGAGACTGTGAATTTCTCAGTGGCTGGGATATGATCTATTATTATTTTTGTATTTTCATTAAAAAGCAGACACTAGGGGCATCTGGGGGGCTCGGTTGGTTAAGTGTCTCCCTTCAGCTCAGATCATGATCCCAGGGTCCCAGGATCGGGCCCACATCGGGCTCCTTGCTCCTTGGGGAGCCTGCTTCTCCCTCTCCCTCTGCCTGCTGATCCCCCTACTTGTGCTCTCTCTCTCGCTCGCTCTGTCAAATAAATAAATAAAATCTCTTTTTAAAAAAAGCAGGCATTGTTCGTTTTGAGAAAATTCAGGTAGCCCATGCACTTACAAACATCTTTCTGTGTATATATTGTAATTCAATAAATCAAATAAATATATTGTAATTCAGGAAATCGAATTTAACAAAAGAGCAATGAGTATAATTGATGCACTGACCAAGCCAATGGGAGAAATGGGAAGTCCTAGAACACAAGGTAAGGAATGTCTAATTGAAGATCAGTGTGAGACAGATGAACATACTGTATAAACTTTTTGAACATGAGTTGCTGGGAAGAGGACAATATCACTTGAACTGCTAAACCAGACATGTTAGAGAGGTAGGGGAAGAATTTCTTGAAAAAAATATCTGTCGATTATCTGCTATATATACTGTGCTAGACTCTGAACAAGATAATCATAATTAATTGCCCTCCTGAAGTCACAAACTTACGGTGCCGCTGACAATATATGTTCTAGAGTTTCACAGGCTCTCATCACCAAGGACCCTTTTTTGAGTTTGGCCAAACTGTATTCAAACACAGACATCGCGTAAAACATAAGAGATTTTTAAGTCAGTTTTACAGACTCAAGTCAGGGTTGAGACTAAAAGTTGCAATGTAATAACATAAAGAACAAAAAGTAACGACTTGAATGCAATTCAGAGATTTTCTAATTTATAAGGACCAAAAGAAACCATCAGTCTCAGGACAGATTTGGAGCTGCCAGGCATGGAAAAACCTAGCCTCTAATCCTGGTTCAGACTCAAACTGGCTGTGAGACCATGGGAAAGGCACCCAATCTCTCTGAGCCACATTTGTCTCTCCATAAAATGTGTATAATGGACTAGATAATCTCAGAGACAACTTCCACTTCTAATGTCCTGGTATTCTGTAATTGCTATGGTTTGGAATTCATTGACTTTTTCAAATATTTTATTTATTTATTTGAGAAAGAGAGAGAAAGCATGAGTGGGCGGAGAAGCAGAAGAAGAAGCAGACTCTCCGATGAGCAGGGAGCCCAACTCGGGGCTCAATTCCAGTCCCCTGGGATCATGACCTGAGCCAAAGGCAGATACTTAACCAACTAAGCCACCCAGGTGCCCCAGCTACGGGTTGGGATCTAATACAAGGCTGCTCTGCCTCAGATCCCACCTATTGGAAGTGAACGGGGAGCCCAAGGTCCTCCTTAAAGATGAGATCTCCCAAGAAGTCAGGGCAGAACTTATCCACCAAAGGCAGAAAATTATTCTTTCTCTTCAATAATATGCTCTCCTTGGGGTTCGCAGAGTGAGCTTGAACAGCCAGAGGTAAGAATATTCACCCATCTCCTCCTTTCTACAACCTCTTGCAGGGGTCCCAAGGTGCCCCTCTGGCTCGTATTTGATGAAGTCCAAAAAAGAGCTTTTAACACATGTAGCATCCCTATAAGGTGTCTTCTCTGAGCCCTCAGCAGCAAAGACACACGTGGCTTAGCATATCTTTGGGGGCAGATGAGCGGGTGCCTGGGCACCTGAGGGCTCACAGGTGGCCGTGTCTACAGCTCCATCAGATCCCTTGAACCAAAGGGAAGCCTATGGCCCAACAAGGCTATAGGGAACATCCCCATATAACTTCCCTGTATCTGAAAACAGCAATACAAAAAACTGAAACTTCAGCTCTTGCATTGGCAGCAGAACTGTGGGAAAAGTTTCAGATGAAAGGAAAATCAGGGAAGATTGGTCTTTTGGCTCTGACTTTTCAAAAAAAGGCAAAAATGACTCTCCCCTTAATGAAGGGTGGCTGGGGGAAGCTTAGAAGATTCACCGATTTGGTTACATTTTAGTTGGCTTATCTAAACCAGATCCAAATGATCTAAGACTTTTGGGTTATAAAATGGGAGTGGAATTCTTAAGGCAGACACGTAAAATTTCCAAGGCTCCCTGTTTCTTGTCATCCTTTCAGCAATGCGGTCCCAGCAAAAACCAGCTAATAGAATCTCATGATCCAAAATTAATT
The DNA here is from genome assembly GCA_028533885.1 of Nasua narica. Classification (NCBI taxonomy): domain Eukaryota; kingdom Metazoa; phylum Chordata; class Mammalia; order Carnivora; family Procyonidae; genus Nasua; species Nasua narica. The sequence goes on from CM052814.1 coordinate 12,839,497, forward strand.
TGGAAAAAAAAATAACCAGCCAGAATTTTTTAACCTAAAAAACAGGGTGGCAATTTAGGTTGGATTTGCATTTTCGGCAAAGGTCCACGTCAGGCTTGCCTTTGTGTTTGTGGACACACCAGGTCTAACTTTATTTTTTGACAAATAAAAATTATATATATTTAAGGTGTACAATGTGATGTTGCAATATATGTGTACTTTGAGAAATGACTACCACAATCCAACTGATTAATGTAGCTATCCTTCATCAAGTTTAATTCTAACAAAGACAGTTCCAGAAGCCTGGGGCACCAGCAAAGCTGAGAAAAAGCTGGGATCCAGTAAATGCTCCCAGAGAGTCACCTGATTTCAGACTAGAAGTAGGTAGCTTCCTCCTCAATTATGCTCCTCTGGAGGAGGGAAGAGGAGAAACTGAAAAAGAGGCTTTTTTTTTTTTTTTTAAAGATCTGATTTATTTATTTGTCAGAGAGAGAGAGAACACAAGCAGGGGAGTGGCAGGCAGAGGGAGAAGCAGGCTCCCTTCGAGCAAGGAGCCAGATGTGGAACTCGATCCCAGGACCCTGGAATCATGACTTGAGCCGAGGGCAGATGCTTAACCAACTGAGCCACTCTGGCGTCCCTGAAAAGGCTATTTTTTAAAATAAGATTTTACTAATCTAGAAAAGGCTTAACTTCCACCCTAGATCCTTCCCTGACTCTATTCTATTCTCTTATTTTCTTTCTCTGAACTATAATATTTGCCAGAAATTTTGATTTTAAAACTGGTAACACAACTCGTTGTGTTTCCTTATGGTCACATAAAAGACAGTCTAAGGGTGATAGATCGATTTCAATTTGTGTTTGGCAAGCTGGAAATCAGAGGGTTGAAATTCATTTACAGTTTGAAATTCATATTCAATTGGCATACAACGCATTACATTGTATTGACTGTGATACATGTAACTGAGGTTCTTACCTTTAAATTATGTTATAGCCATAATTTGTTAATTTAATTTTTGATGTTTTTAAATTACAGAAGTGGGGCGTGGGTTTATTTTCGTATTCTGAAATGACAACAGTTTAAACCCAATGATGATGTTAATTTCCAATTTAGTGTTTTACAAAATATTTCAGCTCTCATAGAAATTCAGGCATGCAGAGTTGGTAAGATCACGATTTCTGACTTTTAAAAGTTTACATGTGAAATAGTATGATTTACATTAACAAAAAATACAGGTAAAATGAAATGTTTTTGTTGATACACATAGTAGATGGTTTATCTCTTTATCATATTAAAACAGCACTTAAATTAGATGTATTTAAATTATTCTTAAAGTAACCATCCAGATTTACTTAGGATCTACCTTTAGTTACATCTTAACTGTTACCCAGATCAAATATAAGTTATCACCTTTAGTCGGATCAATAAAACTATGCTTTTGTCTAGTTCATAGAAAATCTAGTTCTAGCAACAAATTCATACTCCTGCCTTTCACACATACACATACACATGTGCATCACCAGGAAAACTCAAACAAGAAAATACTGCCTTTCTAAGGGGCTTCTACTCATATTCCTTAATCGAATAACGCTGTGATAGAAAGCAACCCTCTCAAGATAACATACCAAAATATAGAGGAAAAAGCACAAGAAAATGCAAAGATGATGAATCTGCTCAAATATGGGAACCTCGGAATTTTGTGGCATCAAGTACAGAAGAGGTCGTTTACCTGGTTCTCTCTTAGTGCTCATTTCAGCGCGTCCCCTAGTTACCTTGAGGATATTTTTTTACAGTTTTGTGGCAGTCAGCTAATAAATTTCATCAAATTTCATAGATACAAGAGGGTCAGTTTGGCTAGTTGTGAAACCCTAAGATCGGTTGCTTTTTGGAAAAAAGTTTCTGCAGCTATTGTCCCAAACTTTGTTGCTTCAGAAGAGATGCCTACGGTTTCTTCAGACCATCGCGTTTTGTTTTGTTTTTATGGTATTGTTTCCGCACTAGAATGGCTGGGATCTCCCTTTATCCCTGAAGCCTCCGAACAGTGTTCAATGTATTTTATTGTGTGAACCCTAATACAAACAGGAAAAGGGCAATTCTATTAGCCTCATAAAGCTTCATATCTGGGAAGCTTTCTTCATCTTTGTTTTTGTTCTTTCCTTTTTAAAAAAAGATTTTCTTTTTTTATTTGTTTGTTTATTTATTTATTTATTTATTTAAAGAGATGGAAAGACAGAGAGAAATCACGAGGCGGGGAGAGGCGAGGAGCAGAGGGAAAGGGACAACCAGACCCTGTGCTGAGCGCCTACCCTGATGTGGGGCTCGATCCCTCAACCCTGAGATCACAACCTGAACCGAAATCAAGAGTCAAATGTCCTACTGAACCACCCAGGTACCCCTTTTTTTGTTGTTATTTCTAGGAGAGAATACTTATTTTTCAAGACCTGAGTCTCCATGAATCAATCTTTCCATTGCTAACAATTCTCTCGTATTTATATCTATATATTAATTGGTTCTGAAATCTGGCATAGTTTCTCAGCTTACTGTCTATTTCATTCTTAGAGCGTTCTGTGACACAGAGTCTGCATTTTAGCATTTTAAAACAGAATTTACTTTGATTACTGTTTTTGTCTTGAAAATTCTTATCTCAGCCTGCTTGAAGCAGAAATAATATTCTCACTGAGAACACGATGTTCTGTAAATATTTCTTATACTTCATGAAATAAATCTGTCCATTTTTTCTGAGTAACTAATGCTTTGTTCTCTTACGCCACAAAAGATTTTCAAAGGCTCGTGTTTATTTTTCTGTTTCCTCATTCTTGGATAAGGTAATGAACAAGCCCTGAAAGGCTGGGTTAAAGCCTGTGCTTACCAACCTTCTCATACAGAGCAAGAGAGCCATGCCTGGTGTTGGAAGACAGTAAGCCTAAAATCATTATTCTAAATAAATAAATAAATAAATATTTAAAAAATTTAAAAAATAAAGTCATTATTCTTACCAACGCCTACATGCTAACCATTTCCTCCACCATAATCCGTAGCTGGAGAGACAATTGCTGTCAAAAAGTTCTAAACAAATGCAAATTCCCTCACCAGGGCAATCCCTTAACTGACTGAACCACCCATGTGCCCCAACAAAGTGTTTTATATGGTCAAATATTTCTTTTTTAAATTTAGGCAACTAAGGTATTTCATCCACTCTATCTTTTCCTTTTATCAGGCCACTATGAGGTAACTATAGGCATTTTTGAAATTCCAATAAAATAATTTAAATTTGGGATCAATTTAGTTTGCTGCAGTGGAATATATCTGTGGGCTCATAGACACTTCCATGCATGCATAGGTAAATTTTTGCTGGCCGTGCTAGTGTAGGAATGGCTTCCACGAACATTCCTACTGGCCACATCAAAACCCCACCCTAAGTTGTGACAGAACAATGCAGGGCCGCAATAGGACCACATGCTAGAGCACCCAGCACAAGAAGTGTGTGAGTAGCTGAGAAGAAGTACGTCTAAAATGGGTGGAATCCAAATTTTACGCATGGAAAATTCTTCTAAATCTTGTAGATCAAATAGGAAAGAAACTTGATGCTTTTCCCAAATTTGGCAACAACTCTAAAAACTTGCAACATTATGAATGAGTTGTTTGAAAAAAACATCATTAAATTGTCAGTATTAGATTGTGTATCTCAAACTAATATAACACTGGATGTTAATTATACTTCAGTAAACAATAATTATCAATATTACAAATAATTTCGAAGCAACCATAAAAGAGGAAGGATTGAATTATCTTTCTATGTCTGGTGTAGAAAAAAAAAAAAGTATTCCAAAATCATTATGTGAAGAAGCATTGAATAATTATGTAATAAAATTAATTAAAATTATTAGTTAATTTTTTAAATCATGTTCTTTTTTGACTTTTTTATTGCAATATTTTTCAGGTTTTTAAACACATCTTAATTTGTGGTGATTTCTTTTTCATTTTAAACAAATATTAACTTTCACATCCAATTTTATATTTTTAGTTTTGTACTTCTTTAGGAGACTCTTAAATCTTTTATGACTTTTGATCCCACAAAACCTGGAGTCATGTTTCTGATCCACTGGAGAAGAGTCTGTGTAACCCAACTGTCCTCTTTCCCTTGACCCGCTCTTGATGGTCAATAACCTACTCAATTGTCCTTCTCACCCTCCAGCCTCACCTTCCACCACGCCCCATCCCAACGCTGGGACCCCTGCCAGTTGCACTTTAAGCTGCTGTAATATTGCACTATACCCAGCACACTTTTCTTTCTTGCCACCATACCTTAAGCATACTTTCCCCTCTGCCGGAAAGTTCTACTCAGGACCCCAGCCACTGCACCTATCCAGCCCCCCAAATTCTGCTCAGGCATCACTCCTCTGCTCCTCCCTGGCTTCTCCACAAGAAAGTCATCACCTCCTCCTCTGCACCAACTTTGAACTTGGAGTTCAAACCTTTTAGTATCGCATGCATTATTTTGATTATTTGTGGGCGGGCCTTTCTTAGTAGGCAATGGGATCTTCAAAGACACAAAACACATTTTATTCGCCTTTCTCTAAATCTCAGTTGATATTGTCAGTAATCCATATATCTCATCCCCAGATATTATACTTTGGCATAAGGAGTGTGTTGAGCTGAAGACAATGAAGAAGTAGCAAATGTAGAAAGAACTCTCTGCCCTCCCTTTAATTGCCTAAAAACAGGACACGAATTTCCCTTTGTGAAGATCTTCCCCCTCCCCTCACCAAAACCAGGAAGAGAACAACTCTCTTCACTGGAGGCAAAGTCAGCACTGAGATAGGTCTGCAAACAAACCTTAGTGAAATAACCCTTATCTTCCATTAGTCCCCCGCCCCCTATAAATTTACCTTCCCACAGTAAACCACCCCTAGAAACTTAAACCCCTTTGTTAAAATGGCATGTAAGACCCCAGGTCTAACCACCTCTTTGCATATTTATTTCTTTTCTATGAAAGTCTCCATGCACAGAAAAATATTAAAATATTAACATCAAATAAAGCATATGTGCCTTTTCCCCCATTAATCTTCCTTTTGTCAGTTTAATTCACAAGCTGCAGTCACTTAAACTAAGAGGGTAGAGAAAGCTTTTTCCTCCTTTGCAATGGTAATTAAACTGCAGTGACTTACATAGAGTTCAGTTGTAGTTTATGCTGTGTGAAATTAAGGTTAACCTCACGGTCTGTGATCAAGGATTAGAACAAATCTAATAGGCTCAAACCTGAGTGTGAGCCCAGTCTATGGCCCCACCAGCCTCCGACTGAGCTAAGTCATTTAACTGGACTGAGCAGGGACCACTAATCATGTATGTAACAAGACAGGCTTCTGGTGGAAAATCCAGTACTGTACCACCTTGAACAGAGATTACATTATCACATCACCCACTACGACACTCAGGGAACTTGAAAACAAGCCTCACGTTAGTCCTCCCAGAGGCCAAACTTAGTTAGCTCAGAAACTGCTATTATCACAGGAAAGGTGGTGTGTGTGTGTGTGTGTGTGTGTGACCTGAAGTTAGTAACTTCCTCAAACTCTTGGGGCGTTAGAGGAGCCAGCACTCATTTTGCCATTGGTTCTTCCTGAATATTAATAATCTCTGTTTACTTTAAAAGGAAATGTACTCCATGTGTTCCAGAATCATTTGTACTTAAATCACCACATGGGAGACATAAATGGATATTACATGTATGTACCCTTGGACGTTTTTAGATGTGGAAGAGACTACTTTTATCTTTAAGATGAGCAGTTGTCATTTGGATGTCGGAGAGGGGAAAAAAGAAGCTACGACTTCTTCCCCCTGGTTTGGCTACTCATTCCATATGTAATCTCAGACAGTGGGAGGTGTCTTCCCATTGAACTTGAGTCATTACAGCAAATCCTTCTGGGTACTGTTGAACCACATATTAATTTAGGATGGAGTTCAAACCTTTTAGTCTCATGCTCTTTAGCCCCACTGATGATCAAGGGACCAAATCTTCTGCACCTTCATTCATAGACAGGAACCACATATTTGACCCAAAAGTTAAAGATACTATTCTTCTCCTGACCCCTGCAGCCAGGTCTTCATTCGCCTGTGAAGAACCCTTCTGCTCAGAGATTTACCAACCTCAAACCCTGGAACAGTTTGTTCAGTGATGAAGGATATAGCCTCTTC
>CM052814.1:12845768-12925588 GCA_028533885.1 Nasua narica
TGCTAAGCGAAATAAGTCAGTCAGAGAAAGACAATTATCACATGATCGCTCTGATATGAAGAATTTGAGAGGCAGGGCAGGGGGTTATGGGGGGGGTGGGGAAGAGAAATGAAACAAGATGGGATGGGGAAGGAGACAAACCATAAGAGACTCCTAAACTCACGAAACAAACTAGGGGTTGCTGGGAGGTGGGGGGGGGATAGGGATATGGACATTGGGGAGGGTATGTGCTATGGCAAATGCTGTGAAATGTGTAAGCCTGATGATTCACAGACCTGTACCCTGGGGTAAATAATACATTATATGTTAATTAAAAAATTAAAAAAAAAATAAAAAAATAAAATACTCTTTAAAAAGGTACTATTCAGGGCACCTGGGTGGCTCAGTCATTAAGCATCTGCCTTCAGCTCAGGTCATGATCCCAGGGTCCTGGGATCGAGCCCTGTATTGGGCTCCCTGCTCAGCGGGAAACCTGCTTCTCCCTCTCCCACTCCCTCTCTTTGTTTTCCCTTTCTTACTATCTCTCTCTGTCAAATAAGTAAATAAAATCTTTTTAAAAAATTAAATAAATATTCTATTCAATAAGTGTAGAGACTCCAAAAAAAAATTTAATAAATAAAAAGGCACTATTTGAATGAATTTCAGTCTCTCTGGTATGGCTTCTAGTACATTGCCATAATAAGAAGGAGGAGGAGGAGCAGGAGGAAGACGGGGAGAACAGGGAGGAGGGCAATGAGAACTCACAGAAACCGTGTGCGTGCAATGCTAGCTCAAGGAGAAGTTAACACTTCAGCTTCCATTAGTAGGATTCTGATACACAAGCAACAGCCATGAAGGTCCTAATAATTCTAGAATGAGCTGCTCATATACAACTACCAGTCTGCCTGCCATAGACTAATGTTATTATCATTCAGCGCTATATCCCTCAGCAGAGTTCACGTGGATCCGATCCTTTGCAAGGTGTTCTCTTCTTCCAGAGTGTAGTTTCATCTATCCATGCAAACCAAGCAGAAAGCTCCTACGGTCTTCTGTCCCTTTGGTGCTGGAAGACAGAGTCAGACTGAGTTTCAAATTAATGAATTCTATTCAACATCGCTTAGATTTTTCAAAGATACGCAAAATTAACATATCAGACATAAACTCCTGACATGTCCTCAATTTTGAGGCTTCCCCATGTTTTCCCTCCCAGGAAATGTTGTCACTATCCACCTCCTTTGAGAGCAAAACCCAACTACTCCCCTCTACCTCAGCACCAATTCTTAATCCCCAGACCTTGTTGGTTTTACCCCTTACATAATTCTCAAATACAGGCTTTCCCTTAACATTTGTAGGGTCCAGGCCAAGAGCCCAACATACGATACGTCTAAATATTTAGAAGGTATGAATTAAGTAAGTGAACTGTTAGGTAAAATAGTTCTATTCTCAATCATTGACAAAAGTACTTTCCCAAAGACTCAGAGAGCAGGGTTCAAGTGAGAAATCCTCTCTCTCCTTGAAGGCCATATCCTTAATTGCATATTTCCTATCATCCCATCCCACCCGCGAGGGACTCTGTGGAGACACATAGGCACCCAGACTTTATGTCTGAGCCCTGCAAGCTTTCTTCACAACCTCTGCACACAGCTTCTCCTAGGCCACCCTGAGGCCTGGGGCCATTCACTCTATATGTTCCGAGCAGCCCTGGGGGGACACAGTGGAAAGAGGACAGCACAGGCCTTGGAGGGGCATATAGGACCATTTGGGCTGAATGAGTGGATGAAGAGTCCCTGGCCCAGGTTTAAGTGTCCATAAAGCAGAGCAAGATGCTGATTTATACATGCCAGAGAAGCCCACTATCTAGCCCAGGTCTGGCGTATAGTAGGTGTTTCATAAGTATTTGATTTAAAAAGGACATGATTGAATTAATGGACGTTCATCTTTCACATCAGCACGCAAACTGGGATGCCTTGATCCCTTCCTTAACAGTGCAATTCTCAGTCCTGGGGTTGGTCCCATTATACGTCTTACAAAATGATTTACCTAGAAGCAAAGGCAGCATATTTGTCAGGTTTAAAGATGACATAAAGCTGAAGGAATGTGGAAGAAACTAATGGAGTTTGTACCAGAAAAATGACTCACAATGATCTTCAGTGATGACATAAAATGATTATATAAAACCAAAATGAGCTTCATTTAAATGACCGCTGGCTTCACTTCGGTGAAAGTGAAAACTCTTCCAGTTCTGTTGCTATTATTGTTATTCATTACTATCCATCTATCTTCTTTATACAGATATATCTGTGTATGGAGAGAAACGAACTTGTATACACTTTTATTGTTTAGAGAATGGAAATCACTTGGTATATACCATTGTGTACTCTGCTTTTTTTTCTGGTTAACACCACACCATTAAATATTCTTCTGAAGTACAATTTTCCAATACCACAGGAGGCATTCTGTCATTTATTGAACTATTATAAGATTGTTTTCAATTCTGTTACTTTGGGTGTTGTTGCCATGACCATTCTTAAAAATAAATGTTTATCTAAATCCTTAATTCTTGACAATAACTCCTTAAATTTGATTGTTGCCATATACACTGAGAACTCGCCTTCCAAAAAGGCTGTATCAATTTACTCTCCTGCCAGTGGCATGGCAGGTCCCTGTTTCCCTGTTCCCTTGCCAAAATTTCTGGTTCAATCTTTGAAAAATCTCTGTCTCGGTTACACGTGGTATCTCAACTCTTTTGACTTACTTGTTTCATTGTTTGTGAGGCAGAATGACTTCTACTTTATCAGCTGTTTGTATTTCCTCTGACAAAATGAAACTTAAAATATATACTTTTACACTTGTTTCTCCAAAACTCAAAAATATGGAGATCGTAGCATGAAGAAATGTCACTTGATAGAAGATTGCATGAAAGGGAAAATAAAAAAAAAAATGCAGGGGGAATAGGACAGCTGTCTTTAAATATTTGAACAGTTAGCATATAGAAAAGGAATAATGTTTAGTTTATATTTTTCCAAAAGGAAAAAGTAGGGCAAGCAGATGGAAAGTTACCGGTTGGCAGACTTTAGCTCATCTGAAGAAAGAACTTTTTAACTGTCTCAGCTATCCAAAGAGGGAATGGGTTACCTCACATTGTGAGATTCCTGCCACTAATAGAGTTAAAGAGGATAAATAGTTTGCTGCTGGGAAGTTGTAGAAGGAAGGGCTTCCTGTACTGGGTTAACCGGATGACTTTAAATGTCTCCTCAAACACCATGATTCTCTGCTCCTGAGAACCTAGGTTCACAGTAATTTCTTTTCTTTTTTTTTTAAGATTTGATTTATTTATTTGAGAAAGATGGAGGAAGAGAAAGAGAGAAGAACAATCAGGGGGGGAAGGGCAGAGGGAGAGGGAGAAGCAGGCTCCCCACTGAGCAGGGAGCCCGATTCGGGGCTCAATCCCAGGACCCTGGGATCATGACCTGAGCCAAAGGCAAACACTTAACAGACTGAGCCCCCACCCCAGTGCCCCACAGCAATTTCTTTAATAAATATATTACTATTTACTACTTTTAATATTAACTACCATGTAAATGAGAATGGAAATATCTTGAAAAGAACCATTTTTATATCATCTAATCAAGAGATTGTGGCAACTGGGTTCAGGGGGTGGGGTTTATTATTATTTTTTACTCTTATCTAAGCACACAAATTTAAACTCACTTCTTTAGATTTTTATCTGCTCACCTTAGAATATGTTTATATTCTATTATAAATAAGATTACTGGAGCTGTTAAACCTTAAAGTAAGTAACTTTTTAAAACATGAACAGTTTAATAAAAGACTAACAGAAATTAAAAAGAATTGTCTGGTCAGCAGGGCTGCTAGAATATGCGAGCACTTTGTTGGCGTTTCAGTGGAAGTAACTTATGCCCTTAAAAGTAATGAAACTCTCTTGCATTAAACTAATCTATACATTTTTGCTAAATTAGATGTGCCCCCCAATAGCAAGTTCAAAATTTCTAGTTTGGAGGATTGGCTCCATTTGCAATCTACAGGAGATAATAAGATCAAACTCTTAAAACATTTTCATTTTCATTTTTTCATGTAGGACGTGTCCTCTCCTTTCTTCTCTTGAGTCACCCAGTAAAGTAACACCCTAACTTCCTTCACCTTCTTTCAAAAGAGAGAAGACTGTTGGATGCATCTTATGTCAACCCTGAGGAGCATAATCGTTCCACAAGAAGAGGCCCCTTTGCTGCATTAAGCTGTAAAAATCAGCCTTCGCGTTTGGTTTATAAAAGCGGGCATCACATTGCAGAGCGTGGGGATTCGGAATCAATTAGTCAGATCTAAGGCTTTAATTCATCCTAATACAGTAATGAGCAAGGCATGCTGTGGTATGCATTAGCGCCCGACTCTTTTCCAATATTCCACTATGGATTTGGGTTTGTTTTTTTTTAAGCCCAGCTTGTTAAGTGATACCAGCCTACATTGTGTTATATGATCTTGCTGATACCGCAGATAAAACATAGCTGCTATTTATTTTGGTAATTTAATATGGTAGAAGGACTTAGAAAACTGTGCTGTTCACAGGCTATTTTGGGGTAACAGTGACCCACCCTGGGCCAGAGAAATTGAGTTAAACTGGGTCCCCTGTTTTCCATTCTGTTTTGTAGCAACGTGCTTCTGGGCTATGTTTAACCCCCAGAAAGCTGGAAATGCCGGCTGGGTTGGGAAGAAAAGCCCGTAGACCGGCTGCCATGCAGCATCAGGTCATCTCTATTTCTGGCAAGTCATTTATGGTTTTCCTCCTCCCGTTTCCAATTTAGGGAACTAATAGCTTCTTTTTGGAATGCTTACTTTCTAAAATTATTTGAGGGTAAAAGAGACCTCATCTGGCCTTCTTCATTTAGCTTGTAATGGAAATGCACCCAAGCAGAGTCGAGAAATTCCAGGTGAGAGGCTCCTGGGTGGTTCAGGCCATGAAGCAGCTGCCTTTTGCTCAGGTCACAATCTCGGGATCCTAGGATTGAGGCTCACTCCACCCGCTCACCCCCCCACAGTTCCATGGGGCTCTCTGCTCAGCAGGGAGTCTGCTTCTCCTTCTCCCTCTCGATTGTGCTCTCTCTCTCTCTCTCTCTCAAATAAATAAAAATCTTAAAAAAAAAAATTCCAGGTCATAGAAAAATCTAGATGCCATTCAGACCTCTTCTGCCTTGTTCTGGCAGAGTCGATCAAATGAGCATAACTAAGAGTTCAAGAATAAAAATGGAAACACAGTCAGGTAAGCCTGGCTACTTGAGGTTTCCCCAGAACACTATACTTTCCCACTTTCATGCCTTTGGGTATGTTACTCTCTTTGCCAGGAATGTCAGTCAAAATCTCTGGGGAGTGGTTTGGGGTGAGACACCGGGAGAATTTTCCAAATACATGTGCCTCTTTCCTCTATACTTCCTGCTCACCCCCACTGGGAACCCTGGTTTATAAAGTACCAAGTAACTACTGACAGAGTTGATGTTTTTACACAATTAGTAGAGAGAAAGATAAGTAAAATAATACTATTTTCAGTCATTCAATCTAGTTTTTTGCTTCCTTCTTTTTTTTCCATCTACCCTTCTTTCTTGGTATTTTTGAAGGAAAGCCGTGTGTCAGGACCTCTGCTAAGTGGTGGAGATAAAGAAATAAATGAGACTTCATTCTTGTGAAGCTCATGAAGATCTAGATAGAGAAATAAGTACATATATAAAGAATTCACTTAATGGGCAAACATATAGGTAAGGTGCTCCACTGGCATGACCTAACTACTACTGGAATGAAGAGTACCGTAAGAGCCAGAAGATCCAAAAAGGAGGAACAAATGCCCAGAGATGGACATTTGTTGTCCAATCTTTGGTGGGTGTTTTGAACACAAAACCTATATAATTTCTCAGAGCCCCTCCACTGCCTCCTTCATTCTTTCTTAGTGCCAAGCCGCCTAGTCATGTGCCAAGCTGCCTCTTCCCTTCTTAACTTGGTTCGAATGCCATGCTATGGAGCATCATGGGGTCTGCCTTCCTGAGAGGTTGTAAAGGGGCAGATGTCGCAACTTAGAACCTCAGGAAAATTAACTCCCAGAGGTTGAATCTTGGCTAATGGGAAACAAGAGACCAGAGGAAACTCAGCATGGAATTTCTTTCTCTGCTATCTTCTCCATGGACTACTCTGAGGTGTGATTCTCCTTGCAAACCTACCAGAAATTTCTTCCCCATGAAGTGATACACTTGTTGACTAATTATTTGTGTCTTTTTCAACTCATTGTGAAGCAGTGGCCAACAAAGTAACCCATCACATCACATTACTTCCCATCATTCCTTGTCTCAAGGTCCCTTTTTCCCCTCAGTCCCACCATCTTAGGCTTGCACCTCTGAAATCAATTGTTGACATTTTAATCCTTGCTTCAGGCTCTGCTTCCTAAAAAATCAAGAATATGACAGCTGGATATGTGAATACCTGATGATTCTTCTTCCACAGTGAGAAAAGAATTTTTAAGGGGGAAAAAAACTGGATTAACTCCTCTTTGAAATCTTGTTTGCATATCTTGGTTACTATATTAAGTGTCTGTTGATAGGATAAAGAAAATGTAGTGTATATACAGAGAGAGCAGGAGTTTATTCAGACATGAGAAAGGAGTACATCCTACTACTTGGAACAACATGGATGGACCTTGAGTTCATTATGCTAAGTGAGATAAGTCAGGTAGAGAAAGATAAGCACTTTATGATATCACTTATATGTGGAATTTTAAGAAACCACACTTATAAAAATAGGCAATATAAAGGTGGTTACTGGGGGATAGGGAATGGGGAAATAAGACAGATGTTGTTTATAGGTACAAACTTAGAACACATAGTAAATTAGCCTTAGACATACTATGCAAAGTATAGTAAATATGGACAATACGGTATTATAATCATGAAACTTACTAAGAGACTAGAACTTAATTGTTACAGCTACTGAAAAGAGGCTAATTACGAAACCTGATAGAGGTGCTAATTATTGATACAATGACAATCATATCCCAATATACAAATGTATCAAATTAACATGTTATATACCTTAAATTTACTCAAGGTTATATGTCAAATATATTTCAATTAAAAAATTTAAAAATTTTAAAAATTCTTGTTTGTTTATTCTGTAAATTAAAAACACTAATTACTGACAAGTTGTTTTCTAGTGATTATAGAACCTCGAATGCTGATATGTTTATCCATTTTCTGGTAAGTGGAATTAGTCTGTTCACGGAATATTCAAGGACAGGTCCTAGCTCTTCATATTTCATAGAAGCTGTTGCTAGCTATCTTTTACTCCACTGTTCATCTTCTTGGGCAGACTCAAGGGTTGTATAAAACAAAAAACCTGAACATTATTTTCTAAGTAGGAAGAGACAAAGTCTTACACATTCATCATAAAGTGGCCATGAGGAATATTTTTCTTCCAAATCTAAATTTCTGCTTCCTGAACTAATCCCATATATGTTATATCCTTCTGCTCTACATCCTTCCCTATAAATGATAGGGGCCACTTCTTTCCTATTGCTCTCATTCTTCTCCTTGGCCTCTGGTAGTTGCAGAGTTCTCTGAACCACTATTATCTGCCTTTCTCTTCCATTTCTTTCCAAAAGATACATAATCTGTATGACTTTTCAAATGACTTCCTTAGGAAATGCGAAACTATCCTATAATTTGTTTTTGAATTATTTTGTATGCATACTTCACCTTTATCTCGGTGTCTTTCCTGACACCTGTCTAAAATCTTCCAGTAGGCACAAATGGATTACTAGTTAGAAAAACAGTTTTTCTTAACTTGCCACAAATACCAGTAGTTCAAAGGCAACAAATGTTCAAAGAAAATAAAATGTTGAAACACAACCACCACCACCACCTCTTGCCTAAATAGCAGCTCCATGGGGGATATTCGACAGTTTGGTTCACTGCTCTATCCTCAGAACCTAGAACACTTGCAGCACAATAAACATCTGGCAAATGAATAAATTAATAAGTCAATGTGCAAAGCTCTATTTAAGATTCATGCAAACCTAGTCAAGATCACATCTGAATCCAAGAGAACCCTGAACATTCATTGCAAATGCTACCCCTCTAAAAAAGACTGTCTTGGACTGCATTCCATCCCTAACTTATTCTCCATTCTTTGAATTTCAGTACTGTTTTATCAGCCCATCTCTGACATTTATTCCTTTCTCCCCCAAAGCATATTTTCACTTGCACTTAGATCTTTGAGTTCTAGTTCATCTTCTTATTCTCCACAGTGCCTAGCACAATACCTGGCCAACCTTCATATTGTTGTTGAAGAAGTGTGTGTGTATGCGGGTATGCGTGTATGCGTGTGTGTGTGTGTGTGTGTGTGTGTGTGTAGGTCCTGGTTTATAAAATCAATTCAAACAATTACCTTTGGAGATGCCATAATTATCTCAATCAAAATAATATGCATAGGTAACAGGAAATTAATCCTGATAATGTCTTGTCTAAAGAAGAGAAAAAAGATATGTTCATATGCTAAGCAACAGTGTCTTTTAAGTCATGTAATCCACCCTAAAGGCTTGGGGTGGGGGAAGCCCAGGCAAAAATTACATCAATATCATATTTCCCCAGAATAATTACCTTAGGCATTCATCCGCTGATGTATCTTCAACCATGCACATACTTAAGACAAATTATATTATTATTTTTACTTATAAAAGGAAAACACAGGATTTCCTCCTCATACATCTTTTCTGGTTGACCCCACATTTGCTCTGACTCCATTGCTCTAACACTCACTCTGATTTTTCTCTAAACTTCTGGATCATAATTCACCTAGATCATTAGCAATTTTCTTCCTTTATTGCATGATTTCTGTCTGCCCCTGGGTGGCTTTATTTTAATTAGAAAAAAAAAATAGAATGGAAAAGTTTCAAGTGTAAACACACAGAGGTTTTGTTGGCAAATATGAGTTTGGCAGAAGAAAGGCCCGTGGTCAGCTTAGCTGCACTTTATTGGCTCAAAAACAAGAACAATTTTGAAGGAAATTAGGATAGTTTTTTTAAAGTGACAATTTTCTCCATCAGGTAGATTACACTATTTCCTGTTATTTTATGATACTGATATTTCACTTATACATTTTCTCCAGCTCCCATAAAATTTTCCATCTGGAGTGTACTTTTCTAATCCCTTTGTAAGCCTTTGGATTCGGTTTCTCCTTTTTTTTTTTTTTTAAAGTGTCAGTCTCCAGCAACCTTTATCAGATACCAGGGAACATAAGTTTACATCTTAGTTAAGGAGCTTACCCACTCAGGGAAAGCAACCTGTATAGCCCTCGAGGGTGGAGGCCTGGAGAGAAATCAGACTCAACTACTAAAGTTACCTTTGCCTGAAACCTTAGCTCATGCCTTGAACGGCTTACAACTAAAATCCTTGAAAATTAAGACTCCTAGAGCTTCAAGCCGGTAGACGTTTTTCCATACAGGAGATGAAAGAGCAGGTACAGCCGAAGTTTCTTTCAAAAGGGAGGAACAGCATTTGGCTGAGGTCTGTAGGAAAAGAAAAATAAAGTAAATGCTCTTTAAAAGCTTAAATAGTACCAAGCAGATCTTTTTCTCCCCCTCTGTCCCCGTGGAGCTGTAAAGTCTTCCCAGGCAATGACCAGGCAGAAGAAAAGAAAGAGACAGAACAAAGCCTGAAGCGTCATGTGGATAAAGTTACAGACTGATTAAAACTCATGTGACGAGATTTTATTAGTGATGGAGCAAAGCGGGAAACATTTTTTTTATGCACGTTATTTCCTGTTTCTGGAGTGCAGTCGGTTGTTTCTTTCATTCGTCGAACATGGCACTCAGTTGGCTTCCTCTTGTTCATCTTTCTTTATTGGCCGTGCCATGGTTTAACTTGCCTACCTTGGACATGTCCTTGTCCTCTCTCCTATTTCTGGTGGCTTTGTTCCAATAGCTTTGCCATGACTTCCAGAATTTTAATAGCGCCCCAGGAAAATTTGTTGAGAGAAAAATATGAGAATGATAATAAGCATGTTTACCGGAATTTTTAAGTAGGAAAGCTGAGAATAAATCCTGAATTCTGAAAGGTGGAGGAGCATTTCCTCTGTCCAAATGGAGGAAGAGACAGGCATATTGCTGGTTGTGTGGTCACACCGATGATCTAGGGCAAGTTGGGTACAAGGCCAGAGAGAAGATGGAGGGGTCTTGGGGAGCCAGAAGGATAGGGAGTGGAAGTGATGCCCAAGGAACCTCTTGTGGGGAGGATGCTGTGGCATTAAGGACCACAAACATTACTGTCTTCCTTCTCAGTGATCTGGAGTGTTCTAGAGTACAATTCCAGGGTTAGGCTGTCTGCTTCATTCCACCAGCACTATTAATACAAAAGTTTGGACAATTATCTAGATAATTCCTATCAAAGAAAAACTATCAGGAAAACAAAAATTTCACTGTATTTACATTCAAAGTATGTCGTGATTGCTCACCAATCCAAATCGAATTGAAAAATACTGCCTGACATACTAAATATTTGGTTTATATCTGCCAGTGAATCAATGCATGAATGGAAGAGTAAGCTGAGCCAAGGCTTCCATTTTACTCTCTACTTTGCCTAAATCAATACCACATCAGAACCTGACCTGAACCATTTTATAGTAAACATCTTACATTTATTCCTCAAGTATTTTACAAAAGTTCTAAAAGTTGCCAGCCATTTAGATACTCATGGCCTATTGTATGCTATTGCATTTTTGCAAGTGCAAAACCATTTCTTGAAATTATGGTGCTAGCCAAAGGATCACCCCGTCTTTGGTTGCAAAAATGATAAAAATTGAATTTTTTCTGGGGACTAAAATCTGTTGGAGAAAAATAATAGATGGGAATTAATTGGAGAACAATTTACTGGAAGGGGATCATCACATTATGTGAAAGACAATGTTGATCTATTAAATACTCCTGTGACTTTGCATTTTAAGAATAATGCATTTGGGCACCTGCATGGCCCAGTCAGTTAGGTAGAGTCCCAGGATCGAGTCGCACATCAACCTCCCTACTAAGCAGGGAGTCTGCTTCTCTGCCCCTCCCCTGATTGGTGCCCTCTCTCTCTCTCTTTCTCTTGCTTGCTCACTCTCTCTCTCTCTCTCTCTCAAATAAATAAATAAAATCTTTAAAAAGAAGAAGAAGAAGAAGAAGAAGAAGAAGAAGAAGAATATATGTAAGCAAAATCAGTGAATGCACGAAGAATATAAGCCAGTTTCACTTTGTGGAGCTCCTTCTAGGATGGTCAGTCATATTTGTTCTCCTTAATGCTTTCAGGAATTCTTATCCACACATCTTATTACTATAATTTGTCAAACTTTCACTTCAAAATTATGTGTAAAGGAAAAACATTTTCCTCTCTCTGCATCCAAACTATCAAAGCAACTGTTTGCAGTGTTTGACACTGAGATGATAAATCCAACCACCTAGGAAAATATGAGGTAAAAATCCAGTAGGAAGGAATTGAAAAGATCCCATTAGACTGATTTTCCTACTTAATTGAATAATCTGAGGAATTTATTTGGCCAAATAGACTTTAAACAGATGAGTTAATAATCCTTTTAGGTAGGTTAGAAAACCTAAATCAAGAAGCTAAGGTATTCTCTTTTTAATTTAACCTTAATTTTAAAGACATATAACATATCAATCATTTTCAAGTGTATAGTTCAGTAGGGTTAATTATACTCACATTGTTGTGCAACGGATCTTGAGAACATTTTCTAACATTTTCAAAAAGATTTTATTTAAAGAGAGAGAGTGAGCAGGGTGTAGGGGCAGAGGGAGAGGGACAGAAAGAATCCCAAGCAGACTCCTCGCTGAGCATGGACCCTGATGCAGAGCTCAATCTCACAACCCTCAGATCATGACCTGAGCAGGAATCAAGAGTCAGATGTTTAACCAACGGAGTGACCCAGGTGCCCCCAGAACATTTTCATACCCATTAAACAATTCCCCTTACCCTAGCCTGGCAGCCATTCTACTCCTTGTCCTTAGGAATTTGGCTACTCTAGATACTGCCTATAAGTGGGATCATAGAGTATTTTCTATTGTGACTTGCTTATTTCACTTAGTATTATCTCAAGATTCACTCATGTTATAGCATGTGTCAGAAACTTCTTCTCTTTTTTTTTCTAAAGACTTATTTATTTTGAAAGAGAGAGAGAGAGCCCAAGCAGGGGAAGTAGCAGAGGGAGAGGGAGAAGCAGAGAGTCCAATGCCGGGCTGGATCCCAAGAGCCTGTGATCATGACCTGAGCCAAAGGCAGATGCTTAACCGACTGAGCCACCCACCCACCTGAGAATCTTCTTCCTTTTTAAGGTTGAATAATATTCCATTGTGTGGATAATTACATTTTATTTCTCCATTTTGGCATATTTTTGCCAAGATGTTTACTAATCTGTTGTCACCATGTAGACATATTGCCTCCTTCCCTGAAATAAATGATAGTCTTTTATGAGAAAGGGAAAAAAAAGGGTGGGGGGAATAATTGTTTACTCAGCATTTCCCACAAAATGATCTTGCCAGACCCAACCACAATATATAAATATTTTGACTTTTCAAAATTTAGGTGTCTAAAGTCATTATATTTTATCACTCATTTGACTTAAGTGAAAGCTGATTTGATATGTATTCAATATGTACAAATATGTATTTGTAGGCCAAACTCAACTCCATGCTTCTGGAAATCCATGCTGTGACACTACAGAGCTGGCTTCAGGATGTTAAATTTGAAAGAAAATATTCTCTTTTTAAGTATATTAACTCAGCCCTGGTCCCTCCCTGCCCTGCCCTGAATGTACGTATTGTAGCCGCTAAGGTGCCTGAGAAAAGGAGTGATTTCTTTCTTCCCCCTGTGTCACCTCATACCCTAGTTACTCTATAAGTGTGATAAAGGGCCTGGGGGATTGGAAGATCTGTAATTTGGATTTCATACTTATCTGGTTGCTGGATAAAATCCAAGACACCCAGTTCAATTTGATTTTTAGATCGCCGAGGAGGAATGTTTTAATGTAAGTATGTTCCATGCAACATTTGAGACATACTTATCCTGAAACATTCTTCCCGGGCTATCTAAAATTCAAATTGAACTGGGTGTCTTTTATATTTATTTCCTAAGTCTGACCATTCTTGGGGATTCTCTCCCTGCTGCGTAAGACTTTGAACTTCAAAAAGCAAGAAGAGATCATCCAATCAAAGTGTACCAACACTAGGGGGCATTCAAAGAAACTGAGCAGGAGGCCATTCTGGGAGTTAAATAAAGGTCTATAATCCTTGGTTTAAAAAAAAAAGGAGAAGGAGGAGGAGGGCGTGTCCTCCCTGCCACACAGCAAAGAGCAGTAAGGCAGCGAGGACCACGTGAGGATGGGCGGGCTATGGGACCGTAGAACCATCAGATCCACATAAGCCAATCCCATTAGGGACAAGACCAGCCAACAGGGCCAGGTCACTGGCGACCAGGGAGGCCCGAAGGCCACCAGCCAGAGTGACAGAAGCAACAGCTACGGCTACAAAGCAGCTGATCAGACTCTGGCCTCAGCTGCCATAATGAAAGAATTTTACCAGCTTCCAAGAAGGATAGCTGAGCCTCCCAGGTATCCTGCCAAAGGAGGTGGAGTAGATATTTGGGAACTGAAGTGCTGACAATTCTGGCAGTGGGGGCTCATTTCAAAGCCTCTTTTCAAACCCATTGCCCTGGCCCCTTGTTTGCTGCACACACACAGACACACATACACACACCCATACACTCATTCCCAGAGTGACATTCTCAAAAATCAAAGCTAATCAGACTTTTCAAAGGCAGAAAATATACCATTTGCAGCCCCTCCCACCATACCTTCCCAAAGTAGCGGACCCATGTTCTGCATTGCTCTTTCCAACTTGCCTTCAACTCCAGACATCTTCCTAAACTTCTGGACCTTACTGAACTCCCCAGTCCTTCAGGTATAAAGGGAAACACTTCAAGTTAAAAAGATATTCTTGAATTCAAAAATAATAAGATGAGTCAATTCCAAAAGATTCAGTGCAGATAAAACTTAATAAATACCAGAGTATTCGTCCTGAGAATAACGTATTTTTGAGGCACTTCTCATTCTGTTTCCTTAAGAGAAGAATGGGAATTGGAAGTAACAGAGTTGAAAAGCCAGTAATTTCACATCCTCCCTCCAGGTTTGAACTTCCCTGACACTTTCTATTCAAGAAGCTTGACAGCTGGGAAATCAGGTAAGGACAGTCTGAGAAGTCGTCCACCCACTATACATACCTTTCTTTGGAAAACGCAAAGTCCAATTGAAGTGAGATGGATTACAGCGTTTACATAAGCTCTGAACACTTTCCTGTCCTGGTTCTTTCTTATCAGTGGGAGAAAACGTGAAAATAAAGAATTACAGGCTTACTCAGTGACATGAGTCGCATGCTGGGTGCAAAAACCTAAGCTCTCAGTTTATCCAACAGAGGAGGGTACTGACTGGTTATTCTGAAGAAAACTGCTCGCAGTACACTACTAAACTTGATTCTTCTTGGAAAGAAATTCAGAAAGAGTGAACTGAACTACAACTTTTAAAAAATGTAAGCTTGATTCAACTCTCCGCCAAAGGGACCAAGATTTCTGGTGACAGAGCAGATTGCCTTGAGGTTTGAAGACCCTGGACATGAGCAATGATTGCCCATATGATGTGAGTGGAGGCTTCTGGGAAATCTCTCTCAAGTTGGTCTGACTTGTGTGCCTGATGTTGCCAATATTAACCAATAAAGACATCTATGAACATGCATAAAAGGTAGAAAATGAATTTTCAATATATCATGGCCAATTTATGTCTTCTTTCAAGATTCTTGTCACAGGGCAACTTTGGTCAAAAAGTTCACCAGGTTTGCACAAGAGTTCTGCTCCTGGAAAAGTAAACCAAAGTCCACCGATACCGTACCAGTAACAAGTTTCTTCTATGAATGACAGAATCGCTTTGTATCCATTATCTCCTTGGATTCACAGAATATGTATGTGAGGTAGACACTATTGTTCCTACTTGGTGTTGGAAGAAAGCAGAGATCTTACCAGACTCATTTCCCACCACACCCAGCCCCTCTCCCCACTGCCCCCAATATCCCCAGGTGCTCACTGTTTCACCCACACTCCATGTTGCCAGCAAACTGAAAATCTCTCCAGTGAAGTGAGTGCCAGCAAGTCTTTCCTCTCCCTGACTAGTAAGACGCAGTTCCTTCTCTGCAACATGCTCTTTCCTCAAATATTCACTTAACCTTTGAAGTCTCAGCAGAAAGGCTGAGAAAGCCTTATCTGACCCTTGAGGGCAGAGGCACATCCCTCTCTGGATGGCCACAGCCTCCTACCTGTCCTCCCAAGTAACACTTACTGCACGTGATCATAACGACTTGTTTAATGGTCTGTCTTCTCCACTCAAGCTTTTAAATTCCGTGGAGGTGGAAATCACACCCAGTGCTGAAAATGGTTAGGCACTTGATGGAGGTGCCTAACAAATATTTGTTGAAACAATGAATGAAGTGACTTCCCAGCATCTCAGAGAGGTTCAGACCAAGAACTAGAATCTGGGTCTCTAGTTCTAGTACAAAGCCAATCGTTCATGTGGTTGGATGGAGGTCTATGTTTTCATGATAAAGAACAGCAACCAGGTCAGAGGATGTTCTGAACAACTAGGAAGGAGTACGTGAAGAGCTCACAGTACATACTAATCCATGAAATGTGAAAACTCACTGGATATATCTGGGATAGATCCCCAAACTGTTCAGAATGCTAACGTCACACTCTTGATGTTATCCTGAAAAATACATCATGTCATTTAAATATTAGCCCTCATGTGCTTTTTTTTTTAAAGAAAAAAAAAAGCATCAACCTGGAACTCTACCATAATTCCTTCCTTTGCTTATGCTTAAGCGAGATTTGTGTTAAATGTGAAGACAATACAGCTGGCTCATGCACCGCGTTCTATGCAGTCTGAACTTATGAGCTCATCCTATCATCAAGGACTCAAACAAATTAGTCTCCATTCTCCACCAATATGAAAGCCATCTTATCTTCACCTTCTGTATCTTTCTGCAGCCATTACATCATCTTTTTTGCATAGTTACGGCTTTCTCGTTTACTATCTTTTTGTATTCACCTACATTAGTATTCAAACCCTCACTCTCAACCAACTGTTCCTGACTGATTACTTTCCACCTTGGAACCAAAGCAAATGACTTATGCTGGAAATCCATTCCCGCCCTTTCTTTTTTGGCCAATCTCATCAACTGATTGGCTTCACCACTTCCCTCCACCGAAATGACTGGTCATTTCGCTTGATTACCCTAAGTGTAGTTATCTCGCTTTGAGCGAGAAGCTGAAATTAATTTCACAATTCAAAAGCTAGAGCATTGTTTATGATTCACAATCAACTCAGCTCAACCAGGAACAATCTTGAATCTTTCCTTCAAGTTCAAAACAGAAACTTCTGAAAAGATAGTTTCATTACTTTTAGGGGCACACTTAAGCCCTAGTTCTTCATATTTCCTTGGAAGGGAGGAAAATTCCATTTCACTCCCAGGAAGGGAAAATGAGAGAAACATTTTTGTCTTTTCTCTCTCTCACTCACTCCCTAAGAGTGCAAGAGCGATTATCAGATTGGCAAGAATGGAAAAGGAGAGGGAACATGTGTACCCTGGCCCCTTCCAACAGATTTAAGAGCTCTCTCCATCTCTGCTCCTCCATGTGGCAGGCAAACTCGGGCAGGATTCGCCCTGCCAGGCACAGCCTGCAACACTCAAACTGTGTCTCTCCACCTTGTAAATTGGTCCAATTTATGGGGAAACAAAGGAAAAAAAACCTGATTATGCCCCCTCTTTAAGTCCTGTTTTCCAATCTTTTCTCTCCAATCCCAATGTCTATATCCATTTATCTCATCCCCCTGTCTATCTGGCTTAGAATACAGAGGAAGACAGGGCTCTGATTAATTACCAGATCTCAACAAGTGTCTAATTTTCTGTTTCCTCTCGGAGCCCTTGGCTGACTACATTCCCCACATCTCTCTGCCACCAGGAAACTTACACACCGCAGGACGGATCCTGCTGCTTACCGGATTTGTGTCCTTGGGCTGAACAAATTAACGACTTTTTGCCTCAATTTTCTCACTTCAAAACAGGACTCCAAATCATTCTGCTTTTATGAGAATGTAATGAGTTAATTATATATAGCTTCTAGCTCAGTGTCTGGCATAGATAGGACTTGGTTTGTATCCCAGCTCTGTCACTTTCAAACATAAAGACGTTTCTCCAGAGTACCCATAAAGATAAAACTAAGCAGAGAGTAGAGGATGTTATCTGCATAAAGCCTGCACCATTTATCTGAGAAGAGAGTGCATTATCTAAAGTAAATACCTTAGGTAGTTCGGATTCACCAAATATGGTTCAGCTCTCCCTGTCTTTCCTCCTGGGGGTATCTCCCCATAAGACTGCTACAAAAAAAATGTGATAAGAAGCTCTTATTTACTTAAAGCTAAAAGAAACAACACCTAGCCACCCATGCTGGTAACTGAGCAGAGAGCTACGATCTTCCCCTTGAGCCTGCTGCAGAATCTTTTGCAAACCTCACCAGGAGTCCTGAGATTTCCAGCTCTCGTGGGCAAATCCAAGTGGTTTAGATAGCTGAGATAAAGAGCTCACATTGGCTAAGTGGGGCCATTGTGTTTGAACAAACACCTTTGAAAGGTAGGGATATTCTTTGAATTTTTTCTTCTCTTAGAAACTGAAACCAGGGGTATTTAGGATTTCTTTAGCCTACCCTCTTGTGCAATTTCCTTTTCACTCTCAACTTCATTTTGCTGTACTTGTCATCACTTCATATTCTATGGACTGTATAAGCTCTCCTTTGTTCTGACTATTTTAAGCATCCTCCTTATCAGGGGACTGATGTTTGTTCCTTCCTTGCTCAATGGTCTTAGCATTAGGTTTGAGATCCCTAGACATGCTGGGGCCATACTGTTGAATCCCAGGAGAGCTGGAGGGGTCCTTTTTCTTTCCTGAGGTGTTTGCTGTGTCTTCTCTGAAGTTCAAATGGTAAAAACAAAGGAATTATTTCCTCTAATTGGGGCTCTAAGAGCATTTTTATCCTGACAAAACGCTATGTCCTGTTAAAGGTAAAGAGGATTACCTTGTAACTTTCTATAATGAGAAAAATTGGTTTCAAATGGAGGTAATGTGTGTGTCCATTTTGCTTCTTCTGATGCCACATATCAACAGAACACAGTAACAGTTTTAGTATTAATTTGAAGTCAGGACCAATCTTGTCCACATATGGACTAGAGAGCTGCCCAAGACATTTCTTGACCAGCTTGTTGGAGCCTGATATTCTGTAAAGGAGAGAACTTTTCTTTCTTCCTTTCCTTTCTCTCTCTCTCTCTCTCTCTATTTCTTTCTTTCTTTCTTTCTCTTTTTAGAGTGAGAGAGAGAGAACATGCTCACACATGTGCATTCAGGGTAGGAGGGGCAGAGGAAGAGGGAAAGAAACAATCTAAAATAAAGTAGACTCTGCACCCAGTGCAGAGCCTCACTTGGGGCTCAATCTCATGACCCCGAGATCATGACCTGAGCCTAAACCATGAGTCAGACGCTTAACCAACTGAGCCACCCAGATGCCCCAAGGAAAAAACCTTTTCTATCACTAATTAAGGGTCAGGATTGACATGAAAATGCAACTGAGTAAAGCCACAACTTGACTAAGACAGCGGGTCCCTACCCGGTCTATTTCCAGCACAGTCCACTCAAGGATGTGCCACACATCAATGTAACAGTGGCTCTCAGCATTAGTCGCTCTCACTAAGCTGAGGTTAGGAGACCAGAAGCCTTTAAGAATCAATGACACC
Organism: Nasua narica; assembly: GCA_028533885.1. Classification (NCBI taxonomy): domain Eukaryota; kingdom Metazoa; phylum Chordata; class Mammalia; order Carnivora; family Procyonidae; genus Nasua; species Nasua narica. The sequence continues at coordinate 12,864,669 of CM052814.1, forward strand.
CGGGTGCCTGGGTGGCTCAGTTGGTTAAGTGTCTGCTTTCAGCTCAGGTCATGATCCCAAGGTCCTGGGATCAATGTCAGGCCTCCTGCTTACAAGAAGCCTGCTTCTCCCTCTCCTCCCCACTAGTGCTCTCTCTCTCTCACTGTCCCTCTCTCTCTCTCAAATAAATGAATAAAATCTTAAAAAAAAATAAAAGAAAAAGAAAAGAAAAGAAAAAGAATAACACCAAGGTGCCTGGGGGATTCAGCCAGTTAAACATCCAACTGTTGATTTGGGCTGAGGTCATGATCTCAGGGTCATGAGACTGACTCCCACATCTGGCTCCGCACCGGGCACATGGAGCCTACTTAAGATTCTCTCTCCCTCTCCCTCTCCCTCTGCCCCTCTCCTCCATTCATGAGTGCTCTCTCTCTCTCTAAAAAAATTAAAAAAAAAATGACACCAATTCCCTTTCAAAAGAATAAGATTTCATTGAGGGATAGACACAGGGGGAACGAGGAGAATCAGGAGAGAATGAGAAGATCAAGAGCACTGAGATAAACTTGGAGGACTTCATAATCCTGCCCAAGGTTGACCCTGTTGATGGCCAAAAGCAAAAACTCTTCTATGTGGTACTGGTACAGGGCTGGGGCACAGTTGATAAACCATGGAGATTCTTTGTTACTACTTTTATCCTGATTGTTCAAATCACGGGCATTCTACTCCAAAGTGGGTCTGACAAAACCCAAAGGGGAAGCCACCCTACCTTCACAGATGTGCAAGTAGAGCTCTCCCCAAAGAGCAGAGAAAGACCTCAGGGAAGCACCAGGAGAATAGAGACTGGAGAGATGCGAAATTATGAAGACAGGAACCTAGTTGCCACTCATCAAGGAGCACTATGTGTCCCACTAAATGAGGGATTGTATACATATTTAAGTTATATCTTCTCCGTGATGTGTTAGTATATGGTTTTAAGATAAGAAAATGGAAACTTAGAGTATTTAACTTGAGGACACAACTACCGACTCCAAAAGCCTTCAGCCTTTTTCTACCTCGTATTCTCCTCTCTTTCATATGCTGCAAACACCTTCAAGACTCACAGATAAAATTTCCAGCTAGATGGACAATCCTAGCCCAGTTGCCTGGTTTGGTGCTTTTTCAACAGTGACATATTTGGAAACATTCCTGGAGCTCCGAGCTGGGTGTTTCTATCCTAACACTGTAATCAAGTATAATCGGCGTGACTCAGAGGTGAACTAATAAAAATGCTCACAAAACAGACCAAGCAGGCTTTTCATTCCCACAAACTTATGGAAGGAAGATTGGACCACCACTCTCCAGGCATGAACTATGCTCAGAAGCTTGAAGCTAGACAAGATCCCACTCTGCCTGCCAACCTCCAAATGGAAAAGCTGGATTGCTGGTAGTCTTGGGCAGTGATTCTTAAAGTGTAATCCTCAGAGCAGCAGTAGCAGCCCCTGGGAACTTGGTAGAAATGCAAATTCTCCAGCCAATGCCAGAAGTGCTGAATCGAAAACTAAGGGTAGAGATGGACAATCTGTGTTTTAACAAAAATGGTGACTCTAAGGCACATCAGAGTTTGAGAACCACTGAGCTTCCCTCCTGTACTTGGAGAATTCCATTTCTCATTGGTCCAATCAATCAGCTAAGTAACAAAGATCGAACGATCCCCAGCGGTCCCAGACTTGGTAGAACAATCGATAAAAGAATCTTCTCCACCCCCAAGGAGTTACATACAGACATGAAGCAAATACCGAGCAATTTGAGTTAGCACACAATATCATGCTGCATTTGTATTTCAGACGCCTAGAGAGAACCATGTGGCTGTTACATATGGTTAGCAGAGATCAGCCAATTATAATTCAGGTGAGCAGAGAAAATGCATACTCAAACACCACTTCAAACAACACAAAAGATCTGTGGATTGCTAAACAACTGTAATGGCCAATGGCTGGCCTGATGCTGATCCCTTGGAAATGGGGTGGCTCTTGGAGAAATGCATAAAGGGCATGAAACAGAATCACAAACAGTTCCAGATTCTACACATAATTGCCTCTGGCTGGAAACCAAAGGCTTGCGTGCTCAGCGTGGGAAGTACTTTTGCTCATGCATCAAGCCCTACTTGTGCCCACAGATAGTGATCTCCACATTAAAGGATTCCAATCACAGTGTCTGGGCAGATGGCTGTGCAGACCAGTCATTGTAGTAGATCAGAGAGTTGTATTTTGGATTTGGCCCAGCCAGAAAGGATTGAGGTGCCACACCTGGTCAGCAGAGAAGTAGCTGTCAATTAGCCATTCACAGAGTGCCTTCTGTAGGGTACATTTGATGTAGGTGGTTAAAACAGTACCCACTTTTGAGAAGTTAAAAAAATGTCATAGAAATGCCAAAAAAAAAAAAAAATACCCCCAACAAATAAACAATTGAAAAGCACAAAAGCAGAATCATGTAAATACAGACTGAACTGTCCCTACTGAGCAGGGTTATCCAAGGAGTGACTAGAACCAGATACTGTTAGTGAACAAAAATGAAACTCAAGTATGGAAGAGGAACAGAGGGCAAAGATTGAACTTTAAGGAGAGGAAAATAGAATGGATGATGGTTGGAGGCAACAGGGGCAAAAGAAATAAAAAAGATCAAAAGCACTAATTTTCTTGAGAATAAAAACAAAGACTACCTTGGAAGGGAGGATGGTCCTGTGAAGGTCAGTGAATAAGGGGGCCTTGAGATCTGTTGTCTAGAAACTGTTTCTTTGAAGATCTGTTTCTTTAAAGTCTATGTTCAACTACCCTACGATCCAGCAATGGTACTACCAGGTATTTACCCAAAGGATACAAAAATATAGATTTGACGGGGTACATGCACACCAATGTTTATAGCAGTATTATCAACAATAGCCAAACTACGGAAAGAGGCCAAGTGTCCAACACCTGATGAATGGGTAAAGAAGATATGGCAATATATATATCGCCATATATATATATGGGCCGTGTATATATATAACAGAATATTACACAGCTATCAAAAAGAATGAAATCTTTTCATTCACAATAACGTGGATGGTGCTAGAATGTATTATGCTAAACAAAATAAATCAGTCAGAGAAAGACAAATACCATATGATTTCACTCATATGTGGAATTTAAGAAACAATACAGATGAACATATGGGAGTAGGGGAAAAAGAGAGACAGGGAAACAAACCATGAGATTCTTAAAGAGAGAGGAGAAACCAAGGGTTGATGGAGGGAGGCCGGTTGGGGGACGGGCTCGATGGGTGGTGGGCATTAAGGAAGGCACTTGTCATGTTAAGCACTGGGTGTTGTACTTAAGTGATGAATCACTGAATTCTACCCCTGAAACCAATATTGCACTGCATGTTAACTGGGTAGAATTTAAATAAAAATGTGAATAAAAAATAAAAGTAAAGTCTATATCCAGAAACCAATACAGACTTCTGGGAAGAATAATGCCATGATGGAAATTATGGTTCAGGAGGACTTCCCACTTCCCAGTAATGCTGACAGTGAGAGGGCTCCCGTCTCACTTTGTGGTTATGGAGTTAGAGGCAAGGTCGAGAAAATGGAAGAAACAGCACAGAGAACAAGGGCAAAGACTGAGTGGAAAAGTTGCCAGGGCCCAGGGTGTGGTGAGGATTCCTCAACCCTTTCTGCACTAGAGAACCATCAAATATCCAACCCAGACCAACGAAGTTTTAATCTCTCCAAGCTGACAAGACCTTGGCACCTTTTAAAAGCTCTTCCAATGTTTGTATGGTCCCGCCAGAGTTAAAAGCCCCTCACCTAAAACATTAGTTCCAGGGATAAGGATAAAGAAGCATGACATTGGCTAAGATTAGGAGTCTCTGACTGACATGTTGAGTTAGTTGGTTGGAAGAATTTTCAAAGTAGATTAAGTGTGGTGGGAAGGAAAGATGGGAGTTTAGGGCAAAAGATGGAAATGGGAGGTAAAAATCACAGGGATTCATCAAGCTGTGTTAGCAGGTACCCTTCTAAGAGACTATAGACAGAAGAAACAAGCCAGCGTAGACAAGGTGGACCACTGCTCCGTGATGAAGCAGTAAGAGAGTGGATTAGGGCTCAAAGAAACAGGAGACCAGCAAATGAAAGGCAGAGGCAGACCCTCAGGGATGATATCTAATTCAGTGGTTTCTTATCAGTACTGAAATCTGAATTCTTGCATTATTCTCTTCCTTCCCTCACCTTCAATTGGATCAAGGATTACCAAGCTGTATCCTCGTTTTTCTGTAGACTTTTCCCTGTCCTTCCAAGTGACGGTTACCTTCTCGTCTCTGACCTCTAACTTGGAATTGGCATCCCAGTGGTATTTTCCTTAATGTCTTCCCTATTCCATGCTGTGTACCACCTAAAACTTAGCCGGGGCCTAACTGTATGGATAAATCAGGTAGAGCTTATCTATAGTAATAGACCCAAGTCTTGCAAACATCTAGGGTAATTCATCCCCACTAACGTTACTAGTTTGTAATTGAACTAAGCTGAACACACACAGGCCTGTCTTGAGTATAAATTAATATCACTATTTTTTTCTGCCTCTCAGAATCCAAGGAAAATGTTAGAAACTTAAAAGTCTCAAAAAAGATAACTCCCTGGGGTGCCTAGGTGGCTCATTCGGTTAAGTTTCTGACTCTCGGTTTCAGTTCAAGTTATGATCTCACAGTCCTGGGATCAAACCCCTTATCAGGCTCTGCGGTCATCAAGGATTCTGTTTCATGGGACGCCTGGGTGGCTCAGTTGGTTAAGCTGCTGCCTTTGGCTCGGGTCATGATCCCAGGGTACTGGGATCGAGTCCCGCATCGGGCTCCTTGCTCAGCGGGGAGCCTGCTTCTCCCTCTGCCTCTGCCTGCCACTCTGCCTGCTTGTGCTCTCTCTCCCTCTCTCTCTCTGACAAATAAAGAAATAAAATCTTTAAAAAAAAAAAAAGGATTCTGTTTCAGATTTTCTCTCCCTCTCCCTCCTGCTCTGCCCTTCTCTGCATGTGCTCTCTCTCTCTCTCTCAAATAAATAAATAAATCTTAAAAATATGTGTATCTATACTGCTTCATGTATTCATCCTTTAAATCTTGCTTAATTCAAGTCATTCTTACATAAATAAGTGGTAAGAGGAATAGATTACCATGACAGGTTTAGACCAATCATTGGTGGTGGAAAAAGCTGATGGGTCAGCCTCAGTGATCACTGTGCTGGTCAGACTCTTTCACCATCAGTGTCCACAATGCTTATAGAAGTTCCCCAACATCACCGTCATTGACTCTCTGAAATCTTCGTATTTCACCAAGTTTGCAAAGTCACCCTGTATGTACACGGCATTGTCAGTAACTAATAGTCAGTGAGAGACAGACAACAGGAGATGGTCGGACATGGAGCAGGATGGATAGACAGAAGCCAGGGTTGTTTTGAGAGAGCTGAGAATGAGATCCTTTGGTCTGTTGTCAGTTCATTAGTGAACATTTTTATGCTGTGATTGCTCTTGCTTCTCAATGTTATCTTGAGAGACCCACACATTTCATTTTCTGATGAAAATACACTTATATTGGTGCACCTGGTTGGCTCAATGGGCTAAGCCTCTGCCTTCAGCTCAGGTCATGATCTCAGGGTCCTGGGATCCTGCCTCACATCAGGCTCTCTGTCAGCAGGGTTGAGCTTCCCTCTCTCTCTCTCTCTCTCTGCCTGCCTCTCTGCCTACTTGTGATCTCTCTCTCTCTCTGTCAAATAAATAAATAAAATCTTGAAAGAAAGAAAGAAAGAAAGAAAGAAAGAAAGAAAGAAAGAAAGAAAGAAAATACACTTATATTGTCCTATGTATAGTATTTGCATTAGTGGGTGTGTATTTCTTAGTTCTCTAGTTGATTTCATCAGGCATCTCTTTCTGTTATGACATGTTTTTAAAGTGAACCTTTGAATAACAGATTGGATCAAGTCACCTTCTGGCTTAAAACACTTAAGGGGTTTCCCATTCCTCTTAGGATAAGGACCAAAATCCCTAAAAAGCTCTTTGGGAAACAACCTAAGTATCTATCAATGGGTGAATGGATAAAGAAGTTGTGGTATATATACAATGGAATATTACACGGCCGTAAAAAAAAAAAGAAAAAAAAAAAGAAGAAATCATGACATTTGCAACAACATGGATGGACCTTAAGGGCATATCTTAAGTGAAATAATTCAGACAGAGAAGGACAGATACTGTAGGATCTCACTTAAATATAGACTATATATATATGAAAAAAGACATCATATTTGTAGTTACAAAAAACAGGCAGTGGTAGGAGAGGGAATTGATTGGAGGAAAGTGGTCAAAGCTACAAACTCCCAGTTCTAAGATAAATAAGTACGGTGCTATAATATCCAGCATGAATGACAACAGCTAACACTGCCGTATGAGATACAAAAGTTGTTCAGAGAGTAAATCCTAAGAGTTCTCCTCACAGGGAAAAACATGTTTTTATTGTAGCTCTACGAGATGATAGGCGTGAACTAAACTTACTGCAGTAATCGTTTCACAATATATGTCCGTCAGTCCATTATGCCGTTCACCGTAGCCTCACACAGTGACATGGGCCAGTTACAGTTCAGTAGAACTGGGGGAAAAAAGTCCCCGAAAGAGTCTCAAAGCCTTGCAGGGCGGGGCTCTTGGCGACCTGGTAACGCGCTGCACCTGCACCTTGTCCTTTGTGTTCCTGAATTTATGAAATGGTTCAAGAACCAGCTTATTGGATGACGTTTTCTTTTGTTCTCCCAAATGTCCCATGCGTCATCAGCTGAATTCCGGGAGCAGCCCACTGAGCACCCCATCTCACCTCATCTTCCTGATCGATCTGCTCCCCACGTTGCTTTTCCAACAAGCCGAGCAGCTCCTGTGTTTTTACCATCCTTTACAGAAGTGTCCTTCCCCAGATAGACACATATTCCCCGCCTTCAGTTCCTTCAGGTCTCTACTCAGATGCCCCCTTATCAGACAGATCTGTCCCTAACTAGCCTATCTGGCCCCGTATCCCGCTCCCACCACTGTCTCAGCTCTCTGTCCCGTCACCTGATTGATGGGACTTCTGAGCACTTGGCACTATCTAATGTGTGTGTGTGTGTGTGTGTGTGTGTGTGTGTGTCAGTCCGTCTGTCTGTCTGCATCTATTTATTTATTGCTAATGGGGTCTGGCTCCTCTCACCAGAGTTGAAGTTCAATGAGAGCAAGGACGAGGTTTTTGTTCACTGCTGTATTCATAGCAACTAACATAATACCAGGCAAGTGGCAGGTCTTCAATAAATAATTGTTGAATGAATAAACGAGCGAATGACTGGATCAATTGACATTTGTATTCCAATGTCTTCTTTCAAAATGTGTTGACATTTCAGTCCTCCTTGACCGAGTCCAAGCATGCCTCTAGCTTGGGGCTGTATTCGCACGCCGTTCTGTGAAGTGCTTCCACCGGCAAACGGGCGGGTGTCTGTCCAGGGCCCTCACAGAAAAAGCCGACCCTTTTCGCAGGTCTAAATGCACATTTATAGGTCTATGCATTGTTTTGCTGGAAGCGAGTCTCTGCAGTTTTTCGAGAGACATCCTGGATGTCGTCAGCAACAACACTGACATCACCCCGATGTCTGGAAGATGGTTCTCTGGGTCCTCGTGGGGAGTCTTCTTTCTACTCCCTTTTCCAGGACTCCCAATCAACCCAGAACTCATTCTCCTGGCTGCTGTCCCAGCTCAGGAGCCCTTCACTGGAAAACTAACCTTCTGCTGTTCTCCACCGATCAAGACCTGAACAGTGATGACGTTGACGATGAGGCTCGGTGAACTGACATTGCTTCTCTGACCGTTTCCATCTGCGTAGACACCACTTTGTCAGTCAGCATCATTTATTGACCATCATGTACAGCGCAGAGTGCCAGGTGCCAAGGGAAATAATAAAGGTTTGTGTTATAAAGTAATTACCTTGGCCATGGAAAACACTCAATAAATATGTGTTGAGTGATTCATTATTGCACTCTTTGGTTTCTGTATTCACACTCTTACTGGGTTCTTCTTCTGCTAATTTTTCTTCTAAATCCAAGGCATATTTTATAAAAGCTTTTATTACAATCCAATGAAAATAACTCACGGCACAAATTAGGAGTAAAAGAAAAACCAGATAATATAACAGGCCTAGCAATAGTTCATCTGAAAGCCTAGCGGAGCTGAGAATGTGGCTCACCATCACCAAAAAAGAACCTTTTGGGGGCTGCAGCAGCACAAGGGAAGAAGAAGGTACCTGTCCCTTTAACAAATTCTGTCATTTAGATACAAACGAGACTGTGTGATCATTCAAAGGAGCCGCCATTGAATTATATTCTTGCCCTGGATAGATGTCCTTGAGTCTGGTGGGAGAATGAATGTTTTAACCAAGTTTAAGCAAAGAGTTAACCTCCTCAGGGGAATGTGGCGGAGCATGCTGGCTGCGCACTCAGTGCGCATTCTTTCATCCCTCATTACCACCGGAGCCCAGAGTGTGTGTAGGGCAACAGTTTAGCCTGTGAAAGCCTTCACCTTTCCAGAATCGTTGCAGCTCAAGCTGGTCATATTACCCAGCATGGGACAATGAGAGTGACGTGGAAGGTCATAGGGCTATTTTTCTAGTAGAAAGGGTCAAACTCAGCTGGCAAGCATCTTTTGCCCTCACCCCTTCTTGCTTTTTCTGGCTTGAAGGTAAATGCAATGCCTGGAGGTCAAAGGAGTCAACTCGCGTCCCTGAGGATGAAAAGTACATGGTAAGAATGGTGGGACAGGAAGCTGGGAAAAGCTTATGCTCCCAACAGTTTCTCTGAGTGGCTACACCAGCCTTGAACGACCACTTTGAACCTTATGGAAGCCACCGTAGTCCGGGTCCCCGTAGCCTAATGCCCCCTAACTGACAGAAGGAACATCTGAAGGCCCCAGGAATGTGTGGTTTGATGTAGATTTTTCAGACACATACTTCTTTTCTGTTGTGCTTTCTGTCTGTGCCTTTACCACTCTCCCAGGCCACTTCATGTCGCCATTACTCACTGTAAAATTTTGTTTCCTAAAAATAATGTAGACTTTAAAATTTTTTCACTGACATAGCCCACTTTCATATGGCTGTAGAATTATTGTCATCTCCCAAAATCTAAGTATCGTTTTGCAAGTTATCTAGTAAAATCTATCATGTGCGCGACGGAATAAAGAGGCCTATCTTAGGGGCCCCTGGGTGACTCAGTCGGTTAAGCATCTGCCTTCGGCTCAGCCCTCGATCCAGGGGTCTTGGGATTGAGCCCCACATCGGACTCCCTGCTTAGCGGGAAGCCTGCTTCTCCCTCTCCCCCTGCCTGCTGCTCCCCCTGCTTGTGCTCTCTCTCTCTCTCCCTCTCTGTCAAATACATAAACAAAATCCTAAAAAGAAGAAAGAAAGAAGAAAGAAAGAAAGAAAGAAAGAAAGAAAGAAAGAAAGAAAGAAAGAAAGAAAGAAAGAAAAAGAGGCACATCTTAGTAGGTAAGTAAGCACACATATTTCTTAGCCGTAGAAATCGGGCTTGAATCCTGCCTCTACCCTCTACAATCTTGGCGACCCGGGACACATGACTTCATCTCTCCTCTCGCTGCCTGCCATCCCATAAATCCTGTGCTACCACCTTCATCGAAGCACTTACCACATCGCACTGGAGTCACTAACGTACTTGTCTCTCTCCTCAACTGTGCTGTGAACATTTTGAAATCAGAGCCAGTGTCTTTAGTGACTTTCTTTTCCCAGTATGCAGCACAGCGCCTACCCCCTGGAGGAGATTCAGTGAGTATTTGTTGAATGCATAAGTAAACAATTCCAAAACCATAACTAACCAACCAGCTTTCCAAATAGGATATTTCTCTACAAAGAGAGTTTAGGAAACATGGCATGTGAAAATATGAGTGGTACCTGGAAAGCGACTGTCAGGAGTGCCAGGGGGAATATCCCACCAGAAAGTTTTTCGTTAAAAAAGCATGGTGACAGCATCTCGAATGGGAAGGCAGTAGAGTTCCTCAGTGTCTCTCTTATGCTCAGTGCAACACATGGCAATGTTCGTGGCTGCTCAATGGAATTCAAAGTCAGTTCAAAACGAGATCAGCCCCTGGATTTGGAGTCTGTTGCGTTCTGGAGGTTTGGCTTCTTTCCTCCTCACCAGTGGAGGATTCTCGGCGCCCCAGACTGGATAGTGCCTCGGGAGGTGGGATCTCGCCCTCCACACACACGACTCCAGAGGGAAAGTCCGCAGAGCTGTGCACCACGTGTCCCTGGGGCCTTCAGATGGGAAGTAGTGCAGACGGAGCGGGGAGGGTGGCCAGGCCCCTCCTGACAGAGTGAGTGGACAGCTTCTCTGCCTCAAGGACCCACACGCTGCTATGCATCGAAGAATCCACAATACAGGTGGAACACCTACTTTATTGAAAAACAAAGAATGAAGTTCCTCCAGGAGCGATGAAGGGGAGAGATATCCAGTCACTGGTATCTAAGGTTTCTTTGGAGCAGTTTTTGTAGTGAGCCCCATGCAAAGCACTTTGCACACACTCTATCACTGCAACTGTGTGAGACGGGCGCTACCGTGACCTTCATTCGCAGATGGAGAAGCTCGGGCCCAGAAGGTGAAGCAACGTGCTGGAGGTTGTGTAGCTAGAGAATTATGGCTTCTGGATCGAACCCTTGGTCTGTGATTCCCAAGCCTATGCCTTTATTCATTCTGATACCTATCTCAAAGATCCTAGCATCTAATGGGAAACACATGCACACACACGCACGCGTGCACGTGCACACACACACACACATACATACACATACACACATCCAGTATGGGTAGAGATGGAGATATATACATTCACTGATTACTCAAATGCTTACACAACACACACACACACACGCACACGCACACACACACAAAGATACACAAAGTAACATATCCTCACACACACACACCTAGCCTCCAGCCTAGGGCTGCCCTTCTCCTTCCGCTTCGCTCCTCATAAAGGCCCTCTGAGTTAGCCAAGAACTCTCCTTTACAGAAAACACCATGTGTTTAAAGGGTCTGCAAAGAGCAGAGGCCCCAAAAGGCTTTTCAGAGCACAAAATAATATTCCTGTGTGGGATTTTGTAAATGAACAATTAGGATAGCTCATATTGACCTCTTAAAAACACGTTCGGATCCAAAGAAGTTTCTTGTCTCTAGTTGGTCTCGTTAAAAGTCAAAAGGATGAGTGTGCAGAGACCTGACCCTCTATGTCAGGCCAAAAAAAAAATAGTCCCATCTCATTCTGTGGAATTTTTTCCCTATCTTTTTGATACAGAGAGAACTTACTTCTTTGGTTACACATGATGTCACAAGCATTGAGAAGACAATCCTTAGAGAGCTTCTATTTGAAGTGGTTCAATTAAAAGATGAGTCAGATTCTCAGGACTGTTTTCCAGGTTCTGAGATATTTTCCACTTTTTTTTTTCTTTCCCACAGCCAACACAAGGAAAATGGACCGTGTGGGTCAGGTAATGTAGGCAACAGACCACGAGATCATTGCCAAAACTGTAACCACCCCATCGACTCCAAAGGAAAATATTCATTAAAGTGACACATGTTAATAGTGTTGAATTCAAAACACTTGTTTGGACATCCAGATGTCGGAAAGTGCCGTATCCTGATTAGCTGAAATATTCTCAGTTCTTTCAGATCTTCCTTCCTTATTTTGATTGCAAGTCAAGTTTCAGGGAAATTCTTTCCCACTACTGTCTACTGATCACATCACCAAAGCATTTAAAAACCTTACTTGTTTCCTATAAGAAGAAATGGAAAGCATAACCACAAATATTTGTGTAAATGTCACCGTGTGTTATTGGAAGCTTTGTTCCGTCGGTTGGAGGGTTACTGCTCCAAGTTCTCCCAGCCGGACCCCTCTCAGATGCTTCCTACACAGGACATGCGTGCCCACACACACCCACACACTCACTCGCTCTCAGCCCTTTCAAAGTGGGAATGACTTTCCATTTCTTTTACCTCCTCTTCTGGAGTCTGCAGAGAGAAGGTGTACGCTCAGTAAGAGGTTTTCACGCCAAGGGGGAGAGGAAGGGCAAGAGAGCTATTCTGTGCCGCAGAGGGGCAGAAAACAAACCCCACAGAAAAGGAGAGAAGGCCCCTCTGGGAGGCCGCTGATCCAGCACCCCCGCCTGTCATTCACCAAAAAGGAAGAAAAGAGTGAGGCAGGGATATTCAGCGTTAACTCTTTCCTGGAACGCTCTGAACCAGATGCCCGGGGTTTCATTTCTATGGAATTAGATCATAAATGGGACCAAGCTCGCTGTTCAGTCATTTGCCACCAAATAGCAAGAATGCAATGTCCTAACATGGAAAGAATGTCATGCCCTAAACATTTATTTCTGGCCACGGCCTTCCCAGCCTCGAGATCAAAACTTCAGCTAATAGATAAACACAGGCCACGGACCCCTCTTCTACCCACTCCTCACTTCCCCTGATGGACAGCACCCTGCCTGCCCAGCTTGGCACGTTCGTCTTGTCCGTATTTTAGCGTGGCTCAGCTGCAGTGATCTTTAACCTCAGTCATGTTTATACAAGAAGTCTCCCTCGCATTTTCTCACACCCATTCATCCCGCTTGGTAGGACCAGGATTTCTCTCTCCATCTTCCTTTGTCTCGCTGGCGTTTCTAGGAAAGCAATTCTGTATTTTATTAACTGAATAACTACCAGTCATTCCTCTGACTCCCTCACTCATTCATGGCTGTCTCTACATGAGATGTGTGTGCAGGGAGAGGACATGGGAGGGGGCAGGGATCCGATGGGTCTTCCAAGCACTCGGGTGCAACGGAATTATCTTTGGGCAACATCATGAAATGCCAGAATTGGCTTTATTTCCACAAGATCTGTGCATGAAGAGTATTCATCACCTCAAAATCAACAGTTTCTTGCCCAATGATCAAATGCTTTGGTCCCTCCATAGTCCGTTCTGTATCAAGGGAACTGTGTTTTCTTCTACAGAGACAAATTTAGATTGGCAGTTTCTCTACATTCTATCTTTTAATACTTTGCCTCTATTTCCATGCCCAGAACTGGCATTTGCCACATGGTTACACAGCAAGAATTCAGTGAATTTATTTGATATCAGATTTTCCCAAATTAAAAGAAAGAAAGAAAGAAATCCCTAATGATGGAAAGGAAAACATTGGCCAAAATAAATGACATTGGACCCACACCAAGGGTCAATATTTTTATTCCTAGTCACCCCTTAGTTGTGCGCATTGCTTTATCCCAAGCAGGTGTGTTGCTTCATATAAGAGCTATTTTCCCCTCCCCAGACTATACAGCTGGGAAGAGGTGACTACAGGCTCTGGGGTTACACTGTTTAGGATCAAATTCCAGCTGCAGCTCTTATCAATCTTGCAACTTTGGACAAGCAACTCAACTTTCTAAGCCTCGATATCTGAAAAGCAGGAGATAATGATAGTACCTCACCTTTTAGGGTGATTGGAAGATTTAAATGAGATATTTCAAAAAAAGCTCTTAGCTCAGCACCTGGTGCAAGAGACAAGGTTAATAAATGCTGCTTATTGTTATTGTTATTATTATTATTACTATAGCAAACCCTACTTTAAAAAGAGACTATGGGAACTTTCTACATTTTTCATTTACAGTCTTATAAAGAATCATTTTGTGAAGGAAAGCAATTGTTTCACAAAGTAGAAAATGAAGCCCTTATTAACTGTGGTATACATATGTAGCTTTTGGGGAGGGGTGCAAAAGATAGTTACATCAATTTCATTAATAAGGTTTACTAAAGATATGTATACACACATGAGGACATATATATACATGTAAATATATGTATATATGTAGTACACACACATTGATATTATATACATGTGCATATATATATACACATTTTTTTCTTTCTCTTGAATCGAATATCATCAGTGCTCTACAAGTTGGAGGATCTACCGAGGACACATGCCAATGTTTTCCTCTTTTCTAAAGATTCCAACGGGGAAACTCCACTTAGTAATTCACAGCTTCCTGTACTGCAACACTCCAGGCTCATTTCAGAAGACAAATTTTTGTGACTGATACATGTCATCACCATTACTCTATCCACAGACTCAGTCTGGAACTACCCCAACAGACAGCCACCGTGAGCACAAGCCTCCCAAGAAAACCAGCAGGGCTCCCAACCAGTGGAGCTCCAGCCTCCCCCAAATGCTCAGAGCATAAGTCATCGGTCATGTTGACTTGAAAAGATTCACACTGAGCAGGACTTCTCCCTTACTGAGATCCTTCAAAGGACTGATGAGATGCTCTCTCTCTCTCTCTCTCTCTCTTTCAGGGATAGGAAACTCAAATTGCTTCTAAAGCTCCTGCAATACCTCTAAACATCCTAAAACCTCCATTTCTCTGTTACGTTCTATTCTAACCAGACCCCATCAAACTGTGTTCTAAGGGAAAGTGTTTTCTCTTTTCAACGACATCACAACAAAAAGTGGAGAAACGGAAACTATACACAGAACAGTAGACCATTCCATCTAATATATCTTTGCTTCTTTGACTAGGATTCATAAAGGCTTTGCCACTGGAATTTGGGGCTAAGAACCACTTTCAGCTGAGACATATTATATACCCAAATCGGTATGGATCCTTTCTCATCAGTGAGGAGAGGTTTTGCGCTGGAACTACCGTCAGTGGACTCAACATAAGAACTGCAATGGTGGTTCTTCACCCTCAATTCAGGATCCACTCAAGCCTCAGAAGAAAGAAGAGACTTTAAGAGGAAAGAGGGGGAAATAGAAGGGAGAGGTTGGTTGGGGTGGGGGCGGGGAGGAACTCTCTCATCTATGTTAATAAGCAAAATTGAAGATGGTAAAATAATTGAAGCCCTGCCTAGTCCCATCTTCAAATCCTATCTGAAATGGTCCCCACCTGCCTTCTAAACCATTCACTTTGACCAGGGTCCTAAACACACTCACTCATCACCTGATATGGCCAATATTAATTAAATAGAGAATGCTGCATTCCAAATATAAATTTGTCCATACATTTCATTCATCCTTTGTTCATTCATCTTTTGAATAAAATCCTTCTCATCCATTACGTTCAGTAAGGCTACAATAGCCTTCTCAGCGTCTTGAGTTTTCCTTCCCTTAGACACTGGCTCCCAGTCTTTGAAATAACAATTAAAAGCCATTAATTTAATTGTAAAAATAACAGTTAAAAGCACTCAGGTCTTATTATTTTGGCCCTTAGCAACAGCCATCCCCTATTTTGTGTAAGGGTGGGAAAGCCTAGGGAAAGGAGAAGAGAAAGCAGAAACCTGCTGGGCATTATTCTAATCAGGGTTTTCCAGTTGGCAGCAAGCACAGACCGGCCCCTGTTTTGCACAGCAGGCATCCCCAGGGTGCTGGAGAGGAGAATAGCAAGGCAGAGCAGGTGCCAGCTTTCCTATGCCCCATTCAGGAAGCTTTCATTTGCTCTGTGCCAGGAAGTCCATAGGCTGCTAAAGAAACTCTGAACTTGCTATGGGTCATGCTCAAGTAGTAAAGCCAATGAGCTCGAGGTGCCTTCAGACCAGGCAGAGGGTAGCAACCTGAGAAAAACCTCAGAGAAACAACACCTTAGTCTGGAGAATATAATGGCTATTTAGTCAGCGAGCTGGGCTGATAAATGTCTTTCCCTTCCTCAGCCAACCTCATGAGTTTGGAGGTATATCTTCAAATGGACGATATCAGAGAGCAGAGATATGGAAATTGAAATGGATATCCATCAATCACAATATACCAGGCTATCAACAGCTCTGCTGAAGGCCTGGTTCTCACAGAGAAATAATTCCTAAATGCCACAAAGGAGCAACCTGAGTTACAGCCTTATAAAGAGATCTTTTTTGTCCAAATGACGCAAAAAGAGCCTTATAGCCAAAAGCACGGAGGGAAGTTGCATAGGACCTTTTCTTTTTTGGTCAAAGTTCTACTCTTGCTAGAAAGGGGACAATTTCTTGCTTCATGATTATGAAAAGGAGTCTGATAGCATGAAAAAAGTGGAAAGGGCTCCTGAAATGAGAATTGGGAGAGATGAACTCTTGTCTCAGCCTTGGAAGACACACCATGTGATCTCAACAGGTCTGTTTTCTCAACTGCAAAGTATGAGGATTAGACCTGATGGTCCCCAAGACTCCTTGCTTCATGAGACTTGTTATCAAATATTGGCACCCGTCTATAATGGAGCTATTCTGGACATCATCATACTTGGAATGAACAGATATGGGTCCAGATACTACAAGGCTTCCCTCTTTCCTTTGTAATGATAGTCAATGCAATCAAACAACAACAACAACAACAACAAAACCCAGAAACAGAAATCAAATGAATTGCCATTAGTTAATAGCTGTTAGTCTGAATTTTTCATGTTTTAATCAAATGATAGTTTGGGAGGAAAAATTAAAAATACTGCATACCTAAAATTAAACAGGAAGCATCAAACTCATAAATAAAACTCATAATTAATACTATGAAGGCAAAAAACTAGCAAAATGTGGATAATGGGAAGAGGGTGACAAGATGGCTGGTATTTGATATTGAATTTATTGGTAAAGCAGAGGGAAGAAAGATATAAACCAATTTGAAAACATAACAAAATCTTGGTTACAAAGCTACTAACTGGCTGTGGTAACTTTAAGGGATACTGAGTCTGCAACCTCGGTTTTGTGGATTCAATATCTTCTCTGTAATAACCATACTGGGATACCATGTTAGGAAATTAGAGACATAATTAGTCACTTTCCCTCCATCTGGAAAGTGAGGCCAGGCTTATGATGAGATCCTAGTGTCCACTGGACTAGGGACAGACTATATCTATAGACTGGATAGATACAGAATGGAAAGTTGCTCATTTGAATCTCACCTCTTCCCGTACCTGCCTTGTTCTCTGCTGCATCCCCAGTACTTAGCACAGTCCTAACACAGAGAAAACACTGAACCAAACTTATTGAGTACATTTGAACATTAAATAGGTATGTAATCATCCCTTTATCTTTTTCCTTTTTGTGATTGACTCAGTACTCATTCATTCAAAAACTATGAGTCGATTACTGCACTAGTTGCTGGGGATAAGATGTGATCTAAGCAGACATCATTCCTCTTTACAAAGAGCCCACTCCAGTAGAAGAGAGAGACATTAGCCTGACAACTACATAAAAATGCCATGAATGAATATAAGTGATGATACAGACCATAAGGAAAAGGTAGAGCAATGAGAAAAGAGGCCTGATCTTGGTCCGGGTCAAGAGTGAGAAGGGCTGTTCCAGAAGCTTCCCTGTGGCAGTGACTGTTGAACTAATACTTGGAAGGTGAGGAGTAGCCAATCACGCAAATATGGAAAAAGAGCGATTTGGATGTAAGGAGTAGCATGAGGTGGAACAGAGCATGGGAGGTGGGAGATTTGGAAAGAAGATTATGGTAGCTGGAACACAGACAGTGAGAAGGCACTGGAGGGATTGTGGCATCCTGCTAAGGACCAAGAGAACGGGTGACAGATATTCCAAGAATGGGAGAGCTCTCTGCACTTGGGAAGCTGGGAGAGCCAGGAAGCTAACCCAGAAAAGGAAGAACTTGACTGGACATGGAAGAGCAGGACAAATTACACAGAATTTTCCAAGTATGAAGACCATTATGAAGAGGAGGAAATTTGCAAAGATCCCAAGATCCCTCCAACAGGACCTACCCAATAGCGTAAAATCAAACGAGAAGGGGAATGTCAGACAAATCTCCATGTAAACACCCACACAGTTGCCCGTGTGACCAGTTTCAATGGAGGTTTTCCCCTGAATTCCATCAAAACAGAGAGTAGACAACACACACCAACGTATCTGCTTTGTGTATATGCTGCAAAGACTAGTTTAGCAAAGACACAGTTTGCATGTAAAGTTTTCCATCTGCAACAGAGGGAAAATGTATCTGCTCCTATCAACTCACCCAAGACTCAAGAGAATGAGCTAGTGAAGAGGGAAAACTATTTAGTCAGTTGTGCTATATCTCCAGATATGAATGAAGCACATATCTCTACACTTAGCTGTGTTTGTCTTTCAAACCAAGTGCGGTTGCTTTCTTACCCCACAGTCATGTTAGTAAGTACGTTTCTGGAAGATTTTAGATACTCTACACGTATTAATTCATTTTATCTTCCCACCTACCCTATGTAGCTAGTACTGGTATTAATCACCATTTGACATTTGAGAAAACTGAAAATAGACGATCAGGAGAGGCATTGGGATTTAAACTCAGGACATCTGGCATAAGAGCTATACTCTTACCCTTTACATGAAACTACCTCCCTAATATACATAAACCAGGATTCTGTTTTCTAGAAAGGTCCAGACAGCAAATATTTTCAGCTCTGCAGGCCATACACCATCTCTGTCTCTGTTACTTCACTATTGCAATGTGACAACAGCCACAGACAACACGTAAACAAAGGAGAATGGCCGGACTTGACCCATGGCAGGCCTGACCAACCCTTGACATAAGCTGTCATTGCAAATTTAAAAAGGATTATGTTTCATAAATTACACAGTATGAAACAGATCTCCCTTGTTTTTTTTTTTTTTTAGTTTCACTTTGTACATATGCGTTTATTTTTTCAACCAAATATATTGAGCGCATACTCTGTGCTAGGACTTTTTTTCACCTTAAAGAGACACTAGTGAGCCAAATAATTTCTGCCCTCCTGGAGCTACATTCTAGAAGAAGAGGGAAGACAATACATAATCAATAAGGATTTGCTGGCTATCTATAGAATATCACGTGGTAGTAAGTGTAAGGAAGAGAAACAAAACAAGACAAGGATTTAAAGGTTGACCTTGGCTGCTACTGCTGAGGCTATGGTCAGGGAAAGTCTTCCTGATGGTGAGGTTGGGGCACTAGGTAGTCCTCAAAGTCTGGGGGCTGCAACCACATAGAGAGTACATACAGTTTGAAAAAAGAAGAGGTCCAAGGACCAAAACCTGTAGTCTTCCAACATTCCAAAACTAAGAAGTGAAATATCCAGCAAATACCGAGAGGGGATGGCCGGTGGGGTAGGAAGCACATGAGACAGTGATGTCAAGAAGCCAAGTAAGGAAAGCATTTCAATAAAGAGAATGAGGCCAAATGCACTAAATGCTATTACTATTCACCTAGAAGAGGTCTGAGAGGTGCCCATCAGTTTTGGCAACGAGCATGTTCTTGGTAACTTTTTCCAGAAGAAGGAAGAAGGCTTGATTGAAGGGGATATAAGAGCAAGTGAAGGAAGAAAAGAAGCTGTTTCCTGATTGTGGAAAAACTCCTGCCAGGAACGTTGCTGAAAGGAAAAGAGATAGAACAGGGTAGATACAGGATAACATAGCATAAGGAATGGGTGTTTGTTTGCATTTTTAAGTAGGAAGATAAAATTCAATATGCTTTCATCCCAATAGAAATAATCTGTTAGAGAAGGGAAAACTGATGAAGTGAGACAAAGAATAAACACACTTGCATTGGCAATTGATAACCATTTATATAACAAACATTAGTATACTTCAGAGGTTTTGCATAATGTTGATCTCTACCTGTACAAGGTACACAGGTACATTTCAGCTATCATTTCCATGTGACCGCTCAGTGAATGCAACGCAGAAGCAGAGCTAATATCTAACCAATCTGTACCAGTGCAAACATAGCAGTTGTCTGTGGTCACTATTCTGATTGTTTAATGTAATTCTAGTAGTTAAACCTTTTGTTGATCATCCCTGCTCAGGATCTTTCGTTACATGACACATAGTCATTGTGTACACAGTCAAAATTTCCTAAGAATCTTAGCTTTTCGATAGAGGTCACCAACAATGAAATTTAAAAATACATATATATTAGGTTTAGAACACTAAACACAGGGTAGCAATTTTCTGATCATTGGTTGGTTTTAGATAAAACACACGCTTCTCTTACTCTGTCTGCATTTTGGGTACTCATTCAGATTTGCTTGCTATGGGCATTTTTAGAAATAGTAAAGCACTCCAAGTAGAATGATATCTCATTCCTAAAACATTGTGCTGGTGGTTTTGCTTCACTAATGTGTGGGTGATGCAGGCACAGAGCAAATGTGTGTGTACTGAAAGACCAGGCCGTGCCCAACCACAGTGAGGATTTCTGCAGGGTTTATGACATTAGACCTGCTGGAAGGGCAGCCACAACTCTAGCTACATTCCTGAGAAGCACAAATGCCTTTGAAGGAGAGGTATCTTGTTTGGAGGAAATTCCAGAATCATTTTCAAATTCCCAGGTATGGAGACAAAATGAAAAATTAAGTAGCCCCATCAAACTCCTATTAAGAACACATGAAGAATAATACCCAACTTCCTTTAAGATATTTTCCATTCAGCATTTTCTCATTTTATTTTATACTATAGAACATACAAATTTGGGGTAAGAAGGGGAAAAATTAGAGTAGATTCCTGGGCTCTTTAAAGGCAATTGCCTTGATGTTTTTGTATCCCACCAAATGGCACTCAGGCAGGTGTTTGATGGATAAATGAATAAATGGATGAGCAAACACTGAAAGGCCAACTTTGCATCATCTCTGACCTCTTACACATTGCTTTTGTGGTTTCTACAGCATGATTTATTTATCTTCCCCTTGTTTTTCATACCTAAGTCACTGAAGTCCAATTTCTCAAGCCAGATTTAGTTAACAAAGTCTTTACTGATGCCTGAAATGTTTATAACCCATACTAGAGACATGGTTGGTGTATTTTTTATTGTGCTATTCATTGTTTTGTTCCTTTTCTTTCTTTCTTTTTTAACAAAGGTCTAGAGTCGGCTAACCACTACTCTCTTATTGGACCATTTATTCATTCAACACACATTCCCTAATATGAATTAGACCAGTGTCCTAAATACTGGAGATACTCAGGGAAAGAAGGTGCCAGACGTCTGTGAGCTCACTGGCTAGAGGCTGTGGCCATGACAAAGCATGGGGTTATTTTAATAAGGGCCCACTCCTCCATCACCACCCTCCTTGATGTCTCTAACACTCATCACTGAATCATCCAGGTCAAGTCAGTGGCTAAATCCTACTTATTTAACTTTGGAAATTTCTCTTCAATGATCATTAGCAAATGAATTTCCCAATAGCTGTAGCATTATCATATAGCCCTCCTGAAGGCAAGACTCAGGGTTCCTTAATTTTCTTCAGCCTTGATACACAGATGATGATAGCTACATGCTGTCTTGGAAAGACTTCTATTCCTGGTCCTGACTGCTGGGAGGCCAGGTGGTGCTGGAGAGAGAGAGCTCTCTAAACTTCAATTTCCTTGAATATAAAATAAGATCGGTGGAGTCGATAGTGTTAAGATCCTTTCTAACCTCCAATGACTATGATTATTTAACACTAAAGAAATGTTCATTACTCAGCTAGAAGGAATCTCTGGCACCTAAAAGTATATCTTGAAGGAAGTGTAGTTTAGTAGTGAAATGTGACCTTTGAAGTACCTCGAAGAATCAGGGACCCGCTTTCAGGTGCAAATATCTACTTTAATGCAAGTGACATCAAATTAAGGGCTCTTGAAGAGTTGCAGCTAAATAAAAAGGAAACTACTTTTGCTGAACAGCACCCAATTTTCCCAAACCAGATGCAAACAAGTACTTAAATCTGGTCAGAGACTTACTATTGTAATTTTTTAATCTGATCTTCCTGTTCTGGGAAAGTCACGGCAGCAAGTTTTAAGAAATGAGCCCTGAACTCAGAGTATGAAGACTTGCCACCTAGAGCGTGTTCTAACAGTAGTAATGATGATAGAAGGCACCTCCCTGACTCTGTTTTCTTATCCACAAAATTAAATGGTCAAATCCAGAGGCTATAGAAATCCCATGCAACTCTATCATAACATGGTTTTAGATGGCTTGCTACATTAGCATGGTTATATCCTAATATTTCAGACATCCTATACAGCTAATGTTCAATTGAGAACATTAGCTACTCAATGATCCAAAAAACTGTCATCATAATTTTACCTTAAATTATAACAAACTCAGGGTTGCCTGGAGGGCTCAATGGGTTTAAGCCTCTGCTTTTAGCTCAGGTCATGATCTCAGGGTCCTGGGATCGAGCCCCGCATCAGGTTCTCTGCTCAGCCAAGAGCCTGCTTCCCCCTCTCTCTCTGCCTGACTCTCTGCCTACTTGAGATCTCTCTTTCTCTCTGTCAAATAAATAAATAAAATCTTAAAAAAATTGTAACAAACTCCTAGGTTCCTACACTCAAGGAAAGCCAGAAGGCCCAGACCAATTCATTTGATGATTAAGCATCTATGTATGCATGGAACTTGCTGGACAATACAGGGACATAGATGAACATATCATAGACATTGTCCCAGGAAACATGAGAGGGACACACAAGGTACATCCCACTTGTTCATTCCTTTATAATTTTTCAGGCCCAACACTAACAATACCAGACACTTTCTGCTCCAGGCCCCCTAGGAATAGAGCTAGGAAAGAGATAAAGTCAAGCATGAAGTTCTTCAAATTCAGAGGAGGGAGGAAACATGGCATGGCAAGATTAGCCCGGGCACAGGAGTCTGACTGACAGAGGTAGAGAGCAGAGCATCAACAATTAAGCAGAGTGTGGTGTGCATGGCTTTTTAGTTCCACAGACTGACTGGACCTGAGAATATGGAAAAAGCCAGAGACAAGACCTGAAAGTAGACTGGGCCAGAGGAGGAAGTATTGGAGGGTCCCTGTTCTCATTCAGCCTTATCCTACAAGGTATTCCATGGATGTATGGACCCTCCCCATGAAATGGCAGAGCCACATCATTGCTTTAGAGAACTTCCAAAAAATGCCAAAAGGAAGCACCATTCCTTCCTCTTGGGACCATCTTGCGTGACAATGTGTGCTTCAGGAATTAAAATAGAAGCTTTGTTTATTGTAGATGTTAAACTGGCCAAAAGGAAGTGGTGCCTTTATACAGTAACTCTCTGTGACTTTTCTGGATCAGAAAATGTGCCTCATTATTCATGACTACAAAACAGAGGCATTTCTGTTGTTCGTGTTGAAGAATGATGCAGCTAACGTCCAAAATATATTATTGGCCTTCATTTACGCAAAGGAGGAAGTCTAGTCCTTTTCAGCTGTTGTTTCAGATTCTTCTTTTTCATTATCCTGTTCTTCCTTCCTTGCTCCTCTCCGTGTTAGTATATATTGCAGAGGCAGAAAGGACTATCAAATAGGATATCAAGTAATAGAATAAATCCATTTAAGAGTGTTTAAATAAGATCCCATGTCTACATATAAGCCCATGTAGGCAAATATTCAGACTAATTATGTGACTGCATGGTTAAATTCTGCTTCCTTGAGTCAACAGATAAAGAAACTTATAGAATGAGAAACCAGAGAAATTTTCAATGGTACAGTAGCAGCTAAGCAGTTGAAGATCCAGGAACAGAATACAGGAGTCCTCCCTGCCCATTCTATTTCATTATTTCTCCCCACTGTCCCCTTTAGAGTGAAGATAACACCCAACCTTTCTTGGAAAGCACCACATTTTTCGGGCCGTGTTTCTTTTGGAGTTGTTCTGGAGACAACAACATCATTAAAATTTGAGGCAAAGGACAGACATAATGTCTATCTGGTTGCTATTAGTGTTTTGAAAACTCCAAATGAAATGCTTCTTTCTAGTTAGCAACTAGAGGTGTTGATCAAACAATAGTTTCCCAGCCAACCTAAAAACTGGATGTACCCAGATGATTTTTCACTCAAACATTGGAATTTTGAGGGCTTGTGTGTAAATCTTGATTTATCATGGTACTGACCTTAGCAAAGTCATAGAAGACTTTGGCTTACAATGCCAAGTAGCATGACATATGTAAGACAAAAAAACCGTATACTGAGTTTATGGCATGCCAGAAACGGTCACTTCGCAAGGCCTTACCAACTTCACAATCTAAAGCAACTTTGTTCCAAAGCCCTAAGCCAGTGGTAACCTATTGAATAATTAATCTCATGGTGGCTCTCGAGCTCCACTTTACAAACTGAGAATATATTCAGGCATGAAAATATGGGAAAGCATTCAGATATGAATTGCTGAAATAACTACAAGGAAATTTCACTGCACACATACAAGTTATGTTGACATGGAAGAATATCTCCCCATCAGTCTGAGTAAACTATTACATAACAGCTAAGCTATAATAAAATCCTGATTCCAAATCAAATAAGTCTCCCAGACTTCTAAAATGAGTCACCAACAGCTTTATAAACATACAAAATACTTGACAAGGAAGTCTCTGATAATTTTTTAGTAATTATGTCTGCAAATTGTTCCTTGCTGACATCACCATTAGAAATGGTTTCCCATAAGTTTGCATTGCCTCTTCACATCTGTTCATTAATCACTAATGCTTTGAATATTTCTATCATTATTAGGTAATTCTCAGGGTTTACATGATTCCACAGCACTCTCCTTGGTGGAATTTTTAATTAGGGGAATCAGTGTGATCAAAGCCGACATAATCATGGTCTCATGTTTCTTGCAGTGTTCAGTGCAGGTTCACAACATCGGCATACCTTTATCCTAAAACCATATTTCACGAACAAAGATGACATGACTTCTAAGCACCTCCAAGAAAATGCAGAAGAAAGAAGGGAGCTGGGCTGGGGGCTGGGAGGCATGCAAGGGGGTGGCGGGGTTGTCACTGAATTGACATCTTTTGTGTTAAAAGACATTTCAGAGCACTGGTGTCATCTCTCTTTGTGTTGGACTTATGATTTAAAGTTCTGATCTGATATGTGATTCATAAACCAGCCCTGAGCCAAATACGAGTGTCAGATCCTGGGTTCTTAATACTGTACTGTCTGGCAATGGGTCTAGGAGAGAGGAAGAGCTATGAGAGTAAGTAAGCACTGCCGATCTGGAATAAAGAAAGAGCAGTCTCAGCCTGGGCTTCAGGTTGGGTTCATCCCGGGAAGGAGGGCAACGTTGCTGACAATTTCAGTCTAAGATAAAGGAAAGTGGTTGGGAACGAGAGGACTGTTTGGCCTAAACTAGGCCATGATAATGGATGTGACCCAGAATAAACTAAGTCCTTGATCTCTCTGTAACTGTACTCATCCAGTGATAAACATTGGCTCCCTGGAAGCCTGAGAAAGTACAATATGTAGAGGAGTTCACAATGTGTCTAAATGGAATTTGGATTTCTCCCTAAATGACCTGTGTGGTTGGCGTGCCAGAAGCTTGCCACTGGAATGAAGATGGTTGAAGAAGCAAAGGAACAAGTACAGTACTTCCTGTCGAAAACAAAATTGCTATCTTCATCAGGCCTGAAGCCTTCGTGTAATATGTAGAATAAATACATGGGAAAGATGCTTTCTATGGGAAAATGGTAGTTCTGAGGGTCAATTTTAACTTCATACAAAAGAAAGGCTTTTTATCGCTAAAGCTATCCAACATAGTAATAGATTAAATGTAAAGTAGCATTTCCGAACAAGAAGCACTCAGGTAGAAGTTGTATTTAAGCACCATTTAAGTGACTCATTCATTAAGTTATTCATGCATGGCACGGTATTCATGGAAAGACTTTAAAACATAAGGTGCCAGTAATGCAGAGACTAATGAGATATAGCCCCTAACATCCAGTAGCTCACAGAATAGTCAATAAGCCACATCTAGAAACAGAAAATTAAAATATGATATAGTCAATGATGAGCTGGCAACGTGACCCAACTGGGGGTCATACATAGAACATGACTTTATAAGGAGCTGGCCAAATATATATTCTTCCACTGGACTTGTGATTCGTTGCTTTTCCGTGCTTCCAAAACAAAACAAAACCTTCAGATTTATCATTTATATTACTGGAAAAGAAAATAATGCCTACCCCTTTAATTTAAAGAGAAGCAGCGAGTTGGAATAACACGAAGAGAATAGTAGAACAAGCAGTACTGCCAAAAAAAGTGAATCAGTGGGGGGAAAAGATAAAGGAAAAATAAATTGGTATCAGTAGACCCTTGGAAATCATACTTTCTATGGCAAAAACTTGCTCTCCCTCTTCTCCGATCCAAGAAGTAAATATCTTTTCATCACCCTAATTAAAAGACCCTTCTGACCTCAGAAATTTCCTGATAGAAAAATTCTCTGTCTAGCTTATTTCAATAAGTTAGCCTTTAAAATTAATAGTCATGCAACCTGTGCCAGAATGTTTAAAAATTTAAGAAAGAGTGAAATGCTGACAAAGAATGAAGAAAGACCAACTGCTTGTCTTATATAAGATCTCCGGGATAAGGAAACCAAAAGATGAGAACCATGAGCCATTGTCAATTACCTTGAAGAACTCTGAGGAACATGAAAGGTGACAGAAGCCAAGGGAGAGAAAAATGTGGTTCTGGACCAAGCTCACTCTGGGTTCACTGAATTAAGCAAGAAGTATTAACTTACTTCCTGTTCTGACAGCTGAGAACTTTGACCATCTGGGAAGGACACTTGACAAGGTGAGTCATGATGTCCTGGTGGGGAAGATGAAGAAATGTGAACCCAACTGACCAGCTGGTTGATGACTTTATAACTTAAAGTGTCTATAACCTAAGTTAAGGTGGTCATGGAGGGTACCTAACCTGGAAAGAAGATTCTCACAGCAAGCCATGGATGCCTGAAATTAATTTATTTCTCACTGAATTCAGTGAGGGAGCTGCTGAAACGATGATTCCTTATAGGGACAACATGAGCCAGAAAGTAATACCTGATTAATTAGTTGATAGAACTCTGTTCCAAAAGAGATGTTGTCAGTCAAGACTATTCGGCCAACTAGCAAGGCGAAATGTAACAACTTTAAATATGAAATTCTGATGCTGATCTAAAAAATCTAATTTCAAAAGTAAAAAATGGGGAACTCTGATTTAAGAGAAAACTTGAAAATGGCCAGAATTACATCATGATATACTGCTACTTCTGAAAGCCAATGTGACATCTCAGTGGTATTAAAAGTATGATTGAGAAGGTAGAACAGACTAAGGGTAGAAATTAAAAGCATGCAGATCTCAATGCAAGGCAAAGAAGAAATTTCTGATACATACACTGTTGGAAAATGTATTGGCTTTCTAGAAGAGACTTGGAGGGTACTGAAGTGATTTTTCCTTTGTGACTGCATAGATCTATCCAATATGGTAGCCACTAATTGCATGAAACTACTGAACATTGAAAGCATGCCTCATCCAGGTTAAGATGTGCTTTGTCAAATACACTGAATTTTTGAAGAGTTGGTGGGAAAAACTTGAATGTAAATTATCTCCACACAATATGGAGTTTACACATTGGATGAGGACTGGGCCCACTCTACATCCTTCAGACTCCACATTTCATGCTATGGGTTAAAAAAATGGCCTATAGAAACTGAAAAATAATTAATACTTTATTGCTAATTTGAAAAATGCCTTTCTAGCAACTACCATTTGTTGATTTAAGAGTCCTGCTTAGGTTAAGACCATTTGTGGAAGAAACTGAATGGCGATGACTCATCACACAAGTGTCTTTGGATTCTTGGCATTTTCTATTTGAGCCATCATGTTGATCAGCCATCCTGTTGATATCTGTAGTCACAGAATCTTGAACTAACATTCATCATCCTTTATAATAGGCACTTCTAATTCAATAATTTTCTAATTCTTATTTCCTACAGCATCTTATAGAGATAATGTCTAGCAGTTTAGTAAGTGATTGGGGAAAAAAGGCTCAGAAAAGAGCAAAGCACCTCAGCCTCGAGTATTTACCCTATGTATTAGAAAACAAGGGAACAAGTACAGTCTATGTTTCACAAATTGCTTTATAATCAGTTGTCTTCCTGTTTCAAAGTTAAACTGTTTATCTCTTTAACTGGGTTATTCTGTCACTTTGAAATCAGCATGCTAGTCCCTTATATGAAGTGTGAGCTTCGGACAAGAGATCTGTGAAGCGTAGACAGATGCTTTGCTGCATGGACAGATGACAGTAATTACACTCATTATTTGGGGAGACTAGTTACTTCTCAGAGAGGAGTGGAACTTTCAGATAATCCCAGAAAGCGAAATAGAAATTGATGCTATCTATCTCAGATCACTGTCAATTCTAACCCCCACCTACCTGCCTTCAGAAATCAATAAGCCCTTTGAGGAATTTATAATCTAACCGAGGAGTTCACCATCATGGATCAGAGGATGTTAGAGCCGGAAGCACCAACTCTGAAACCTACATCTCCTAACTCCAGTCTTGACCTCTTATGTTCCACCTGTTACTACCTAGGTATCTTGTACAATTGTAAGGGCTTAGCCTTTTGCCTTTTATGGCAGGAGGGGGTGGTAGTTAGTATTAATGCTCATCCTAGACTCGAAATGCTCTGCTTTTCAGTGGTCTTCATCCATGACGATCTAAAAATTCTGACAAAATTTCAGGATTGCAGAGCCCTGCAGAGACTTATTACATAATTGCCATTCATATTGTTTTACAGGCATTTGGCTTGATGGGAAGCTTGTGACGGGCACTTAGAAGTCAAATGACAAGAGTAATTAAGAATAACCATGAAGGATGATGTAAAGGCATCTCCATTTCAGGCTGGGAAGAGCACAGAAATGTTCTACCCACTGGGTCACAGATAAAAATAGAGGCCGTCTACGGGTGCCAGGTACTTCACAGGACTCTCCCATTTTATCCTCACAGCCCCATTACGAGATGGGTGCTGTAATATCCCCGTGTCATCCCTGAGGAATCTCAGGCAAGGAGAGCTTCTGCTACTTGTCAGTTGTTACAGTCCCTGGGGTTGGAGCTCCATTCTACATTGATTCCATTCCATGGATCTGAAGCCTGCTGCCTATACTGACCGAGGGGAGACAGTCCCTCCCAGCCGGGAGCCGAGCAGGTCTCAGAGGAGTCCCTGTCGAGACCTTCATAGACTGTGAAGAGTTGCTTCCTCTGAGGTACAAGGAACTCCTGAGAGCAGGAGAGAGGGCGGCAGAATCGCCAAGATGCAACTTGGACCCTTGGGGGGAGGCTGTGCCTGGAGAGTTCTGGATAATAAAGAACCCCACTCCAAAGAATCCTAGAGACCCTGTAGCTCTATGCCTCACGCAGTAAAGTAACCAAAACAAACAAACAAAAAACCCCAAATTACCTGAAATTAGGGCTGCACAATTTTAGTGACAGTTTACTCTCTAACTGCCCTCAGAAAGAGGCAAATCAGTGCCTCCTATTTCCCATGGAAACTTGCTTCTTTTGTACCTTAGTCACTAGGTACTCCAGTCGAGCTCCATGCAGATCGAAACCCCTTATAGACTTGCTATCTCTGTGTTCCAATCCAAATTTAGTCAAAAAAATGAAGGACTCTGGTCACGATCAGAGGTCAAGGGGAAAAAAATGCATACAAACTCATTACCATGAGACCTTAGAGTTCTTATCCTTACAACGTCGGGTCAGAAATGTTATCTGAAGTATGGAAGCCCAAGCAAAAAAGAGATGATGGCATCTCTCTCAAAGAGATAAGCAGGAAACAATCAGAAATGCAGGAGTTGCCTATGTAGACAGCACTGGTACCAGATCCGGTTCTGAAGGCCTCCTAAGAAAAAGAAGCAGGAAGAAGGAAGGAGGGCCTTCCCGATTGCCTCCTGCCAGAAGAAAGTTTGAGCAAGAACGTGGCAGAATGAAAGGAGCCCAAGAACAACAAGGCTGGGTGAAGGAAATGTCAGAGTGTGAATCTCAGCTTTGCACTTCCTGGAGGCCCAATATCTGACCAAATTTAGAAGTAAACAACAGCTGGGAAGGAAGAGGAAGAAAAGAAAGAAGAGACACATTTATGCAGGTGCTGTGAAATATGAGGGGGAGTGGGATATGCCCGAGAGTGGCATCAGATGTCAAGGATAGGCCACGGGGGAGAGGCGGGGAACAGCCAAGGGCCACATTGGAAAACGCCTGCAGACAGCTCCAAAGCCAAAAGGATGTTGGCCTTTATGGGCAAAGCACAGTTCTAGGCCTTCGTAAGGGACAAGCGCCAGAAAAGGAGGCAGAAGGGAAGGGAGGCAGGGGAGAACTAAAGGCTTCTAGAAAGGCTGAGTGGACAGACGGTGGGAAGCAAGGAAAACATCCTTCTGGACCTTGAAGGGTTTATCTCCATGGAGCCCTTTCCTGCCTGGCTTATTTGCAACCACCAAATCCTCCAAATTATAATAAACATGAAAATGTTTTCCATGGCTGAAGTAGCCAGTTAGAGTGTAGATCCTTCACCCAAGTTCATCTTTAGCCTTAACTCCAATCACAGAGCCTGGAAGAGGTAGTCTGAGTAAGAATAGAAACTTGCTAGAAAGAAAGAACAATGTAATCAGGACAGTCAGCAAGTGGTACAACGCAAGGGGCAGAGATCTGAATGACCTAATTTAATGGAGTTAAATTTTGTGTTTGCCCATGCCTATTAAGGAACAACAATCCAGCAATACGGTCAGGCGGGAACGAAGTATTATTTAGAAAAAGAAACCAGTTCCATAGTTAACGTCATGTGAAACTAATAGGCTCATACACGTGCATCCAAATGATACATAATCAGTGTTATTATTATTATTATTATTATTATTATTATTATTATTATTATTTAGTAACAACAGTAGTGTGGAACCCAATTTCACAGTGGCTGAGGTTCAGCCCCAAATGGATGACTCACACACACGGTCGATCTACATAATGGACTAAGATTACCATCTGGTATAACAATCTACATCACAAGACTCCACATTTCCTGTTACCCAGGGTAAGTAAATTTCAAGCATGAGGGAAAATTTTAGCAAGTTTCTCCAAGTACCTTCACTGAGAGACGAGTGCGGCTTTCA
Organism: Nasua narica; assembly: GCA_028533885.1. Taxonomy (NCBI): domain Eukaryota; kingdom Metazoa; phylum Chordata; class Mammalia; order Carnivora; family Procyonidae; genus Nasua; species Nasua narica. The sequence continues at coordinate 12,895,546 of CM052814.1, forward strand.
CAGAGAGGAGGGGAAGGAAAATTATGAGGTAAAGGTTATTCTCTCTTTCATCTCCCCCTGACTTCCCCTCACAGGAGAGAAACACCACCTTTGCAACCCTGGCTTCTACCGTCTAGAAAATCTAAGTTGCCTAATTGATCTCTAACAAAGGCCCTCTGGGCTTTATGCGAGACAAGCATTTGAAACGACAGTAAGAGCGGGTGGTATATGTCTGAAAATCGCTCACCGTTCCCTCCTTGCCCTATTCTTTTATTTATTTAGTTTGTTTCTGGAATGAAGATACCGACGTGTGTTGTGAAAACATACAAGGAAAGCCGAGGCCCGTGAGGATTCCCTTAGTATTTTGTATTCCTAATAAAGACATCCACATCTGAAATCATTCTCACACAGAACTGACTTTGCTTCGTTTTTAAGATTTTCCTACCCATAAAGATGTTATTACTGTCATAACTGGAACTGCCAGGCTTTCCATCTGAGGCGGGCTTCATACCTGCCTGTGCAAAGCCCCCTGGTGCATTTTCTCAACACCCGTCTCTTCCGAGGGCCCCCCTGAGTCCGCCAATCACAGAAGCCCTTCGAGGGCTTTGGGGAAACAGAAGACAAGCCAGCATCCCCACTCTCGGTTTGGTTCTTCAGATTCTTCTTTATAATTTAATCTTTTTTTCTCCACATTTTCACAAATTTGGAAGTTCACAATTTCTCAATTCAGATTTTAAAATTAAAACTAGAATTCAGCTAGGTAAGAGATTTCTCTCTCTCTCTTTGCTACTTGTTAGAAAGTGTTGTGTTATGCCCATTCAATTATAAACAAAGAAATGTAATCTAACTAGGAAGAAAAGCAAACAGTTTATGGCAACCTTTGCTTTTGAGCCATAGCTCTGCTTATTGGTAAATAATATAAAGTCCTTTGCATTATATTCTAAAGCAAGGATCGACAAGCTTTTTTCTGGCAACTCAGAGAGTAAATATTTTAGGCTTTGTGGAGGCGAAATAGAAGATCCTGTATTTATTTAATGAAAAAGTATTTATATAACAAAAAAGAAGACAAATTTTCCACAAAATTTTTGTTAATAAATTTCAAAATGTAATAATACAATTAAGTATAATTTTTTTGTAATATAGATCTACTAAGAAGAAGAAAGAACTTATTGGGAGGGGTGGTAACATTTTTCATAGCTGGGGTTCCGAGCTGGCACTCCCTATCAGCCAAGCGGGACACACATTCGTCCGTCGCATTCCTGGCTTGCTGGCTACAAATACAGGCAACAGACTGAACTCGATCTAGGAGCCAGAGTTTGCCACCCTCTACCTTATAGTCTTACGTGCTTTCCAGTGAGTCTCACACCTACCATCTTATTTGTGCTTCGCAGTAAATCAACGAAAAGTCTAGATAGCTATGTCATGCCCATTTTAGAGATGAGGCTCCTAAGAATTCCACAAATAGAGTGACTTCCTGAGGGAAAAGCTAATAAATACTGGCACCAAGACTTAACCCTGAACTTCCTAACTCCTCACACACTCCAACTGAGGGTCTATAGGGGAAGTCTTTGCTTCCTCTGGTTTCCCCAGGTAAATAGTCAAACACTAATAATATTCCAAGGTGGTGTTGGGACTACCCCAAAGATTCTTGTAATCCCATTTTTGAACTGCCTATCTTGAATGGCAGTACATCTTCCTTAGACAATGTGTTGGCTTTTGGAAAGAGCCCCAAGTTCTTTGATGCCAAGTTTCATAACACAAGCTTGGTTTGAGTCACAAACAAGGATTAGCTATAATGTAATGAGACTTTCTCTCTGGATTGATCTCAAAAAACAAATCATGAAGACAATGTCCAAACAGAAATATCTTACTCCTGTTCCCCAAAAGAAAAGAAATCTTCCAGGATAAATGAATAGTCTCCCAGTTGACTAAGCTTTATAGCATTCTAGAATTAGAAGGGACTTTGAAGATAAATTTTTCCAACTTCCTTCATTTACAGAAGAAAAAGAAAAAATAGACCCAGAAATACTATTTTGAAGACTAGCATTCATTCAGATTGTAAAATCTAATATTTAGTTTAAAAACCCTTCTCTCAGCAATAATAAACACTGAAGGAATTCCCTCCAGAATACAGCTTATAAATAACACCGGATATGATGTAATTTACACTAACAAGGGTAAGATTTCTACCCTAAAAAGACTGGGAAGTTTGATCTTTTTAAGGCAAACTACTAGTCCAGATGATATCTCAAAATTTTTTCCAGCCTCTAAACTCCCTGATATTGCATAAAATCATCTGGAATTTAAGTCGAGTTTTGTGGGTAGCCATGACCATTTACTGAGTGTTTCTTGTGTCTTGCAGAGTGCTCAGCTCTTAGCTCATAAGTCCTCCCAAAAATCCAAGTGATAGTTAATTTTATACCCATTTTATAGATGAGAAAACCTGCACAGAGAGCTTTGTCTAAGATCACATATATAGCTAGAAGCAGATACTGGATTCCAACTTACTCGGTTAGTAAGAGTTCAAACCAAGAAGCAAAATCACCAGGAAGAGATATATATTTGACTTTACACAATCATAGGCTCAACAGTTTATATACCACTGGGTCTGAAGTCAGAAACACAGGGTTTCAGGAAATGAAAGATGGACACAAAATAAGGGAGGGCAAGGACAAACTAAATCCATGAGGATAAGCTGGAATCTCTGAGGATCAACTGGAAACAATGTGAGCCTCTCACTGCCTCCAAGTCTCCAACTCCAATGATGTGCGTAACCTGCAATTGAGCCGTGCCTTCTGTCACAATATTGCACGCAAACCTCTCCAGGTTCTCAGCTTCGAGTTTCATGAAACCATTGCTCTTTCCACTCTTTTTGGGGACTAAGAACTCTAGACCAACAAAGCATGGACATGAAGAAAAAAATCCACTAATAGATCACTGGGGTGAGATAAGAAAAACCAGTCAACATGTCTACCTCTATCTATGAGATGGATAAATCCCATCTACAGAGAAAGAGGACCATCTTTTGCTCACTAGTTTAGAGCAGATAGAGCCTCTTGGAGACTCTGACTTCAGTCATCCATTCTATTTATATCCAGTTGGCACTGTAACAAGTCTTCATATAGCCATGCTACCATTCTTTTTTTTTTTTTTTTTTTAAGATTTTATTTATTTATTTATTTGACAGAAAAAGAGAAAAAGCACAAGCAGGGGAGTGGGAGAGGGAGAGGCAGTCTCCCCACCGAGCAGGGAGCCCAATGAAGGACTCAATCCCAGGACCCTGGGATCATGAATTGAGATGAACACAGTCGCTTAACCAACTGAGCCACCCAGGCGACCCTCCATGCTACCATCCTATCAGGCCTAATGCTTCAGAGTGTTGAGGGAACCCAGGAAGACCACTGAATTGCGTGAGTATGAGGCCACTGCAGGATTTAATTTCCTGTAGAATGAAGTCCTTTGTCAAAAACGATGTTGTGCAGTGAACATGGCATTCTGTAAGTCCATAGATGGTAGTGTTAGCAGAAGAACTACAAGAAGGTATGATGAGGTCTACATCTAGAGTAAATTTCTGTTCCAGTGAGAACAAAATGCTGGTGCTGTCCTCTTCTATGAAGGACAAGACTCAATGCAATCAAATTGCCACCAGATCTCTGCCTAAACCCCTCAGGAAGGGGAGCCATATTGGGGGCTCAGTGCTGTTCTCTGCTGCTGGCAGGACAGACTTTCAGCGGCGGCTGAAGCCAAACCAGCTTAGTGAGTATAAAACTATGTTGCTGTGCACGTGCTCCACTCCCACTTCTAAGTCCATTTTTTTCAAAGAACCCATTGAGCAAGGGACACCTAGAGAGAGAAATTGACTGCTGTCAATAAGGCAGTTCATCTTGTATATTGATCATTAAGATCCTCCTCTGCTGAGTTTTTTTTTGGACTCACATTCAGAGATCCATCCACATACTTCTTCCCTAGACCTTTTTGTCACTAATTTTCCAATTGAGCTCCTTCCAAGTCTCTGACCATCTAGGGAAACCAATAGCCACAGCCCATGAATTGTTGTACATCTACATCTCTTACCCTCTCTTTCTAAGTAAAATGAACAACTTTTAATTACACTGTTTCAAGTTGTGCACACTGATAGACTTTTCCTTACCACTGCCTTTAGGGTCACCCCAGAGTGGAGCTATAGAACTACAACAATTTTCTTTGGGGTAGTGCCAGTATGCCATCCAGAACTATCTATAAACTAGGCATAGATGATTCTCTCCTCTGTAAACTGATAATAAGGAACCCCCATGAGGCCGTATATCTGTGCCAAGACAGAAGTAGCATTGTAGCAAGAGAATGTCCATGAGCATCTCTGCTTTTACACATACAACTTATTTTTGCCTTCAGGAACTGCTCTAACCTGATCTCATTTGTAACACTCCCATTTAATAATAGAGCACTTTTCTGCACATACAACTTGGCGACCCAAGTCTGTGTGTCTCCATGACCTTAACTATTGCATCATCCTGCAGTTGGAATTCATAACCAACAGGAGCCATGATATTGGGTGTAGAAGGAGACATCAGTTAACCACCATTCTTTTCAACATCATTGCAGATGTTATTTGTGTTAACACTGCTGATTTCAAATACAAAGCAGGTTTTGTTTTTTTTTTTTTTTTTTTTTTGAGAATGCTTTTATTGAGCTCCTGAGCAAGGGAAGTTCAGTGAGCTTTCAGATACAGCACCAGAACCTTCTCATACTAAATGATAACAGAAAAGACTGAGGAAAATAGAATAGTCAGAAACCATAGGGCAATGACAAAAGGTATAAAATCAGTGAAAATACTAAGAGAAGAAAACATAAGACAGAGAATTAGAAGAAATATTCTTTTTGTGTGGCTTCCTGAATTGTAGTGTCTGCAGATATTTCAGTTTTTAAATTTAATTTAATTTTTTCAGTGTTCCAAGATTCATTGATTATGCACCACACCCAGTGCTCCATGCAATACGTGCCCTCTTCAATACCCAGCAAAGGACACAGTCAACAGAACAAACAGGCAACCCACAGAATGGGAGAAGATATTTGCAAATGACACTACAGACAAAGGGCTGATACCAAAATCTATAAAGAACTCCTCAAACTCAACACTCAAAAAACAGATAATCATGTCAAAAAATGGGCAGAAGACATGAACAGACACTTCTCCAAAGAAGACATACAAATGGCTAACAGACACATGAAAAAATGTTCATCATCATTAGCCATCAGGGAGATTCAAGTCAAAACCACATTAAGATACCACCTTACAAAGCAGCTTTAATGGGAGAGCCAAACCCAAGCAACCCCTGGGAAATGATAATGAAGGATGCTTGATTTACACTCTCAAAGATAATGACCTGTAAGCAGTAAGTATACAGGAGAAAAGATCTCTCAAATTATATATAATTTAAGTTCTTTTTTTATGTTTTCTTTTAAGATTTATTTATTTAAACAAGATGGGGCTGGGTAGGGAGACAAAGCATAAGAGACTCTTAATTTCAGGAAACAAACTGAGGGTTTCTGGGGGGTAGCGGGGAGGGATAGGATAGCTGGGTTATGGACATTGGAGAGGGTATATGCCACGGTGAGTGCTGTGAATTATGTAAGACTGATGATTCACAGACCTGTACCTCTGAAGCAAATAATACATTATATGTTAATTTTTTAAAAAAAAGATGTATTGATTTAGTTCAGAGAAAGAGAGCAAGGGGGGCCGGGGGTGGGGGGTTGGCAGAGGAAAAGTTCAAGCAGATTCCTTGCTGAGCATGGAACTGAGGCTTCATCTCATGAACCTGAGATCATGACCTGAGCCTAAGTCAGATGCTCACCTGACTGAGCCACCCAGGCTCCCCTATATAATTTAAGTTCTAAATATCTTTTTAAGTAAATAGGGGCTTCCAATTTTTTGTTGTTGCTGTTAATGAGGCACTCCTGGCTCCAAGAACAAAGTATTCAACCTCCTCTAAACTCTTTAATTTTATTCTCAGGTTTTCTAAAATAAAACATTACACAAACTATGATAATTGCTCAAAAATGTTAATATGATTCCACCAACAACCTTGAAACATTTTGCATCCCATTTGGAAAAATGTTATAAACCATAACCAACTTGTAAGCTTGGGTGTCCCTTTGGGAGGTTCTAATTTGATTCAGGCAGACTTGATTCCTGATTCCACAAAGAAGGAAAAGGTAAAAGGAAAGAGAAGGACTTCCTTTGTGAAGCAGGAGGAAGAAAAATATCTTATCTTGGGAAAGAGAGTGCAAACACGATAAGGTAAAAGTGTGGTTTTGATGTCAATATTACTACTTCCCCCAACATGGACCAAAGGAAGACTCCCCATAAGCTGAAAGATGGTGCATCTATGAATAGAAAGCTGTTAGTTTATCAGTATTTTGCAAATAATAATAAGATAGAGTGATTTTCTTCCAAAGAGTTCTCTAAGTATTGCATTTCCAAGGATTACAATTAAAAGCAGAACGAATCACCCCCAGAAATTTGAATGAGAATTTTCTACTAGTCTTTGGGCAACTTTTATTCTCTGAGCTTCATCAGGGTGGCTGAGGACTGTGAATGTTGGCACCCTGGGAATTTGTCACCCGTTTTTCCTGGGGTGATTGTCCCTCCCCCCTCCCCGGCTACTATTTGACATAAAAGAGAAATGAGGTTGAAAACAAAGTCACTGTCAAGGCTTTAGAAAAAGGGGGTTGGTAAGTGGTGACAAGGATAATCCAAGAACTGCAGTTACTGTCAAATGCAAGGATAATCATAAGAATTGCAGTTAAGCCAATGAGCATTAATGGTTGGCTTGGGAATGGATCATCAAATTTAGGGAGACTTCTTGCTGAACTCTAACAAATGCTAAAATGCGTCTGTGCCCTGGGGATATCCACCAACTCAGAGTTCTGGAAGGCCAGCCTACGTTTAACATTTTTCTTCAGCTGAGGTAGAAAGTGGACACACCACACAATCTGTGGAGAATTGATTTTGTATGTGGAGCGGTAAGAGATTCCAGCAAGGTGAAGGAAGGGAAGACATAGGGATGGAGCAAGAAGGAGGCATATTTCACATGTATCCGGGCTCACGTTGCCACCAGTCTGATCTGAAATTCTATACCCCGTACCGAAGAAGATGCTTACAACAGTCATGGGTCACAACACGAAATCCTTTATTCCCACAGCAAATAGCATTGGAAAAAGATGCTCCGTGCAATTAAGGTTTGTTGGGATTTTTTTTTTCTCTTCACATATGGCAATATTTATCTTCAAAGTTTTCCTCTTTGGCTCACGGGCTCCTTTGTAGAGCAGCTGGTCTTGTGTGGCCTAATTGTGAGATGATTTGTTGTGTGATTCAGTAGCATTGTTTATTTGTACAGTGGTTCAGTGGAATTTATAAACTGCATAATATTGTTCTAGACTGTTTTCTTTTTATTAAGAAGCCACATTTTCTCCAGCATTCATGACTGGGATCATAATTAGGTGGAGTATTCAAGATATTTTCGTCCCAACTTCCTCTGTTAATTAATGACATTAAACAAGAAATGCTTGCATTTCACTGAAAAGATGGAGGCCGGCATGGAAAGAGGATTGGAGGGATGAATCAAGTTGAAATTCATCTCTGTTTTGCGCACAAGAGCTTGTTAACAAATACTCAGATGTAACGAATACAAGCTGCAAGTTATTTCTAATTAGTCTTAGCTGTTCTCAGGAAAACGGAGTCAAATCATGGAGTCTTTTAGAAAAGATCCCTTTTGCTATTCTTGGTCTGTCCCTGAGAAACCCTCAGTAAATGGTCCCAGTGACTTGTCACACGTTCTTTAATGATGAAATGTTTCCAGTGCTGCCAAGCCTATAAAAAGTTCTAAGAGCAATTTGACCTTCCCACTTAGTTTCCTTTATTAAAAAGAAGCCGCATGCGGGATTTTTTTTTTTTTTTTTGGTTTTATTTTTTTCCAATCAGAATATTTCTAAATAAAGTATAAATGGAATTTTCAAAGGGTTTTGGAAGTAAAAAAAAAAAAAAATAGTGATAATTCCAGAATCGGGAAGGGGACTTGAAATCTTACGATGTTAAGATATGTTGGAGCTGGAAAGAAAGGCTTGAGGCAAAATAGGGATGTCACAGGGGAAAAGTCAGCTAGCTATTGGTCAAGCAGTTTCCAAAATGGCGCTGCTCTGGTGAATGAGTCACAGACCAGAGTCCGGCCCCTGCCTTTTCAGTCAACAACTGGACCTTATCAATAATTCCAGATGTAGTCAGAATCTTGGGAAGAGACTCAAACTCTCAGTTCACAAGAGATTAATGTATAAGCCAAAGGTCAATTTACTAATTTATTATGGGTGATATCTATGTCCAGTGTCCCGAATGCTTGCCCCTCCCATCTAAGACCTCTCTTTCCATGAGCAGCTAGGAGGCTGGGTTATTAATCTGAATGCTTCTTGGTTGGCGTGGAGCTGAAACAAATGGGTGGGGAATGTCTTGCGGATCATGTCATCTAAGCAAAGATAAGGTTTAATGAAACTCCTGTCATCTCGCAGGAAACACTATACAGACATCTATGTCTCCCAAATTCAGTCATTCGAATCCTTCAGCTAAGACTTAACATAAATCATTAACACTCTTCTTCTTCTTCTCTGCTGCATGCCTTTATTTAAAAGTGTTAAGATTATTATTAACCAATTATCAAATGGCTATTTCTGTGGACATCAGAAAGTATGTTGTCCACTTCCCTTATATGCTTATTTAATTTCTCTAAATCTCTAAGAGCATCTTTTTGTTTTGTTTTTTTACCCTCTCTCTAAGTTTCTTGGAGAATTCTTGCCATTATCCCAACGTATCAACTTCAAGTTTCAGTATTCAATCGTCCACTGAAGATATGCTCATTTATCTGGAATGCACTGAGGAAATGCTAAGTGTAGAGCACCAGGTTGGGTACAGTTGAAGGCACGAAAGGAAGAGGAGATGAGCTCCTGCTGTCAGGAAACGTCATATCCAATTAGGGAGATGAGCTATCCACACACAAATTCCGAAGAACAATGCAGGGCAGTACATGGCTTCCTGCCAAACACGTAGTGGAGTTCAAAGAAGGGATAAAACAGGGTCATTCAGAGAGAGTTGCATGGAAGGAGTGAAATTTCGGAGGAAAACCGTATATTGATCCCAGGGTAAAGCAGGCTTTCTGGGTCTAGGCACTGCCAACGTTGCATGAGGACCTTTGCCATGCATTATAGGGTGTATGGTGGATCCCTGTCTTCCGTCTCACGGACCAGTAATATCCTCCCGCCAAGTGCAACAAGCAAAAATCACCACACATCGTCAAATAGCTCTCGGAGCACAAAATCCCCTTTGTTGTGACCACTCATCTAAGTGAATTATCCAACTGACCGTTAGAGATGAGAGGCCAGTGCCCAGGGGAGACAGAGGTTCACACTACAGATCCAGAATGAGAGCCAGCAACACAAGGCTGTGAACAGGTAAGATTGGGGAGGCAGGGGGAGGCGAATCTAAGAGACGCGGGCCTGGGACTGGAAGAAGCATGATACATAACAGAAGTCACGGAATTTCCTTTTTACCCTTAGACTGATGTCTCAAAAATGTTTAAAATGTTCCTGCCTTTATTCTGAATTGGTGATTTTCTTTTTCTTTCTTTCTTTCTTTCTTTCTTTCTTTCTTTCTTTCTTTCTTTCTTTCTTTCTTGGATATTTGATTCATCTTTAAAAAAAGAAAAACCTCAAATAAAAAGAAAAGCTGGCTACATGCAGCTAATTATCTCAGGAGACATTTAAAGAACCTATAGGAACAGATAGGACTGTAGGCATGACGTCAGAAGGAGAGCTTTTCAGGGCACAGAGCTCCCTCCTTACTCTACACGATTCTGCTTGAGAATGTGAAATCTAAACTGAGTGCTGAAATATATGATTACTCCAGGACACATTTCAAAATAACCACCACCCTAAGCGATGTCATTACAGGCCATTCTATAATCCCCTCCCGGAGTGCTTTCTTTCCATTAGGGCTACATAGGAGCAAAGGTGCTGCTCATTGGCAGCCACTAGTTTTCCTGAAATGCCCCAAGGAAGGAGCCAGCTCCAAGTCAGAAACGGCCCCTTGGGGGAGGGGTGAGGGGAGACCCGGAAAGGCCCCCTGGCGAAGGGACACCTGAGACCAGAGTAGGCCTGTGATGATTCCATCAAGTCTTCCGCAGTCTCATTGTCTCCTGGATTCATTCTGAAATCATTCTAGCAGGAAGCAAGGCGGCGTCGGAGGCCCGCGGGATCCGTCCGTTTTTTTTTTAAAAAAAAAAAAAGCAAAAAGCAAAAACCCAGTTGACATTTCCAACTTGCGTCTTAAATTTTGCTTATTTGTAATTCACCCCAAACCAGCTACTGTGAGGAAATACGGTCAGGGGGTCCGTCAGAGGTGATGGGGGTGCTGGGACGCAGGGAAGGGCAATTGGAGGGGGAGAGGAAACCGGGGTCTATCTGGAACCTTCTCCAGCCTGGTTAAGTCAACTTCCATTCTTTCTATTTCACTCTTTGCCTGGACGCTAGCACCTTGGGAGCAAGCAGGGCAGAAACAATGCTGATTCAGAAAGTCTGGTTGCCAGACATTCTGTCAGAAACAGAAAGGCGAAGAGGATTCTGTGTAGAAAGGGCAGGCAGAACATGGAGAGGCCTGTTACCCCTGCCTGCAGAGGAACCGATCGGGAACTCTCTGGTCAAAGAAAATCAGAGTGGATAGCAGCTTTCATTTAAAAAAATAAAACAAAACAAAAAACCCACTTTCCTCTGATTTCCAGAGTTTCTGGGTAGGCTTCAGCTGGAAACGCCACAGTGGGGGAAGTATTCTCATACAATTTCTTTTTTCCCCCTCTACTCTCCGATAAAATCATTTTTATGCAATGATTCTTTTAAGCTCTTTTGAGATGATTTTTATTTTGCCCAAAGAAATTCATCTCTTCCTTTTAAACTTCTCTTTCTCCATCCATTACTATTGGCTTCCTTTAAAAAAAGAAGAAAGCACTCATATTATGACATATACACTAGAATAGCACCAAGACCTATTCTTAGATTGATATATAAGGAATTTACTCACCACTCCCTTCAGGATTAAGGAGCATTAACCTTTGGAACGCAGTCTTTATATGCATGTCAGGGTATTTTTAAGAATGGGAAAACCCAGGATACAGATAAACAACACGGGTTCCAAATGGGGGTTATTTTTAGACCTGAGATTCCAAAGTGTATAAAGCTACAGATACCAAAATGGTTCTCATCCTAGTGGACATGCCCCCCTCCTTCCTGTCACCTTCACAGTCCGCTCTCCCCTCGGTCTGGTGCACTGTATGCACACAGGCAAACACACACACACACACACACACACACACACACACACCCTCAGACCTCTTCATAAAATCCCACTGCCACAACCTCTAGTTTTGATCATAACCCGAACAGTGTTGAGGAGTAGAAATATTGAAATGTTGTTTCCTGCAAACAAAAGACCATTTTTACGGAGCCTTCCTCCCAAAACCTTTTTTTCCAAAATGCCGGGGTAGTTTTTTTCTGTCAGCCTTTAAATGTGACTTATTCCTACAAACCAGTCGGGAACGCTTGCGAGTGTAATGGGAAAACGCTGTGGACGGTATCCTTCCTGCAGTTCCTACCAACAACCCGTCTCGGAGCAGTGGACAGAGGGACCATTGAAAAGAATGGAAAAAGCTCCCTTACGTGATACGGCATATAAAATCCGCAATGGAAAAAAAAGCACTTGAAAGTTGAACTCATTTGTGCTGATCTAGAGCCCTCTTCGGAGTTTTCATAGGGAACGTGCAGAATCACATGCTTATTCCCCAACTGTGAATCTTTGATGGATCTTTTGTTTTCCACTAATCTAGGACATATGTCATCCCCTAAAGGACTAATGGGATCGGAGGATAATGGGAACTGTTTGCCTGATTCTTGGGGAAAGAACAGCAGCTGTATGCGTCCTGGCCCCTGGACGGAATCAACTTTTCTAGTTGGCTTGACCCAAATTGTCTGAGTCTGTTTATGTTCTAGGGAAGGAATATCATTATGCTAATGATTTTCATAATCTTAGTCAACTGATACAGTATCTGGGATTTGTTTCAAAATAGTCCGGTAAGGGGAAGAAGAAAGTGAGTGGAAATGTAGAGAAAACGCTGACAGTGCGAGGTAAAGAAAACCCTTGTACATGAGAGTTTATTGGACTATTCATGCTACTTTGGTGATGTCTGAAATTTTCCATAGGAAAAAGCTTTTCAGGGGCGCCTGGGTGGTTCAGTGGGTTAAAGCTTCTGCCTTCAGCTCAGGTCATGATCTCAGGGTCCTGGGACCGAGCCCCGCATCAGGCTCTCTGCTCAGCAGGGAGCCTGCTTCCCTCTCTCTCTCTGCCTGCCTCTCTGCTTACTTGTGATCTCTCTCTCTCTATGTCAAATAAATAAATAAAATCTTTACCAAAAAAAGTTTTTTAAATTTTTATTGTAATAAATTTTTAAAAAGTTATTTTCAACATCAACTCTTTGAGTGACTCGTGCATAAAACCACATTTTCCCAGTTTAATTTACACAGAGGAAGCCCCCATAGAGCTAGTAACCTAGTTTGTAGTATTATGAAGCCGTGCAAACAATAAGACACCCAGAAGCCCAAATCCTTGCTTCACTACTTACCAGCAGGGAGACTTCAGGCAAAATTACTGACTTTCCCTGAATTCGGTAATATCACATCTGAATTATAGACAATAATACCTTCATTATCATAGAATTGCTATAAGGGTTAAAGAAGTTAATATGTCTAAAGTAGTCCTGCCACGATAGGTGATTGATAAATGTGTTTTATTTTTCAACAATACCATTAATGCAATATAAAACGTTGAATTTATTTCAAACGCCAAAGAAACAGAACAAGTGTTCATTTCAGCATATATTTGACCTCCACATATTAACCATCTTGTGTGTGATTCGAACTATGCTGGGCACATCACAGAATACTAGAGGGTCCCAGCTTTAGAGGATTCCATAGCTAAGCAGTAGACAGATATATAAATTTATACAACCAGTTAGGGGCAAGTCAAAATAGGCATATGCATGCGGAACTCCAGGAGCCCTGGAGAAGACGCTGTGGGCTCAGCCCATGAGGGGTCATCGAGTGGTTAATCAGGCACTCATTAGGGCATCCTACTGACCGCTAACCCTGCTCCACCAGCCTCCCAGGGAATCCATCCAAGGTCCCAGCCAATCCATTGCCTCCCCTGTCCATATCCTAGGTAACCAACAGACAGCCACGGAAACGGAGCATACACAGTGGAAGGAAACCAGAACAAATAACCTCTGGCATTTCCACTCATTTCAGGACAGTACATCTGAATTGTTCATAAACAGAGAACAGAACTGTTGGAAGGAACGTTAGTAGATTGGAGGGTCCAGCTTGAGGGGCTGGGGTGAGGGCTCGGGAGGGCAGATACAATGGGGACGCTTGAGTCTCGGAGAGGCGGTCAGTGGCAGAGCCCCCCTGGGCATCAGAGGGCAGTCTCTGGCAGGCTCTGCCTTGGGTCAGGGGACAAAGAGGATTTGAAAACTGAAAAAGAGAGAAATCGCTGGGGTGGTAGTGCACAGAGAGAGGCAATGTCCAAATAACTTGCCCCTCCCATTTTCTATTGGCACTATAAATACCATTCTAAAATATTACCGTAACTTAATGAGTCTCTTTTAGGAAGCATTTGGTAGTGAGTCATCTCAAAACTATGTATGAAGCTGAACACCCTGCTCCGATTTTGTGAAACTCAACTGGCTTTTACTGGGTCTGGTTTGAAATCCCATTTCCGCGGCCAGGAAGGACCTGTGCAACGTACAGACGAGGTCACCTTTGCTGCCATGGGATCACAAACTGCGTTCACTCCTGTCTGGCCCAGGGGACTTCCAAGGGAAGACGGAGAGAGCGTCAGAGACCGCTTTTTAGTAAGACAAGACAGGGCTCATTTTACTGAATAAAAGATTTTCAGAATAAGATCCTTCTTGGATGACAGGCAACAGACAGAGGGAACTAGACCGATAGCTCCACACAAGGGAAGTCGAAAGATTGGACCCCATCCCCAAACATCCTAGATCCACTTTCCTCCCGTGTCATTGCTACAGCCCTGGCCAAGCCGCCATTTTGGCCAACTGCCTAAGTAAGCTCCACAGGCTTTCCTTTCAGACCTTGTTCTCTCCACTTCATGGCTCCTCAGAAAGTCAGCAAAAAAATCAAGGGCCTGCACTGGACAACAATCCTAGCAGAATTGTTACGTTACCTTACAAAGTAAGGGCCTTGCACATTACATAGAATCCTTACCACACATAGCAAAATAGGCAGTGCTCATTAGCCCTAAGTTTTTGGTGCTGTTTAGCGATTCTGCCTTTTGAATTAGAATTATTTGTCAGTACATTACTAATATATGTTTACTACATGAAGATTATAAGGTAAAGCAACAACAACAACACAGATAAGAACTCTTATCCAACTGCTTGAGCATAAGAATGATAAGCATTTGGGTTTCTCTGCCGAATTGCATGGGGCTTAAGAGCATAGGCTTGGAGACAATGGCTTGCTTTAATATTAGCTCCTACATTTGAGACCTAGGTGACTTTGGCCAATCTATTTGACTTCTCATCATCCCATATTCCTCATCTGAAAAATGGGGACTACAGGGGCGCCTGGGTGGCTCAGTGGGTTAAAGCCTCTGCCTTCAGCTCAGGTTGTGATCTCGGGGTCCTGGGATTGAGCCTCACATCGGGCTCTCTGCTCAGCAGGGAGCCTGCTTCCCTCTCTCTCTCTGCCTGCCTCTTTGCCTACTTGTGATCTCTCTCTCTATGTCAAATAAATAAATAAAATCTTTAAAAAAAATGGGAACTACCACAGAAGCGATCTTAGAGACATTGTAAAGACTAATCCCCAGAAATGGTGTACCGCAGCAAAAAGAGAGATAGCAGACAGGGGCTCAGCACTCAAGTGCAGAAGAGAAGGAGGGGAAATTATATCTGGCAACCTTTGCAAAATCCTGTGATTGATTATAAAATTGAGCTCTGAGCTCCCTGGCAGACAGAATAAGAATAGACCATTGATGCATCATATTCTCTCATCATCTCATTAAAGAAAGCTTCCCATTTATCCGAAAAGACTTATATTCTATTAGCAGTTGGTTCTAAGAGGAATTCTTGTATGGTCTTTTACATGTGGGACCAAAAAGAACATAGTAGGGACTATATTTTAAATATTTACCAAAACACAGATGCTTCTGGCAATCTTCTTATGTCTTCTCTTCATGCTCTCCCAGTACATGATTACTTGCTTTTAATATTGAATAATATCTATAAAAACAAACTTAAATCACCCCCCCATACAACACATCATCCTTGACTTTGCAGCTTTTCATTGCTTTATCATAAGTCGGTGTTGTTTAATATGGTCTTTCATTTTACTGCTGTGTTTCCTACTTATAGGTTCTTGATACAAAGGTTAATGAACAAAATTCAACTGAGTGAGATTTAAAGACCTTTTTGGCTTTATGCAGTAATTCACCAGTCAGGCAGCACCCAACTAGGCAGCAGACAGAACAAAGCTCCAAAGAGTTGTACAGTTTGAGAGGTTTTTATAGAGCAAAGTGACCAGGAATGAGGAAGTTATTCTGGGAAAAAAAATAAAACAGGTAATTATTGTAAAATTACTTTTCTTATGTGAAGCAAAGAACCCTGTCAGGTAACTTCTGCAGGGAAGTACTCATTGGTTGACTTAAGTTTCCTTTCCTGGAAAGCCGAGCATAAAAAGGTGGGTAAGCTTGGGTTTGCTGATATGGGGCTTGGTAGGAGGGATTCCTTCCATCTTGGGCTCCATCTCGTTCCTTTAACAGAGATCATGCATGAAATTTGCTCCCCTTGAGAAGAGAACATGAGTTTAAAAATAGGGCGAATACGGTATGTTGATTATGGCATCAAAACCATATTTTTTTATAAAACTTGAAAAAAATGAATTGAAAACAAGATTGCAGTGAGCTTATTAAACATACTTAAGAATCGTTGAAAACTCTTCATGAGCTGTCTAGGGACCCCAAACTGACAACAACTAAAAATATCTCTTCTGTGTCTTATCTGTACTGTCGTTGCATTCATTAAGTCCCCCAAGCCTCTTTATATAACATTTCCCTTCTCCCAGAGTCACCAGGCCCTGACTACTTGAAAACATTAATGCTGCATTCTTAAATGACATCTCACATTTAGATTCTCTGTTCATCCAAATGGCTCTATTAATGCATCTCTGTAATTAAAGCTGCGTAGATACCGAGAGGATAAAAACAGCTCAGTGATCAGAACCAGGCCCCTAGAATGACAGAAAGTTCCAAAACCATCCATGGAACAGGCTTCCTTTTTGAACAGCTGGTTTATGTTGCAAAAGATCACAGAAAGCTCAAGATAGCATTTTCTTTGTGTACGACACTTGTGAGTAAGAGTTAACAAGATCCATAGTTAGGAAATGACATCACAACCTTCCAAGGGGGGGAGTGTGGATTTACTTTGTAATTTGTGCTCTGACTGGTGTTTCTGATAGCGATTGTCTCATCATGGGGGCGGGAACAGGGAGGTCCTTTTCACACCACCTGCAGCGCACGTCCACGGTGGGAGGGCTGTTTGGGGGCTCACTATGAGGGTACTGGAGGTGCCTCAAAGTCCTCATCTCCTCAGCTCTTCAGGAAGTGTCCTCAAGCTTTGCAGGTTCAACTTCAGGCAGCCGTGTTCAATATCAGCACATCGCATAGCACCCAACACGCCCGGCCTGGGGAGCGGGTGTGGGTGGAGGCGGGAGAGATGGTGACCCAGGAAAAGAGCCCAGCGTACAAGTTGAGGAAGAGATTTCTACTCCGAGGCTCCGTGCGGGACTCCAATTGGTTCCCTTTATTGGTAAAGTTTTTCTTTGTGGGTTTTCTTTCTGGTCTATTGAGGACTTGACCAATAGCCCGTGGAATGTGTCAGTTCTAATTGCCTGTGTGGATTGGCACAAGTCATGCCTCAGAATTGGAATGTTGTCACATATAACATAGTCCTGCAGAGGAAGAAATGTGGCCTGGAAAATGTTTTATCCAAACATTCCTTAAAAGCAATTGTGTTCTGCCATAGTAAGGGGAGGACAACCTTGACCAGCCGAGCGGCTTGCCAGGAGGCCCGAGTCTCCACACGCGTCAGGATGCTCCTACCTCCCCGGGCCTCTAAAAAAGCAGACTTCCTCTTCCCTCACAGAACATCCGACGACGGCCAATTGCCTTGGGGAGGGGGGCGCTCCAGCGTGGTCATCACCGAGGGCAGCTTTCTAAAAGTGGGTAATTGGAGAGCAGCAAAGACAGACAGAGGAGGCACCTCTGGACCCGGGCTTGGCTTTGGGGTGAGCCTCCTAATTGATGAGCGGCTTACACAAGCATGGCCTGATGCGCAGGTAAGAGCTGTTGGGCAAAGGTCACTGGAACAAGTTCGAAGGAAGCACGGAAGCTGTCTTCAGGGGGGACTGGCCACTCAGAGAGATGCCATGAGCTCGGGATATAATGTGATTAGGGAGATGAAGCAAGAACAGCGACATCGAAGGAACATCCATGAGGCGCCATCCTGCTCACCACCATGAGCTGGCATTTTTGCCAATATTATCTGAGGCCTCTGAAGGTCAAGCCCTCACATTCTCTCGCGGGGTCTGTCTCTTTAGAAATAAACTGTGGCAATCTGGTTCCTGTGAACCAATTAAGTGGTAAATATCGGGCCACGCAGCAAAATCAGTACTTTGCTTATTCACTCTGTTTCCCTCTGCACCCAGCAGACAGGTGCTGGGTGAGAAAAACAGACGCTTGAACCCAATACTACCACATAGCCGGGAAAACATTCATTTCCCATGTCATAAGCCCAGATACTATTCCTCTTGCCTCAGAAATACACCTCATTGAAGGCACCGAGGCAGACACCAAAGCATTGTCTACAATAAAGAACCTAGCTATTTTGGCTACCTAAAACCAATCACTAGTTGGCCGACTGAAGTTTTTGAGAAATTAGCAAAATCGAGTCGCTCTTTTTGTCGTGAGAGAGTGAGTCGAATGGAGACTAGAGGCAAAGCCAGAACTCTGTATCAACTGGAGAGAGATGATCAAGAGCTCCCACCAGGGAAGGACTCTCTACAAGGGAAACTCTCCAGAAAGTTCCCATAGAAAACCTCAGACCCACAGGAAATGTCTAGTTGAGATGATGAATCGCAGACCACCCCACTTGCCAAACTTCCATTTCAACCTCTTGCAGTCACCATCATGTGAAGAAACAATTTTCCTTTTCGTCCTGGGATACATCTTTTTTGGGAAACGACAAACTGTGGTCTTCTAAACATTTCGTGTTTGATATTTGACATCTTCCCAAGAGACACAACCCTACCCTCACGTGCAATGGAATGGAGATAAAGATGCTTCTTTTTTTAGAGCAGGACAATGCTGCTTGGGGAGGGCTAGGGAGATAAACAAGCATCTCCCAGCAGAGAATAGGGCCGAAGCAATCGAGATCCCCAGAGAAGTGAGTGAGTCTGTTACCACCTGACATTACTGATACTTATCTTCAGACTCACAGCCTTTCAAATATTTATAGTGTCTGGAAACTGTATCTCCTTGAAATGATTCTATTTTTATGAACACTTTTTCATAAATTGAATCACCTAGGCTAGCCGGTCATTGACAAAAATAGGATGTTGCATCAAATTTACCTGGAAGATTTTTTTTTTTTACCTATAAAATCCCTTTCCCCTTTCCCAAAGTGATCTGAGTCAGTAGGTCAGGGTGCACCCAGGAATCTTTAATTTTAAAAGCTCCCTGGGTGCTTCTGTTGTGAACCCTGGCTTGGGACCAATGGGGGCAGGTGGAAAGCCTGTGCACCGGGGAGTGTGAGACTTTTGCTCTACCCCACAACTATAGATTTTTCAAACTCTCTTACAAAGAGGACTGAATAGCAGAGTTTGGTCTAATTGGTCCATTTTAGCAAAGCCCATTTTGTATATAGTTTATTATCCCTTGAACGTTCTCAGGAGTAAGTAGTCTTTTCCTCTGTACTTCTGAGTTAAGCAGCTATAGGTTGAATTGTGTTCCCTCAAAAAAAACATCTGTGGGAATCCAAATTCCAAGTATCTCTGAATATGACCTTATTTGGAGACAAGGTCTTTACAGAACTAATTAAGTTAAAATGAGGTCATTAGGGTGGGCCCTAATCCAACATGACTGGGGTCTTTGTTAAAAGGGGAAATTTGGACACAGAGATAGACAGGCTAGAGGAATGATGATGTGAAGAGACACAGGAAAAAGATGGCCAACCGTAAACTAAAAAGAGAGGCCTGCTTAGAATAGATCCTTCCCTTCCAGGCCTCAGAATGAACCAACCCTGCCAACACTCTTTGATTTTGACCTTCTAGCCTCCAGAACTGTGAGGGAATACATTTATGTTGTTAAGCCACCCAGTTTGTGGTGCTTTCTTACAGAAGCCTTAGGAAAAGAACACATAAACATCAGTCAATATTTGATGGCCCAGCCTCCATCTACCTTCTTAAAAAAGTGACGTTTCTCCAGTGTAATTATGTTTTCCTAATATAGGGAGTCTTGCTGGGAGGGTAAGTCCCTTTTGCTATCCTACCATGGAAGCCAAGGGAACCAGATTTTTCTGGTTCTAAATTCCTGATTCTAGCAAAGGAATTGGCCCATGACCTAAGCTCAGCCAATCGGATGCTGTCTTCTGGGACCTTCCATCTTGAGGGAGGAAAGCACAGATGGAGAGAGCCCGAGGGAGCTCCGTAGCACCTCCACTGGCTGTTCCCACAACAGAACATTGGTTTCTTCTTCCTGCTTCCCGTCCTTTCAGAGTTTCCTTAATCCTTGCTAATCCCCAAGTCTGGTCTCCCTGAATCTTGTGTTGTTGTTGTTGTTGTTGTTGTTGCTGCTGCTTTTAGAGAAGGGTCGGGCAGAGGGAGAGGGAGAAGGAGAAGGAGAGAGAGATTCTGAAGCAGGCTCCATGCCCAGTGAGGAGCCCAACTCTGGGCTCAATCTCACAATCCCGGGATCATGTCCTGGGCCAAAATCAACAGTCAGACACTTCCAACTGAGCCACCTAGGTGCCCCCTGAATCCTGGTTTTAGAGCTGATATGAAATTATCATTAGTCAATCTTTTTTGACCTATAGAAATCCAGTTTCATATGGTTCAGCCTAATAATTTTGCCAGCGTCATTTTCTGTTGTTTGTTGCTAAGAACCTCAATGCACTTCTAATGCTTCTCACGCATTCATTATTACAACCCACTAATATAATTTCCAGGTGCCTGTCTTCCCAGTACCACTATATTCCCAACCTGTAGAGTGCTTATCACATCATAGGTGCTCAGTAAATATTTAATGATTTGATCACTTTTGACTTTCAGCTTGTGTCTCTTTCAGGAGGCTCTGAGAAACTTTGTGGCTAGAGATTGTGAGTTTATCATCTCTGAATTTCCAGCAATTTATACAGTTCCCAGTGATACAAGATAATTGTTGAATGACTGAACTCACTAAACAAATATTTTTTTAATAAGAAAGGACCCATGCAAATCATCTAATTTTTTTTTTTACTTATAGACGCTCTTAGTTGTATCAATAACTTAAAAGTCCGGCAGTTAACTTCTTCCTTTCAAAGGCAGAAATAGTAATTGTTATTGCTATCATTGCTGTGTAACCAATCAACTTAACTGATGGTGTAAAATGGAAATAATCAATTTTATTACCTTTCATGGTTCTGGGTATTGATGAGCTCAGCTAAGCAATATTTGCCTGAGGTTCTTTGTGCAGAAAAAGTCAGTGACTGTGACTGGAACCATCTGAAGCCTTCTTCACTCATGTGCGACAGTTGATGTTGACCGTCGGGTAGGATCTTAGCTGGAGCACTGAAACATGGTCTGTCCGTGCGGTTTGGATTCCCTTACAGTATGGTAACCAGTTTCCAAGAACAAGTTCCTGAAGAGAACCAGATAAAAGCTATGTTACCTTTTATGATCAAGCCTTAACTATCATGTAGTGTCACCTCCATTACAGTCCCACGTCGAGCCAGATCCAATGAGACAAGACCTGTACCCCCCAAGGAATGGGAAGAGTATCCATTTCATGATGTAAAATGGGCATGTGGGATGGGATATATGGGGGCAGCCATTTTCAAAAAATATAATCCACCAGAGTCTGCCCTCTGACTATAATGATTCACACTCCTCCCCAAAATGCCACATACACTCAACACCCTCCCTCAAAACTTCCCTGTCTTATGCAATAAGCCTGAAGTCTAGGATTCTGTCATTTAAATAAGATCCAAATATGAATAAAGCTCAGGTGAAAATCCTTAGGTAGATATTCCTAAGTACTGTTTCTCTTGATCTGAAGACCTGTAAACTCAGTGACCAAAGTAAGATGGGAAGAATATGGGTTTTTTTTTTTTTCCTCTCAAAGGAGATAAGAGTTTCACAAGTAAGTAAGAAAGAGATTGGAGGCAACTTGATTAAGGTGTGGAAGATGAGAAGAGGACCATGATCCCATACCTTGGTCAGGTTTGAGGAACATCCATGTCCCCACATTCCCAGACAGTAAGCCTCATGGGGCAAACATGGGACCTAAACTATGGAAAAACAATGACTGAAGGAGATATTTGAAAGGATTACCTAAGGCAGCATTAGTGAGTTCTATGAACTCAGTGTGAGTCCAGAAAAACAGGCAAGAACTTCCAATCCCTCTGAAAAAAGCATAGAAATGGGAGAGTCAGCCAACCACAAGAGACAGGGGATCGGGATGTGGACACTATAACGCATGTCTTCCTGACAGCAAGAAGGACACAGTGGGTCCCCCAACCTCGGGAGCACATAAAGCAAACACAGAGGGTATGGTGGGCCTGGGCCTATTTGCCCTGAGATCCATTCCTCACTGTTCTCTTCCTCTGTTCTCTGACATGTGGAAGCTAATCCTTACAGGCTGCATTTCTCTGATTCCCAACTCACCTGGCTTCCTACTGAGTGTAACCAGGGGAAGGTGCTAACAGGACACAGGGCAAGGGGAAGAAAGAATCTAGGGAACTTCTATCCTACTTTGCCTCAGACATTTCCAGCAAAGGTTGTGTGCACTTCAAAGCTCCAGCCCCCAACAGAGAGGCCACTCCGACGCAGCCCCTGAATTCTGGTGACACTCCTTCCTCACTTGTCCCTCTGGCTTAGGAGTGGTATTAGCTTTCTGGTGTTGCTAGCCTTTGAGTTGCCTTAAAGTCTCCCATGTGGTTCCTTATCTCTTCCAGACCCAGGTAACCAGTTCTGCATACCAAATTTCTATTTCAAACACCAGGGGTTTTTACTTTCCTGTTGTGACCTCCTCTGATATTGAAGGTCATGTCCAAGATGGGTCATGATATACTCCAGGGATCGGTGAAGAGAACAGAGTACCACAGACCAAGTATGTACCTCCTATAGGCCCCATAGGCCTCCACCAGGACCCGCACACTACTGAGAGCAGAGAAAAAGGAGGAGTGGGCAGAACAAATCCAACGCTGAGTCATTAGCCAAAAGAAACAGCTTTTAAACCAAAGCAACATAGTTTTCTTCACTTGGCAGGCTTAATTGTTCCGCTACTTGAACAAAATGAGGGGCTTATAAGTTAAGTGGATTCAGTCATAAAAGCAGAAAATTCCTTTCTTCACATCTGAATACATAGTCTTAAAACGAACTTCTATCATGTTAAGGATTTTAGATTTGCCCTATAAGTAATGGCAATGCTCTGTAGAGTTTCTATCAGGGGCTGACATATCCGATCATTGCTTGAGAAAGATCTTGCTGAACCGTGAAGAATGTTTCAGAGGGAACAAGATAAGAGACAGACAGACCTGTTTGTCTTTTTATAACAGTATAAACTGAGGGTCCAGATGTAGCCTTCTTAAGGATTGGAGCAATTTGGTCATAGAGGACAATTGTCTATGCCCTCCAATAAATGCTCCTATTAATGAGGATAACAATGCAATTCCCTTTCTTTCGTTGCCAAGTACAGATCCCAAAACAAATTTATTTAAGGACTTTGAGGAAAATACTAGAAACATGAACGGAGAAAAGAAGCCATTAAACCCTGTTTCCCCACGGACCGAAGACTTCAGAGCACATGGGGAATGATACCACATTCCAAATGTAGTCATCACTAGGTCCTTCACAATAGACACAAATTAATGCAGAATTTGCTTTAAGAGGCCCTCTGGTTGAAGTAAACTTCGGAAATATTCTCACTTTTGCTACTGTGCAACTGGAGGGTCATTTTAGAAACTCCACAGTTATTCACACTATTTAATAATTCTTCACTGTCTCATGAAGCCCTTGATAATTAGCAAATGTTGAGGAAGTTTTCATCGAGATCAGACTTTCTCAATTATAGCAATACTGACATTCTTTGGCCATGTAATTCTTTATTGAGGAATGCCATCCCGCACATGGTAGGATGTTTAGTTGCGTCCTCAGCCTTTACTCACCAGATGCAAGTAGGACTTCCTGAACTATAACAATCAAAAGTATCTCCAGAGCTTGTCAAATGTCCCAGGGGCAAGGGGGCAAAAGTGTCCCTGGCTCAGAGCCCCTGGAACTGGGATTAGATAGAACAAGTTACCCATGGGGTGTATCAATCAAGACACACACATTTGTAAGTCATAGTGATGATTTTGGAGATGATGGCATGGTAGGCAGCAAAACTAATGATAATGGTAATTTGGTGCATTCCAATCTGTGAGCTCCTGGGGTGCTGAACTAGGTACTATTGACTTTCAAGGATTCTAGGTGGTGGAATGAACACCAGAAGCCCTGTTTGCCGGTCCTCCATCTCCAGAGATAACATTGCTCCAGTCTTCCTTCATTATGAAAAGCTGTTTATCAGTTCTCTTGTGTGAATTTGCAGAATTGGGTTATCTCACACGAGGGTTTATATTCCGGCGTTATCTCTGGTTGGCAAATGAAAGGCTTTGCCCATTGACAGACCCTGATGGAGAAAGCATTTTGAGAACTAGGAACTCTTCCTTCTCCTATACCTATCAAATCAAACCAAAGAAGTGAGTGCTGATTCTGCCTCCATCAGAGATGGAAACCAGGTCTCTGTGCTGACAACAGGGACAGTGTGAGGGCACACTCTAGCATCTTCTCTCAGGTTTTCACGGGAGTGAAATTCCCACTCAAGCAGAATTTGCTGAGGGCAGAGTTTACTGATTTGGCCTGTTTTGTTCAGTTTTGTGAACCTAAAACCTAAAACAAAATCTGGTATATAGGATCAGCTCAGTAATTACCTGTCAAATGAATGATGCTTCCTGCTCACTGGTACCAAGCATAGAAAAACACAGGAGGGCAACCTACAAATCGGAAAAAAAAAAAAAAAAAAATTACAAAGTACTTTATAGATCACCTAATCCAATGCTTTTGTTTTATTGAAGAAGGACATACTGAGAATGCTGATTTCTTGGGGTCCCAGACAGTGTCTCAGTGGCAGAGTTGGGCCTCTAAACCTATCCCAGGCCTTTCCCCACTTTAACAAACATTCATTAAATTTCCATGAGTTAAATTGTGCTGGAACACAAGATAAATAAGGACTGGTCAGCAACACAAGCCTGTGTTTCGTTCTCTCTCTGTTCTGAGGGAGACCCCTGGGGGTGGGGTGTGACCAGTCCCCAAACCGAGTACAGCAGGACACAGACAGAGATCAAAGGGCCCCTTCTTCTAGTCACATCATTTATGTAAGCAGCAGGTAGGCTTTTAAAGACTCCTAGTGAAAGACAAGACAAGAGCACCATGGGATTCCTCCTTTGAATCTGCTGCTTGAAGTTCAGCCCAGCTAACCAATTTGTTCTGTATTTCTCAGTACATTTGTTCCGTTGCTTTGGTATTACACACAGACATCAAACTCTTGGACTAAATGTGAGCCGTACATGAAGTTGGAGCTCCGTGTCCCTCCCTTTCCCATGTTCCCTCCTTCCTTCCCCTTCCATTGTGCCTCAAAGTGATTCCTGATACCACTATTCCTGATCCCTGATCAAGAGTAAATAAATCAAAATCGATCCTAGCCCCTCTGAGTTGCAGTTGGTTCTGGTGCTACATGATATTGAAATACACACACACACACACACACACACACACACACTTCGGGAAAAATCATAGGGATTAATTCCTCATTGTTGACCACCGGAGGTTGTACCAAGTCGGCAGCATTCAGGGGTGGGGGTGAAGGGCGCCAGACTTCCCCAGGGCTCCAGTGTACCTCCCACAGCCGCTCCTATCTACCTCACGTCTGTAGGAATCGGAACGTGACCAATGGTTTCTCGGAGCCCCAGGACACGAGCAAGGGGAAGATGTACACACAGGGTGAAGTGACATAAGATACTACGCAAAATGAACCACCAGCCCTTGATTTAAAGTTCTCAGTTTTCTGTACTGTTTAATTTAATTTTGTTTCAAATGAAGAAATTAGCGTCACACCCACATTTGAGGACAAGCCAAACTGCATGACTTCACATCGCCTTTAGAGCCATATTGGATTACATAACCTCTTAGCTTGTTTGCTCCCAACATCCTGAGATTTGGAGTTTTATATATGATTCAGAATGGAGATTTGGGCCTGAGGAGAGGGTTTCCAGCTCTGGGGCTGGCCAGACCTTTATGATGTCACCTGAGTAACACATCTGTGTTCTTTCAGTTGGGTTGGCATCTATAGGAGAGAAAATCCTACTTTGGGGGAAAAGCCTGAGAGATTATACTGGCCTTTTTCCTTTACCACTAATTTCTTGCCTTGCTCTTTAATTATGTCTGTTCTCTCAGGCTGACTGATTTCCCCCGTTTTGATCACACAGTACAGTCTCCCTCTGTACATTCTGTTCCTTTCACTAGGGCTCTGCCCAGTTACAAGAACACACTCCTCTCTTCTTCAAACAGCTGTTACTTGCTTGAAATAAAGAAACCAACTCAAAGTATTTCAGGGAAATAAAGACACCGTCAGGAAAAAAAAAAAAAACCCTAAAGCGATTCTTTCATTTAAAGAAGGCCATTGGAAAGCATTCTTTTTATCATTTTGGGTAATAACTTCAATAAGTTACTTGTATCTATCGATACAATGATTAAATATGTATCTTAACAATTTCTCCAATCTCATAGGATCTAGTTTGATGTTTCAAAAGAGGTATAAAACTAACATTTCCTTTATTGTCTCTGACCTGGAATATTAGTGAAAGCAGGGTCTTATTTTCCTTTGTTCAGCATGTAAAATGCAGTTGCAGAGACAAGGGGAGGACAGAGAACAGAGCAACTGATTTAAACCGATTTAAAACTGTTTTTAGCAGATTAGCAACAAAGAGATGAAATCCAGTTGTAGCTAGAATTACAAGGTAACAGCCTTTGATAGAAACAAAAGCATGTGTTAGCTTCAAGCCCAGAGGCAGGTTTGCAGTAAAGCTCTTAAAATTTACAATGTCCTGGCTTTTCCCATTTTTATGGGCCCTTCCTAAGGCTCTGACTCTAATTTTGTATTTGTAATTTTGATTCTGTAAAATACATATATATATATACATATAACACAACTCCTCCCTTCTGTGAATTTCTGGAACCCAAAGCCTGGAAGCACCCATCTAAGGCCTCCAGCCATGGAAACTCAGCACAACTTACTTACGGGTAGAAAAACAACATCTTCTCCAGCCTGGTAACTCAAATGAGTACAATGAGTGTTTTGATTGGTTTTCCCCCTAAACACAGCAGAAAAAGTTGTCACAGGTATATCAGTGAAGATTTTTATGGACTGAAAATGTTTAATACAATAGTCCAATGACTCTAGAAGTGGGTGGTATTGTCCCACTTAGTGGCTTTGCGGATACGTAGCCATTGATTTTATCAAGAGTTTTGTCAGTGGGGCTTGGGTAACATTTGCATTTTCATTACCATATTAGTCAATCAGTGCCAACTGTTAGGTTGAACCCTAAGGAATTGCCAACATACAAGAAATCATGACCTACAAAACCAGTTTCAGAGGGTTTGGCTTAATATTGTTCGACCGCATGTTAATTATAAAAGCAAAAGCTGGTCAGACGGCTAATGGAGGGAGTTTAGCCTTTGTTTCTAAAGAGAGGGGCTTCCAAATCCTACACTAGAGCTGTTGAATAAGAAATAGAACTTCCAGTTTCTGGTTCTGCATATAAAGAGCTGGGAAGTGGCCACTTCACCTTAACAACTAGTATTGTCAGCTGAACAAACTGAAAAATCAGAAAGTCTTGGATCCCTAAGAGAGGAGAAAATTGCAGCTTCCAGAACTGGAGAAAGAGACAAGCAAATACAGGCCGTCACAGCTTCCAAGACCAGAGACTCACAAGCAGGAACCAGTGCAGGAACCATTGCTGGGCTAGGAAAACTGGAAGCATCATTGACGAACTGTGGAAGGTTCCGTGCAAATAACCCTGAGTTAAGAACTCTGGGGGGACCCAGTCACAGGAGGGGCCCCACAACACTGTTAAGATTTACCTCCAAGAGCTCTACCACATTCCCAGAGTAGATATTGGAGAACAATTTCATAATACATCCAGCAGGAAAAGGGGGCAGGGCAAGGAGTCATTGTGAAATATACCTAAGCACTCTGTTCTTAGCCGGGCCCCTCTCAGGGGAAACTAATTAACCAAAGGCTAACTAGCTGGTGTATCAGAGCTTAACTGACCTAGGGAAGGGAAGGAAATACCAACTCCAGCCCACTCTAGCCATGCTGTGCTACCTAACGGTAGAGATGGAGAAGAGAACTGAGAAACTCTTTTGAAGTTCAGAGTCCAATGGCAAGGCATACGGAGACCCAGACCTCACCAGGAGACCACAGAATGCTTCCCCTCCCACCTCAACACCAAGCCAGTAAGGCCTATTTACAGAAGTTTATTTCACCCAGTATGTCCCGTCTAGCTATCAAGGAAAAAATTACAAGGCATACTAAAAGGCAAAAAAACAATTTGAAGAGATGCAGCAAGCATCAGAATCAGACCCAGCAGGGATATTGAAATGACCAGATCAGGAACTTAAAACAATTTTGATTAATATGCTAAGGGCTCTAAAGGATAAAGAAGACAGCATGCAAGGACAGAGAGATGGGCAGTGTAAGCAGAGAGATGGAAATCCTAAGAAAGAACCAAAAAGAAATCCTAGAGCAATGGAACATAAGGTAACAAATGTGAGCCACATGTGTCATTTTCAATGTATGATAATGGTATTAAAAAAGTAAAAGAAACAGGTGAAATTAATTTTAATAGTATACTTTATTTAATCCCATATATCCAAAATAGTCTTATTCAGACATGTACTCAAGATCAAAAATTAATGAGATATTTTACCTTCTTGTCTTGGTACTGTCTTTGAAATCTGATGTGTATTTTACACGTTTTATATCTCAGCTCAGATTAGACATATTTCAACTGCTTGAAAGCCATATATGCCTAGCAGCTAGTGTACTTACTGTACGATGAAATTCTAGACCCTTCCCTTACAAACTGAGGGATCTTGGACACACGATTTAACCATTCTGTATCTTCCCTGCAAAATGGAGCTACAAAAACAAACAAACAAACCTCTATCATCAGGTAACACGTGAGGTTAACTAGGTTAACAGAGAACAGGAGCTGGTAGGTGCTCAGCAAACCACAGTTCTTTCATCATCTTAGGAAGTAGGTCATTCAGTTGGCCACTTTGTGTCTTTAATAGAATTACAGAGTATTCTCAGAAATAAGTCATGGCTTGATCCATTTATGAGAAATAGAGTCTGGAGGGTTTATACATTCACGCTCAAGACGGGGAAGTACGGGCCCAGGTTACAGTCCGAATATAAACAGCTGGTTACAATGGAGTTGCCAAGAAGTCCAAAACAGAACAAGTTGAGAAATATATTGACTACAGTTTACTGATTATCCACTATAGGCCAACCGCCAAGGGAAATACTTTTCACATGGAGATTCACTGAACCACAGCAACACAAAAACAAACGTCCAAATCCCTGTAAAGCAGGTAGTCTCGTCCTCATTTGCAAAATAAAGAAACAGGGCTCGGAGTGGCTGACCGTGTTAGCTCTTGCCAAAGCTGACGTTAGGGGACTCTCTTCATTCCCCTGCTACCCCCCTTTTCTTACGCATCACAGGAAGGTGCTGCGGGCTGGGGTAATGGGCCTGGTACTGGCCACTCTGCAGAGAAGCAGGAAATAACCGTGTTCAAGTGAGACGCTTCCTTTAACTGTGAGTTGAGGATAGAAGATGAAACACAGATGACCGTAGAAAAGGGACCATTTTCTATTCCACCTAAACACCTGCCTTGATGGTTTGTTCCCATGTGAGTTTCTGATGATTGGCACAAACTGGTTTTTTCATCAGAGAAAGCAAGACAACCAGATTGAGCCACAACTAGTTTTTTATTAGTTCCATTTCTTATGAGACTGGCAGCTGACTTGCGAAGCCTGGTCTTGAAGGAAACAGCCAAAGAGCTCTGCGGGAATAGGGGTTTTTCGGGGCAGTGGACCGGGGAAACAGAGAGGAGGAGCTGCTCCCAGCACCGATCCCAGGAAGCACGTGGCTCTTGTTCCATCGGGCTGGCTCAGCAACTCCCCAAGTTATGGGGCTACAGGGGATACTGTCTAGACCGGTTCTTTTGGCCCTGGGGTTGGCGGAACATAGAACCAGAAAGCCAAGGCATGGTTCAAACAACTCTCTGCATTTTTTCTGGTAGACAGTCAAGCTGGATGGAAACTAAATCTCAAACAATTACCAAATGGCAATAAACAAGAGAATAAAAAGACTGCGCAGGGCTTTCTCCAGTCCTTGGTCGACACGTCCTAGCTCGTGAGCTATAAAACATGACATTTCTGGAGTGAATATCCTTGAGAATAAAAGCCCAGCCTTAAAGATGCTGGACTTTTCCAGCTCGAGATGATTCTCAGGGCAGTAGAGGTGTTCTCTAGTCTCAGTGATAA
>CM052814.1:12925688-12977595 GCA_028533885.1 Nasua narica
AAAAAAAAAAAAAAAAAGTTTCAAGAGATCTTAAAATAGAGCATTTAAAATATTATCAGTGCATTCATGAGGAAAGACAAAATAATACAAAACAAAATGTCATTCTATCTGAGAGGAAAATACCTGCAGAAATAAAAATGATTTACATAGAATTAATAGAAAATGAAAGGAAAAAAATCAACACACTCGTTTCTGGGATCAGGTCACACCCCACACAAGGGTCCTTTACTACCATGGCGTCCCTTCTCTTGCTTTTCCAGTTTGCAAACCTACGAATCCAATTTGTCATTTCATTAATGGCCAGGAAATGGCAGACGAGAAGTACCCTAGATGACACAACTTCCCCTGGATTCACATCTCGCCAGGCTACCCTTTGGGGGACCCTGCAAATACTCCATTGTTTTACTTATTAAATTTTCTCCTCACGCTAAGGAAGAGACAACTGGTAAACTGACTTGTCCTACCAACCTCGATGGGACATTACCTTCTCTGCAATGATATGGCAAATCATTAATTTATTAAAGCAAGGTAAATTCTAGCCTCAGATCTAGATAACTCTCATTCAGAGGGAAAAACAGAATTTTTTGATCATGGACGTATTTGGCTTGTACCTCTAACGACCGCCAAAGAACATCTATGAAAACCTTAACTTTAGTGAAATCAAAAGAATGGGGCTCTTTTTCTCCTTAAAAAAAAAGAAAAATCAACTAAAATATCAGTCTTTCCATTTCTCCCCAAACACTAAAAACCTGATTAAAGGAAAAGAGGTTTCCTATGAACTGTCTGATCTCTACAAACCACAGAATTCTGTGAACATACCGATTAAACCAAGTTGCAGAAAGCTGTCTTCACTCAGCCACGAAGGTTCTGAGTTTCAGTCAGATCCTGAGGCCCTTGCTAAAACAAAAGTATTTCAGCTCAGTGATCTATGCATCTATCATACTCACCAACTTTCCAAACACAGAAGATGGTTAACATATGAATCGATTAGCAACGATGCTTAAGAGAGGAAGGAAGACTACTGAACTTGAATCGATCCTTTTTATAAAAGAAAAACGAAAGGACAGGTGGACTCAGGTAGCTTATGTCATAATATTGGACAATACACAAAGCGCACAGGGAGAAATACTATAAAACACGTATTTGTAGTGCAAGTCAAACTACAGGGCCTTTCCTCAAAAGTCCTGGCCGGCTAAAGGAAACACACAGGTCTGAGTGATCATTAAAAAGAGCCCCAGTGTAAGTCCAATCTAAATCATAGTTGACATTATTACAGAACATTAAAAATATGGTAAAAATTTACACATTACATGTAAAGTAGTTAACGTTCTGATTTAATAGTTTGCAAAAGAGATCTGCAGATGTGTTTCCAATTATGCTGGCTTCTCAACCCATCTATTGTAAGAATGGAGGTACAGTTACATATATGGAAACGAAGAAAAACCTATAGCATAGCCATACAGCAATACTTGAAGGTCTGAAGTTGGACTGGTACGTACGTATCAAAACATTTCAACATGTCACTGGTTTACTAAACTGACAAAGAGCCATTTACAATTAAAAGGAAAAAAAAAATCTTACAGACTTATTCTGACTGAAAGTTTCCTTTATTAACAGGCTTTTCGGTTTCGAACCTTACAAGAAGCTTCCTTAGGCAGTTGGTACATAGCATGTGTTTTCAGGGTCTTTATCTTAATGCAGACTTGCTTGTCATGTAATAACTCGCCTGGGCTTTTCATCCCGTTACTATGACCTCTTTTTTTTCTGGCTCGTTTGAGTTCAAGTTCCTTAAACCATCCATGAGTTCCTGGCAAAGTATTTGGTCTCCACTTTATACACCTGTTTTATTTTCCAAGGGCAATGAAATGTTCATTATATAGTAACACACAATAAATAACTCACTGTTAACTCGAAAGGTAAGAATGGGAGGGTGCCTATCGCATAGTAATACAGAAAAATCAAGTGAGGCATGGGGTAGGAACGGTATGTACAGCAACTCCACTTAATGGGATTTTCCTGTTTGTTTTTTTTTTCCTTTCACATAATTAACACTAACAAATTCTTCCAGTGTTTATTTTTTTCTTAAAAAAAAAAAAAGGTTTCGCTTCTTGTCTCTCTCACTTACAGAGTAGATGAAATGTAGAATAAAGCCTTCAATTTGTTTTGTTTTGTTTTGTTTTGTTTCAGATGCCAGTTTTAACAAACAGAACACAGACTTCCAAAGTGTTTGAACTAGTACCGCTTTTTTCAAAATTTTTTTTAACACTGTCGAAGCAAGGCTCTCTTAGGTTTTCTTGTTACAAACATTGTCATTGATCTTGTCGTCCTCCTCCTCCTCCTTATCCTCATCACCATGGGATTATCATCTTGCCACTTTTCCAAGAATCTTAGCTGCATTTGCAAGACTTTACGATCATATTAGAGAGTTGTTCAATCTTGGGCGTCTTGCCGATGTAGTAGAGAATGGTGAGCGGCTCTAAATCCTGGGACACGCAGCAGGGAGAAGCAGATGCTTCTGGATTTATGGTATTATACAGGCTGAGAACCTGAAAGGGCATAGGAGCAGAAAGAGAACATAGGAAAAGACCAAGAAAAAAAAGGGAGGGGGTGCAATTACTTTAAAAAGAGCCATTCCAGAGCGCTATAGTGTGACCTTATCAGTCACACACTCAGGAGACAATTTATACGAGTTTTGGTTTACAACTTCCTTCTCTTAAACCCCCAATTACGGTCAACTTGGTATGTGTTCCTAGTAATCACTGAATTCATCATTTTCTTACAGAATCCTTTCCTCATGCGTCGTAAACAAATGATTTTGTAAAAGCTCAGATTGCATAAAATCGCTCATTCAACAAATTTTACAGTTTCCCCAATAATTCATGACTTTGATCACTGTATCGCTGCACACGCTTACCAGGCCCTCGAAAAACTTGGACCTCTTAGCATTTGCTCCGGTGTCTACATTTCCTTGTAACCAAATGTCTATTTCCAATTCCCACCTAGGTTAGCCTTCCCTTAGGCTCAGAGACTCTGTGGGCTTTGTTTTCACCTCATAGCCCGAATAAGGCAAAATGAGACTGCTGTGCACCCTGAAGAAGCGAATACAGGGAGAAATAGAAGAATCATAGGCTTGATGAAAACTCCCATCAGAGCTTTAATCTACCCTGAGGTCTAGGAAAAAAAAAAAAAACTGTCAGCCTGTGAAACCTCTCTGTGCTGTGTCATGGTGGGCCAATTTAAGGTCACCGACATTTTTGTTTTAAAGAAAAAAAAATACAATCTCTTCATTTGTTATTGGTTCATAAACACTATCAAGAATTAAATCATTAAGAGTTACTTAAAATGACACTAGGGTGCCTGGGTGGCTTAGTGGGTTGAGGGTCTGCCTTTGGCTCAGATCACAATCTTAGGGTCCTGGGATCGAGTCTCGCATTGGCTCCCGGGGAGTCTGCTTCTCCTTCTGCCCCACCCCCCTGCTCGTGCTCTCTCTTGCATGCACTCTCTCTCTCTCTCTCTCTCTCGCTCAATAAATAAGTAAATAAATATCTAAAAAAAAAAAAGAATGACATGAAAAGCAAGCCTTATTTTTTAATTATTCACTTTCTTACATTTTGCTTAAAACAATAATCGTAATAATCATCAGCCCTCTGTTAGATTCCATGGTAAATGGTTGTGTCTAAGTTGGAGGGCTTTATAGCCAGTCCCACAGTGGAATGAAGAGAAAGTTCTAGAGTTAGTCCCATACCCTTAACTCCATTTTCTATCCAAGGGGGATGGGACTTTTACCAATGGAAGTACGTAGCTTCCCCAGTGATGATAAAGAGACATTTCCAAGGATGCCATTCATGCGTTAGTCCAACAGCAAGTGACCTTTTCCTCGAGATTCACCGCGATTTTTTCAGCCTAAGACAGAAGATCTGTTCAGCGCGGCAACACTGACTACTTTATTAAGCTACCTCTGGCTTCTTGGGGAACTGTCCAAACCACATATTTGTGACCATGACAGTTACTCTTCCTCCCTCCTTGAAAAACAAGCATGGTCTCAGCCTTCACACACTCCCTCTGTGTATCAGGGAGGGGAATTATATTTCTACTTGGCAATGGGGCCTTGCCCACATTATAGCTACTGTTGCCACAGCCCAGTTGAAACAGGCTGGCCAGAGAGCTCCGACAAAGGGACAGGCGTGAGCAAGTTCTCCTGACATGGCCAAGCACGTGGTCAGCCCGGAGTGCCAAAACCTACAGGGGGGTTGGGAAAACAGCTGAAGGAAGGAGAGTCCTATTTGTCAGTTGAAAGCCTAGCATATGTAGGCATTTATAAATAAATAGACTTCATGTTCTACTAACACATGATTTTTCATATGAATTAAAGAGGAATTTTATAACACAGATTGTCTAAAGTAATTGATAACCCCCACACTCTTGAGTGGAGCCGAGCGCCTTATGTGATCCTCTTGGCAGCAGGTCCATTTTCCTACCCCGCGGTGAAGGCAATTTTTCTAATGCCTCTTTAATAAGGAGATTTACAGAGGCATAACCCTGATGTGTAGCCACATTTCAGGAATTAGACTCAGTAAGACAGACCAAACTGAGGCCTGGTTATAAAACAAGGAAGTCTGCGTTCCAAGTTTTGGTTTGTCACCAACTGGTTGATCCTGGACAAGTCATCTACACGATCTAGACCCCAATTTCTTTAAGTAAAGTGAAAGAAATGTCTGGATGAGATAATTTATGAAGTCCTTTCCATCTCTAAAATCCTACATTAGGAGGTACCAGGAAAAAGCATTAGGGCGAGCATCATTATTCCATAAAAAGTCTTTGTTGATCTGTGCTCCTCACCCATGGCCTCCCATTGAGGACTGGCTTTTGAATTTGCCTTCTAACCTCACTGAAGTAATCTGACAAAATATTTAGATTCTTGTGTGCTTTGGGTATATTAAAAAAGACTTGGAGATCCTAATTTTCCAATCACTTTCTCTTATTTCATTAATTTGCTCATTATATCTACTCTCGAGTTTGGCATTGTTATTTGAAAGATCATTATTAACATAAAAATTCCTTTTTTTACTGATGAGAAATTGAGGTACTGAGGTTTAGAGAAGTCAAATGGCTTTTTAATTGCCATGCACTAGTGAATCACTATGCCAAAGCATCAAAGCATCAACTGAGGTCCTCAAAGTTCTTTCCACTGCAACAGTGCTTGATGTAGACGATGACAGCTCCTATTTTTAGATGGGGACTTGGGTTCCTTCATATCCAAGCTGTACATGACCCCAAGTGATACATTGATTCCAAAAGATTTTTTATAGCTACCAATCACTTGCAATATAAAATAAAGAAAAAAATGAACAAAACTGTCTTCTGGTTGCTTATCATTGAATCGGGAAGGCAAAACCTACTCTTGAAACTGATCAGTGTTACTTCTGATTTCACCTACCCCCTACATTCTTCCTCGCCATTCAGAGGGATTGCTCCCGTACCCATTCATGTGTGATGAACAGGGACCAGGCTAATTAGAATTCACTGGCCATATTACTGGCAGGTACACATTAGCAACCCAACAATAGAAGAGATGGAGCCACATACTTACCCTACTGTGCTGAGTGTCTGAACTCCATAAATACGGGCATGCTCCAGCACAAAAGTTGGCATTGTACCCTTTAGGTTCGTGTATCCATTTCCACCCAAGATCCCTCTTGAAATCAATGTAAAGTGGACGTAGGCAGCAATTATCCTGCACATTTCTGTTAGAAGAAAGAGCAGTGAAGATTTTACCGCTGATTTCCCCCCTCCTCATTCTAAGCCAGAAAAATGATTCTTTCACTCAAGCAAACAGTATGCATTGAGCAAGTACCATGGGCGAGGTCTGAATGGTTTTCTAGGCATCTCAAATGACTTTCACGATGGAATGCCCTGGTGACCTGCTGGACTACTTCCCCTTACAAATTCTATACCTCAAGTCCATTGGCTGGCTGTGACCTTGAAAGTCAGACCTTTCTCTTGAATGACTAGATAGAAGCAGAGAGGTGGCTGAAGAGACCGATCCCCTCTTTCCAACCAATACTGGGCAGTTTTGCCAGTCAGCGTCGATGATCCTTTCAAATATAAAATGAACGAAGTACAACAGCTATTTTCAAAGAACCATCTAAGGCATTTACTTCTGAGAATGAATCCATTATTTCATCTCACGTCTCCAGACCCAGGAATGAGCCAGAAATCAAGACACGTGGAACCTCGCTTAGTGTAACCATTAACTCTGGCGAGCAAAAAAAGCCATTTTACTCATGAACTCTCTGAGCACTCTATCAGTGAGGACCCCTTCCTGCCCCATAGCTCTCAAAATTCCTCTTAGGAGGCTTGATAAGAACCCACAGGAGAACACTTACACTCTCCCCTCCTCCATGAACTCTTACAGGAGTGGGAAATAAATTTGTGTTGCCTTCACTTCTCTCAGATTCTGTAGCTAATGACACAATAAATAACATTCTTCTATTTTTCTCATCTCTGTGAAAAAGGGTATGGCCATGGGCCCTCTACCGTGGGGGTGGGGAGGGCTTCAGACGGTGAGTCTTTCCAATTAAGGATCCGCCATCATACCCCTCAAGTAACCTTATATTTGCTCTGGGGAGCAGGGAGTTCATTTTCTTCTTCAGCCCTAAAGTGCTTCCGGGTATATCTGGGAAAAAACTTCAGGGGGCTAATTTCTGACTTCACACTTGGGTCCTTGCAAGGGGCCAAGGAAGTTACACAGAAAACGGTTTGGAGCCTCTGGGAAGAACACTGTTAGGAGGTACAGCAGCTATCCTGCTCTATCCCTGCCCTTAAGCCATGAGTGGAGTTTAGGTCAATTTGTAAGAAGAGACAAAGGCAGTGTGAGAGTCAACAGACATGATTACTTTATTTTTATTTCCTTTACCTAAAACAATAGGCTGCATCCAAAGCGCGCTTCTTCCGTCGGTTGGACTGTTGTGACTCAAGTCTGTAGGAGGGCAACAACATTAGCAGGAGGTGTGGGGTCTTCCCACTGTTTTTTTTCCTAGTGGACTTTATAGTTTTCTGATCACCACTGGTGTATGTGGAGGCGCCATCAATACCTTGAAAAAATGCATTTGGGTGACAAACATTTAGCTTTACCTTCATCAAATACGAGCCATTCATTTTTCCCTTTACATCTTGTCGCAAGCAGCTGTGATGACCTCACAACAGCATCAGCAGCTGTGATGACCTCACAACAGCATCACCAGCTGGCCACCGCCATTCCCCACGGAAACCAATACAGCACGAGGAGACAATTGTAGGCTACAATGGGCACTTCTCGCTGAGGCTGTTGGCCGGAGACAGTTCAGTGTCCAAGGCGGGGCTTGTTGGTTATGAAGGTCACTACAGAAGAAGCCTTTGACCATAGTCCAAGGGCGACCGAGGTAGTTTATTTGAGTCAACCCTCAGTTCAGGCCGTGTCCAGCCCCTCAGTGACTGAAGGCACAGCGAAAAAACACGCCTCGTCCCCCGCCAGTTCACCCTCTTCCCCAGACTACTCAACTCAAAAGACTTTCCTCATGAACACAACCCGAGACTCACACGAAATTGCAGTGAATTAAGTTCAAGTGAAACAGAAGTCACCCTTACCTAATGCTATTTGGGGAAGCTGTGAAGAAAGGGCTTTTTCATTTATTTTATGGCATCCTCAACACTTTCCTGATTCCATCTGAGATTCAGAAACTCGAGCTCCCCAAAGCATGCTCAAGAGACTGCCAGTTTAAGCATTTAATCTCCACACTCCAGAGAATCATGGCTAGGTTAGAGACTGAAATAAATCTCTCGACCTCTGGGAGTATTTTTCCACGAGCAGGGGCCACTGGAGCCTTCTGCAAGTGGACAGAGGTTCCGGGTGCTGGTAGCTGGGGCAGGGGAATCAGCTCCGAGGCAAGCTGATGTGGAGTCACTGTGGCCCGAGCACATGGCACACTTCCCTCCTGCCTCTCATCATCCAGACTCATTGGCTGATAAGGCAAGCAAGTCCAACCCTTGGCATCTCCTCATTCTCCCTGACCCTTGGCTAATCACTAAGAGGTGAGCAGGAACAGGGAGGAACTAAAGCCTCATTATGTCTTTATAAATTATTCCAGAAGTCTGATCAGGCAGTCACTGGAAATACTGGGCACCAGCTAGAAACGGTGGAGTGCTCTGATTCATGTAAGGTGAGGTACAGAGGCTATAGTATGAGGGGCTTCCCAAGTTAAGTATAGTTGTAGGTCTCCTGACATTTCGCCTGGGGCGTTATCAATGGATGTCCTTGAATGTATGCTATCTTCTGCTGTAATAGTAGCCTAGCTGGAAAGCTGGCTTGCTTAAATGAAGAGTACAGGGCTTACCTGACTACTAGTTTGGAAAGTTGATGAATCAGTCAGTTAGTATTGCTGAGTCATCACTGGGCTTGGAGCAGAGTAAATGGGGAACCAATTGCTTGGTCCCAATCCTTTCTGCCTTCACTTATCTTTCTCCAACCTTATCTTTACCCAAACAATTACAACTCCTCAGGTCTCACCAAACAATCCCATTTTCACATACAAACAGACTTCATCACCGACCCTCTCCTCCCCCCACCTCATATGACCAAGTTTCAGTTACCTGCAAATCTTGCTTCTAGCTCTTCACTTTTATTGGGAATGATGTAATTATTAGATGGTACAAAGGTGCAGCAGGGACAGTGTAAACTTATTTTAAATCCCAGGTTTCTGTCTGGAAAACATTAAGTCAAGGAGGTCATTTGGGTGTGACAATACCCTTAAATCTTCAATCAACTTACAATAACGTGGGGTCACTGAGCATCTAGGGACGAGGACAGAGGGCGGCTGTAACCTTTATGGTGGAGCCATTCATGGACGGCGTCGGTCACGTCAAAGGAAAGCCATTCGCCTTCCGCTCTCGTCTTGACTACTTTGCTGTCAATGTAGCGCTGGGTTGGAGACGTTAAATCTTTGGATTTGAGAATCTGGAGAAAGAGAGAGAGGGGGGGAGCAAGCTCAGCTGGCATACGGTCAGCCCAACTAACCCCAAACTGTTAACAGTATTCCAATTCATTATCTAAACACAGCTCCACTCTGGTACACCCAACTATTGTCATCTCACGGTGTGTGTGCCTAAAAGCATAACACCAGGCCATGTGCCATGAAAAACAGAGCTACTAAGTCAGCTGCGTGTTATGATAAAGGCGACAGGAACCATAAAGCCAAGTGTCTAAGAGAAAGTGACAGTAATTATTTTACTTTGCTGACATAAGCTTTGCGAGATTTCAGCCATAAATTCGACGCTATTAAGTTAATGGTTTCGTTGTTCTGTTTTTTTAATTTGGGGAGCTGGGAGGTGGGGAGGGACAGGAGGACTGGGCCAGTCCAGGGAACCCGTGCTCACCCTCTAAAGGCCCTGAATTATAAATCTCCTTCTAATAAAGAGAAAAAGATCCCAACCCTGTTTCCTAAATCCACCCACATTCATATATGTGGCATGCCTCGGCTTTTGAGGTAAGTCTCTAGCTGGGATTTTTACTCTCCATGTGACTTGTTATGATGGATAGATATTCTATATCCTGCAGATGAAGAATGAATCGGGGCAGGAGCAGTCTGCACAATGTGAGTGAGACTCTGAAAGACAATCAGCCTGAACACTGAGACTTCAGAAGGATTTGTTTAGCTCAAATATGTAAAGAGCAACTGAAGTAGGTTCTGGGGTTGACGTCCTATAGGTTTTTTAAAAATGCTGTCTTTAAATGATAGTGTTTTATGAACCAGTCAAACCAAGATCTCGGGTCTCCTAGAGCACTATTAAATCCCTACCCAAACCTGTATCTTGCCTTCTCTCGGTACTTAGGGGCTTATACCGCCTTCCTGATGTTGAGTCTAACTACCTTGGGCTGGTTTCATACATGTGGGTTGGTCTCTCCAACAAGCTCACACACTTCCCCAGGGCAGTGATCGCGTCTTCAATTTGAGGCCGTTTCCAGGCACGGCACTCAGTTTAACCAGTGTCTATTAAAGGACTGTCTGAATATCTAGAAGCTTTACTTACTCTCCTTTCAACCTTGCAAAACGAAAATGCATAATCTTCCTGCTGATTTTAAAAGGTGCTTTTCTTCCGTGTGTGTACATGACTTGTTCAGGTAATTAATTTATCAACAAATGCTTCCTAATATTTGGCATTAGGGTAGACTTTTTTGCTGGATGAAGTAAGTTTAGGAAAGGAAAGAGAGTCTCATAATGGAATTTTGGGGGGCCCTCAATGAAGTTCAGACAAAACCTACTCTACTGGTCTTGCCCCTGAGGGTCGACACACCCCACTAAGTGAAGACAATCTAGAGGCAATCATGATTCTACCACAGGCAAGAGATGTTCCTGGTAAATTAAAGGAAGCAAGTAAACATGGTTTGAGGGCTGGGTGCACTAGGCTCTGGGCTTGGCACACATTATTTCCTTTCATTTCATCCTCAAAACATTCCTGTAAAGTGGATTAAGGGAACAGATTCGGGGAGATTCAAGAACTCACGCAGCGCCTCACAGTGAACACGCAGGGAGAGAGGATTCAAAGCAATCCCCTAATTTCCTCACTTCGGTGCTGGATTTTGAAGACCAAGGAGTTATGGGGTCAGATTTGAATCACCATTCATCCTTACCCCCTTCCAGATGACCAAAAAACATCCAGTGATAGAAGTAAAGATTTTTTAATAAGATTAAAATAAATGTCGGTACAAAATGGAAATATAACATGTGGAATGTATACACAGTTAATGCTGACATAAACCTCTAACTTTAAAGATATAGCCTCACGGCAGCCCAATCCTCTGGAAATCAAACCTCGCCTTGAAAACACTCCCAGTTGGGTAAATAAGACACCACGTATCCAATTCATAATAAATGGTATAATTAACCTAACCTAGGATTAAAATGATAAAGCAATGGTTGAGAAGTGTTCAGGCATTTCCATCTTAAAATTAGTAGCAAATCCAGAACGCATTTTTCTAATTTTAATTTCTTCCACTAGTGGACTGCCTATACTGATGCATTATTTTGTAATGTTTTTATATTTGCTTTGCTCCTAAATCAGCAGTGTTTGTCTTACTCATTTTCATATCCCTAACACTCAGACACAATCTCTAGAACAAAACATTGCTTTCATTGTAGTAATTACATATTATATATATGTATATACATAAATATATCAAATATCTATGATATAGATCTCTGATATAAATATCAGTAAAGACACAGAAATTTTTTTTAATGACCGTATTGACCAAATACACACAAAAAAACACAAACCAGCAAATCTATGGAAATTCTTCACCTCAGAGAGAAGGGGTAAATCTAGAGGATCTTGCTTTAAAAGCAGACCAAAAGGGAGCAAAAAGATTCTGAAACTTTTTTCTTTCTTAAATCTCATCCTCTAATAAGTGCGTCGTCAGCCACAAAACACCAGTAGGTCCCGACAGTGGACAGCTTCATGTTCTCACCTGACTGATAGGTCCTCTGTGTCTTTTTGCTGGTTCAAGAACAAGACCATTTAACCCACCCAAGAATGACAGCTAGTTAGCTGCACGATTCTGAAACAGAGAGGTGGCTTTGGTCTTGTGGGTTTGCTGTCTCAAACTTTATGGCCAAGGAGTTCTTAAACTCACTTGTTGCAACTGAACTCCATTCTTTCTTACCAAGTCCTCCGTGGAAACAGGAAACAGCTGCTTTCCATCACTCATAGACTATCCCTCATATTCTTGGAGACTATTATTAAGTCCCCCTCAACATGCCCGCTCTCTCTCTAAGCTAAATAAACCCTGTTCCTTTAGCCCATATTTAGAGGGGCAATTTCCCAAACCTTTAATCACTTGGGTCACTAACTGGGATGAATGATGCTCTATAAAAGTATTCCTCCTCCAGCCTCGTGGTGTTGTTTCAGAACTGGCTAGGAAACCTTCTAATCACATCTGAAAGTCTAAAATCTTAACTTGAAAGGTATCTTCTTTCTAAGAATAGATACAACCTGCCATTCCCTGGTTATCTTCTATTTATCACCCACACAAAATTAAACTGGAAGGGAAGAAAGTCAACCTACTGCTATTATCGATTAAGACTTCCTCAAATTCAAGAGTTTATACAGAAATGACCAGATCAGTCAACCTCTCACTCCATTTTAGCCTTTTCTGTCATCTTTCCCCAGTCTCCCAACAAGTGTATTGAATGTGGAAAGTCATGGATATGCAGCTGTTGTTTTTTTCTAGAGCCAGAGTCGCTTCTAAACTCCTCTATACACCATATCATGACAAAGATAGTTTAGTTGAATACTAGAAGTTCTCCTAACTGACTTCCACTTAACCAGCCAGATTCACCAGGATTCTCCATTTGTTCTGTAATATATATTGGCATATGCTGGGCTTCTTTACTGGAAAACTCCTCTCTACTACGTTCTGAGAACTTCTGGTCTTACCTGTTGGGTCAAGTCGTATGCTTAGCAAATATCAACTGTACATGTTTCTAAACCTGTTTATGACAGTTGGACTTGATATTATAATTATCCAGGGTAATCAAGTGGTCTAGAAATGATGAAATACAGGCCCCAAAGTTAAGAGAGCTGTTGCTTTTGTGTAAACCAAGTTGAATGCTTTGGAAAGTCTTCAGTACAGAAAAATTGCTTTAAAAACACTTAAAAAAAAAAACCAGTTTGGTGGTTCCTCAAAAAGGTAAACATAGATTTACCATTTGATTCAGTGATTCCATTCCTAGGTATAGAAGCAAAGGAACTGAAAGCAGGGACTCAAACAGATATTTGCACCCCAATGTTCATAGCAACATTACAGTCACTGAAAAGTGAAAACAACCCAAGTGTTCATTAACAGATAAATAAACACTATAAATAAAATGTACTATATATGCATATTATTTAGCCATAAAAATGAATAAAATTCTGACATATTACCACACAGATGAATCTTGAAAACATTATGCTAAGTGAACTAAGCTAGACACCAAAGGATGAATAATCTATTATTTCACTTCCACGAAGCACCTAGGATAGGTGAATCCGTAGAGAGAGAAAGTAGAATAGAAGTCACCAGGCACAGTGAGTAGGGAAAATGGGAAGTTACTATTTAATGGGTGCAGAGTTTCTGTTTGGGATGATGGGAAATTTCTGGAAATAGCAGTAGTGGGTTATATGACATTGTAAATGTACTTAATGCCACTGAATTATATACCTAAATATGGTATACCAAAATGGTCAAAAGGTAAAATTTATGTATATTTTACCATGACAAAGTCTTTTTCTAATTTCAGATGTCAGAGAGACAGCTACAGAAGAAATAACAAAAGGAATAATATAATAAAAACATAGAAGGATCCTGGGGTGCCTCAGTGGCTCAGTTGGTGAAGCATGCAAGTCTTGATTTCAGCTTTGGTCATGATCTCAGGGTTGTGAGATCAAGCCTCACATCAGGTTCCATGCTCAGTGTGGAGTCTGCTTGGGGTTCTCTCTCCCTCTCCCTCTGC
The DNA here is from genome assembly GCA_028533885.1 of Nasua narica. Lineage (NCBI taxonomy): Eukaryota > Metazoa > Chordata > Mammalia > Carnivora > Procyonidae > Nasua > Nasua narica. The sequence continues at coordinate 12,939,218 of CM052814.1, forward strand.
TCCTCCCCTGGCTCACTCTTTAAATAAAATAAATAAATAAACATCTTAACAAACAACAAACAAAGAAAACAAAACACAACAACAAAAAACCCTAGAAGGATCCTGCACTTGGGTTGCTCAACACATTGTCCTGAAACTTCTTTCTTCTTCAAAGAAATTAAAAATTAGAAATTGTAGGTGATGCATAATGGATTGTGGCTTATGCAAAAAATACAACATAGATTGGCAGTAGGCAGAGCCATGGAAAAGTCCTTGGCCTTTTGTAAAACACTCAGCATGTAAAGTGTGTGTGTATGTGTGTGTATGTGTCTTTGTGCATGTATACGCATATACATATATATGTTTTAAGTTAAAATATCTATTTACCTCTCACACTCTCTCCTGTTTCTATAAATCCCCTGCTTTGACTTTTTTCTTTAAATAACAGACCAACAACTGTTTCTGATTGAATTGGAAAGCATATTGAAAATGAAATTTAGCTGCCTCTCCCTTTGCTACCACCCACAGTGGTATGAATGTTACCTTCATTACATTATTGATATACACACATTATCTATAATATGTGCAAAATACCCATATACCGCCTTTGGCAAGGCTCTAAACTCTACACTGAATTACAAAACTCCCTACACAAAAGGATCCATTCATCTCTCTGCCACTGGAAAGCAGCCAATCAGGAGTGGATCGAGGCAAAAGTCACTGATGTTACCCAATAGTTCAGGGCAAAAAAAAAAAAGAAGAAAGAAAAAGAAAGAAAGAAAGAAAGAAAGAAAGAAAGAAAGAAAGAAAGAAAGAAAGAAAGAAAGAAAGAAAAGGAAGGAAGGAAGGGAGGACTAGATGCGAAATTACAGCCAGAGGAAATCTTAGCCTTGAAGGAATAACATTATAAATCAAGTCAGGATTTGGCTTAGACACCAAGGGCAATACCTATTCTTCTCCTATGAGACACTGCAAAGAGGTTTAAGAAAGCATTAAGAATTCTATTTTACTTCACATATTCAGACATCAATGGACCTAGAGGAGAACTGGGGGGGGTGGGGTGGGAGCCAATTCAATGAGAATTCTTTTTTTTTTTTTTTAATGCAAAGGTAAATTTAACAATAGGGCTGCAGAGAAAAAAACCCAACACTAGGGTAAGGGTAAGTAGTTGTTCTTGCTTTAAATGCATTTAATGTACTTAATATTTAAATGCATTTAAATGTTTGCAGTTACTGGCACAGAGTGATTAGCATGCTGAATTAAGCAATTCCTCTGCTGCCCAAGAGCATGGTCTCCCAGAGGTCCCTAACCTCACATTCTTTAACTTCCTTATCATGAAGTATCAGTGTCAGAAGGTCCCAGAAGGCCATCAGCTGCAACCCATAGGATTCATTCATTGACATCTCGGTCTCTGTCTGAAGACTTCTCATGACGGAAGACTTATGACTTCTTGAGAAAGGCTCTCTCACTTCTGAATAATTTGTACGTTGTAATCCTTCCTTCCCTTGGATGCAAAATCTCCACCAACTAGTCTTACTTAATAATAATATCATTGCTTCATATTGGTACTATCATTTCTGGTTTTTCGAATATTTCCACAGGTTCATGTTTTTTGGTCTCCACAAAAACCCTGTGGGGTGGACATCACGGCCCTTATCATCCAAGGTCCACAGCCAAAGGGAAAGAAGCCTGAAATACTTAGCTGGGTGACCACAGCCCTGTAGGAAAAGTCTGGACTAACATCCTGCCCTCTTCATTCCAGCGGAGAGGGCTTCCCCATATTGTGTTTTGTTCTCTGGAAAAAGATATGAAATTCTCTTTCTTTTCTAAGTCAGGTCCCAAGCATAGGAGGTGCCTTCTCTCAACTGCTTCCTGCAGGACAAAGTTTGAGGTCCTTCACTGTCCTTGTTAAGCCCCCAATTCGATGTTCCTCTTATAAGCACTTCCTCAACACACTCGGATGCCGTCTAGCAGGATGCAGAGAATATTACAGAATGCGCCATGTGTGGAAAAGAGGGGTGATTGCTTCCCTTGTTCTGGTCACTACTTTTAATGCAAACTATTTACTTTTGGCAGCAGCCACATCACACCATTGAGTCATAGTAAACTTTTTATAAAATAAAACCTTTGTCCTGACACAAACCGTTAAGTCAGATTTTCCATCCCAAATCCTTTCTGGAATGACATGGAATAAAGAGACAGAAATGAAGGGAGGCAAAAGGGAAGGGAAGGTTGGTTTATCTAGCCACGTGGTTCTCTAACTTCAGCCTGCATTAGAAACATCTGGAGGGCTTATTAAATAAAACACAGATTGCTGAGCCCTAACCCCCCAGACTTTCTGATCTAATAGGGGTGAGATTGGGACCCAAGAATTTGCATTTCTGACATATTCCCAGGCATTGCGCAAGCTGCTGGTTGACTCTGAGAGCCACAGCTCTAGTCTACATCTATGCAATTCATTCTTGAACCTAGATGCAAATTACACATTATCTCTGTTAATTTTGAACTTCTTATTTGACCCTGATTTTGGTTTTTAACCCTTTGGGAGCTCTCTGAATCCTGTTTGCTACTCAACATATACGCTATTCATCAGGGTGATGATTAACAAAGTTAAATCACCTAGGGCCAGAACCACAACCTCTTGCTGGATCCTTGGGTCCTTCTTTCCTGGTTGGTCCTGTTTCTTTAATCAACACTCCGTGGTTGTTAAATACAGCAGGAAAAAGTAGTTCACTAGTGTGAGATGTGAGGCTCAGTCTAGTTCAGGAGTCTTGCCCGTTTCGCCAACTGACAATCCAATCTGGTGGTCCCTTAGGTTTCTTTGAAGAATGCCATAGGGCTCACCAAGTGCCTTTGGAAATTGTTAATGTAGCAAAATTTTCATAGGCTTTGAAGTCAGGCAAACATAAACTAGCACTTACTTGATCTGTAATTTTCTTATTTATGAAATGGGTTAATAAAACCCACCTTCTATAGTTGTTAATAGAATTAAATAACACATGAGCAGGGAAAGCATCTATCACATTGCTGGTATTCAATAAATGTGAATTATTATTGTAATTATGTTCCTTATCTGGTCAAAATCTTCCAGAGGTTCTTACTGACTAGTGAATAAACTCCAGATACCGTAGTTTAGTATTTAAGACACAACTTGCTACCAATCTATCAGCCTAGACTTGCCTCTCATCCCTAAAAAACTAATCTAAGCCCTATCCCTAAAACATATATACCATGTCCCAACTCTGTGTTTAGACTAGTACCCCTAACAGCATGCCTTCCCCACTCTCCCAATTTTTACTTAAAAACAAAAACAAACTCAGCAATAACAAAAACCTTCCTATTCTTCAGCCCAGCTTTTCAATGAAATGGTCACTTTCACTCTGAAATCCCTTTTCTCATCCCAGTGCCCCAGCAATTACTGTGTGTGCCAAGCATTCAGCCCCTTGCACACCGTGGTCTCAAGGGTAATCCTGTCTGTGTGTAAATGTCCATTTCTTCCAAAGGAATAACCAGCTCCTAAAAGAGAGAGGGAAACATGTACTTATTTACATCCCCATAATCCCTGTACTCTAGTTTGCTGACCCTGGAGGCTTAAAGAATACATATTCATTGATCTACTTTTCAAGATTTGACTCTCTGGGTTGAAATCTTGCTACTATCAACCTTTCCTCCCACGCAGGGGACAGACAGAGCGCACTCCTGAAGGTGTTTCTTGGCTTTTCTGCAGGAGGAACAGGTGATTCTCCAACATGCCACTTGCATTGACTGTGGAGGAGATTTCTGGCCACATGGAAAAAAACCAAAAGCAACCTATAAGTTCTGAAATATTTTATATGATCAGTTCCTTGGTTTGGTTATTCATTCATTTGTTAAATAATTGCTGGGCATCTTACACATGCCTGAGTCTTCATTTATTCATCTGTTCCAATTTCTTTTATAGCTCACTTCCTCCGGGTTAGTTCAACAGCTCTGAAGCACTTGAGAGCCAGGCATTAATTACCCTTCCGTCCAGGACAGCAAGATGGTCATTGTTCCTAAAAAGGTCCATGCTCTAGCAAGGGAATGAGGCCTCCCAACGACAATTCCAAGTCCTGCCTTCACAGGCCACAGCGAGGTCACTGATGCAGGGCATGACCGGGAGCAAGGAGATAACTATCAACAAAGTGAAAAGGTAACTACTCACATCGGAAAGGCTGGCAAGAACACTGGGCCAGATCATAGAGACCTGCTGGCTCATTACAAAAGAGAACAAATAAATGGCATCTTCCTTTCCCTCCAGGGCTCCTTCATCTGTCCTAAGCACCAGAAGCTTGAACTTAGGGAGAGTTTGCCCCGGAAGTACATTAGACTCTCAGGGGCTGGGCGGGTCAGAGCACTACAAACTGGGTGGTTTAAAAGAGCAAAAATGTACTCTCTCATGGTCCTGGGGGCAAGAAGTCAGAAATCAAGGTGTTGGTTGGGCTATGTTTCCTGGGAAGCCTCTAGAAGGGGATCCTTCCTTACCTCTCCCAGTACCTAGTGTTTCACTGGCAATCTTTGGCATTTGTTCGTTGGAAGCTACCTAACTTTGATCTCAGCCTTTGTCTTCGCATGGCATTGTCCCTGTGTGTCTCTGTCTTCTTATAAGGACACTGATCATACAGAATGAGGGGTCCACCCCCTACTGCTGTAGGACCTCATTTGTATGTAATTGTAACCAATTGTATCTGTAACAATTGTAACCGATTATATCTATAATGACTCTATTTCCAAGAAAGTCCTGGAAATTAGGACTTCAACATGTCTTTTTTTGAGGGAACATAATTAAACTATCACAATAAGCCTTCGTAGATTACACTGGGTTGAGTACGTTCCAAATGCTCTGACCATGAAGTCCTTCACAACAAAGGATGTTCTGCCTTTTTTCTTATTCTTCCACAGAGTCTTTGCCACTGACTTTGCACAGTCCGTTCTTGGCAAATGCTTGTTGACTAACAGACCTCCTTAGAAAGACACACACAATCAAGTGACAAATAAGCCCTTGAACAATCCGTCTTTGATACTATAAATTGGGAATTTTATGCACACACATCACCGAGATTATGTGTGTGTCAATCATATTTATGTCTATGACAAGGAGGACAGAAAGAATTCAGTGTAAGAAACTTCATACTGTATTTTACCCTTTCCACTTAATATATTTCACTGTGGGATGCAAATAAGGGAGAAAAAGCAAGAAAGGGAATTTTCAAGTAACAGAAAGTAGGGCTTTACAGAGAATCAGAAGTAGAGAAATGGTTTCTTTTCTTCCCCAGAGGCATAACTGTGGCTCTGCACTCCTGCTCGCCTGCGGGCTCCTGGAACAACGCCGGGTCACTCTGGGGGTTCTTAACACACCCCCAGACCGACTGCCTGATGAGCCTTCAGAAGTGGTCTAACAGACCCAATACTTATCTTGCTTCTCCCATCGCCCTGTCTTGTAATTGCCCTGGCTCCTTTGAAATTGCATACCTCACAGTAGTAGGTAAGGTAGTAATGCATACCTCACGGGAGCTTCAAGAGGGTCTGGAGAGTAGACTCCCATGGAGTACAGATCAGCTTCAAAAGAGAGACACACATAAAAATACAGTCTCTCTGGAGCTCGGGTATCTACATTATTATGTCACCAGAGTAAGTCTTTCTCTGTAAGGTACAGAGTTCCTGTATTAGACATATCCGTGTGCAATTAGGATGAAGAAAGGCATATATAGATCTCTAATGACCTTTATGGAAATGTCACCAGATATGTCTTCAAGACACACACACACACACACACACACACACACAGGAAAGCCTTTCCTCTGTGACGAAAACACCTTATAATTCTCTATTGTTTCCTTCGACTTTTTTTCATTCTCTACAGATGGGCCTTTGTGCTGACTGCCCATATGCATAAACAAGTAAATTCATTTCCACAGGTCTGAGGGATGAAGGAGTCCTTTGTGCGAACAGAAAGTCTCTCAGATGTCCCAGCTCAGTAGCATTCAGAAGACCATCTCCTATGAAGCACACGGCAGAGAAAAAAGATTCAACTGGGCAAAAGTCACACCAGTATAGGCAAGAAAGAGGTGTGTCCAATACCACAGTGACAGTGTCCGAAGGGAAACTAGGTCAAGACCTCAAGTCACGTCCATCCTTGAGGCTGGACCACACAGCCCAGTACCGCGGATTTTGACAATTTCAGTTGTTTCCTGCCACGGGAGGAAGGAGTCTCCGCAACAAGACTGCGAGCTCTCTGGGGCCATATCTTCCGATTTTCTTCATTGACCCCCCTTTCCAATTCCACTCGGACTTGACACCAACACGCACGTACCTGAAAACCACACTTCCAACACCCTTTCCTACTTCCTGGCTCCCAGAAACACATATGGCCTAGATTACAATTTAAGTCCCTTCTTATATTCAGCTGAGAATTTTAATTTAGGGGGTGAGATTATAAAGCAATGAGTCGAAAAATAAAGTAATGAGCCCAGTTTTTCTGCAAACAGAGACAGTGTATGGGTTACCTAAGAATATCAGTTTCACGAATCTCTTACGTAATTTTTTTTTTACCTACATCATTATTATCCACTTAACCACCACTAGCTCTGAATAAATAACAAAAAATGGGTAGATATAGGTTTCTTTCTTTCTCAATAGTTAGATACTTTCAAAACAAACGTAGCAGAATTTCCAAATCCAAATAAAGGAAAAATATTTCTCCAAGAGTCCCCTCATGATATTACACACTTATTTCACAACATTTCCTTGCACTTGAATCTCATTTTGAAACATGTATTCAATTCCTTGGAAAATATTTTAACACCCACTATGCACCACGCACCATTCCAGGAATCTGTCCCATGGGGTGGAGGTGAGACTATGAAGCAGATAGAGATAGGGCAGAAGACCAAGCACAGCAAATGATGAAGGGGCAGCGTGCAGTGGAGAGCAGGGTAGGAAATGTTGGCAAGAGGGGCCTTGAGATGTTAGGGTGACCACGAAGACCTCTCTAAGTGGGTGATATCCGAGGAAGCACCAGAAGGAAAAAAGAGAGCAGGAAGGACAATGTGGGAGGAGTTTAGGGAGGCCAGAGTTTAGGAGGGAGTGAAGGCAGGTGTCTGAGGTGTAGCCAGGAGGCCACCACGGGGGAGGTGTCTAGTGAGGGCAGAAAGGCTGGGGGCTGGGGTGCTGGAGGCCAAGGCGAGAAACAGGTCCAGGCACAGTAAGGACTTTGGCTCCTTGGCAAAGTGACGTGAGAAGCCATCACAGGGTTTTCAGCAGGGGATTTAGATCTGACCCACATCTCAGTGGGAATCACTCTTAACTACACACACATACTCTAAGGGAGTCAGGGGGCAATAGCCAGGCCAGGGGGCCACACCCGGACCGGCCAGGGCGCTACTGCAAAAGCAAGAGGCAAAAACCCCTTGGACGAGAGTAGCAGCAGCAGAGATGAGAAGTGGCTGGATTTCAGACCTATCTTTGAAAAACAGCTATCACATAGGAAAATTAATTACTTTTCAATTTCCTCTTCAACAGAACTCTGGCAGTTTTCAAAAATTAACACCACCTTTCAGATGTTCGGACCTGTTTCCATTGAAGGAATTCCCAATTATGTATTTGTAGGCTCTGAACACAGTTCTAGAAGAGAAGTTCCAAAAAAATTCTGAGCACTGTCGATATCAAGAAATAAACATACATCCTCCCTGGGAACCATTTTTTGCCCTGGTGAAGGTTGTCGAACAGTCGGCAGACATAAACAGGATTTTTAAAAATGGAGCCTAGGGGCACCTGGGTGGCTCAGTTGGTTAAGCGTCTGCCTTTGGCTCAGGTCATGATCTCAGGGTCCTGGGATTGAGCCCCGCAAGGGGCTCTCCGCTGGGCGGGGACCCTGCTTCCCCCTCTCTCTCTGCCTGCCTCTCTGCCTACTTGTGATCTCTCTCTCTGTCAAGTAAAAAAATAAAATCTTTAAAAAAATAATTTAAAAAATTAAAATGGAGCCTTACAAAGCAAACAAGAAGCGCTAAAACCACAGCTGCTCCCCATGAGCCCGTCCTGCCCCGCTGATAACAGGAAGTCAGTCCAATGACCCCTCACCCGACCAGAGATGACTGACAAAATCACACAGTGGGGTTACAATCACAAGCCATCTCTAGGGGAAATATAAACCATGTTCAGGTTGATAAGCAAAACCCTGAAAATAATATACTCTTTATGCATCCAACGTGCCAGACCCTTCATGTGCATTCTCCTCCCCGTGACTCATTAGACAAGAACCGTTATCTCCATTTTATGATGAAAACCTGAGGCTCAGAGACATGAGTGGTTTATAAGACCAAAATGCTAATAAATAAGAAGAGGTGGAAGATGAACCAGCCCCGTCCCCCCCCCCATCCTACCTCCCTGCAAAGTTTCTCTTCTTTTCTGCCTAGAGCTGCTCAACAGAGACTGAGACGGCCAGAAGTGGAACTGAGTTGCAAATAGTATTTTAGGAGGCTCTGAAGTGAACTCCCAGGCCACCGAGAGAGCCTGACCCCACAGCAATGGAGACTGGAGGCAGTTTTCATTTTTACAAGATTGTGAGATCAAAAATTGAAGAGACTATATATATATATATATATATATATATATATATATATATATATATATATATGCATATATATATAATTTTATATAATATATATATTTTTAAGATTTTTTTAATTTACTTATTTGTGAGAGAGAGAGAGAGAGAGAGAGAGAGCACACGTAGGCAGACTGGCAGGCAGAGGCAGAGGGAGAAGCAGGCTCCCTGCTGAGCAAGGACCCTGATGCGGGGCTCAATCCCAGGACTCTGGGATCATGCCCTGAGCCAAAGGCAGACGCTTAACCAACTGAGCCACCCAGGTGCCCTGAAGAGACTGTTTCTTACAAAAGTTCAGACTCAATGCTTCGGCAACTACAGTATAATAATGAGAGTAACCACTGAGTTGAAGTACACGGTGCTAGGAGTTTCCATGCATTCTCTCTTCATTTTACAAAGTCCTGGCCAAGTAGGTGTTTTCATCCACATTTTATTGATGTGGAAATTGGCTCAATGACGTGACTTCCTCAGACTCTCCAGAGAGGTGAAACCACACTTGAACTCCCACTGGCCCCACCCCAGAGCCTGCGTTCTTCCTGCGAGTGTGGGCTAGTGGTCCAGAGCATGGCCCCTGGGGCCCAACCGCCCGGGTTCAAATTCTGCCTCTGCATGGGCCTGGGCCAGTTACTCATCTTCTCTTTGCCTCAGTTTCCTCTTTTGTAAAATGAAGATAAGAACCCACTTCAAAGAGTTATTATAAGGATTGAATGATTCAATCTATATGAAACACTTAAAATAGTGCCTACCATACAGTGTGCCCTGTGGGTTAGTGATAATTATCAATATCATTACCCAATCATATTCCACGAAAGGAACATGGAATGATTAGCTATTCTTGCATGACTATCAATGTTTCTTTGAATACAGTGGGGAGGACTACTGTTCGCACGACTTTTGAGGTCCCGTCTGCTCACGAGGTTCACACTTGGTAATATCATGACTTAACGCGAATGCTAATGATCCGATTTCCTTATGAGGCAAGGCTGTCATTCGATCAGTTTGAGAAAACCCGAGATATTAATAGACTTGTGCAAACAAAGTGTTTATTATATATACATCATGGTTTTTTTTTTTTTTAAGTGGGTTACTCTACTGTGCGTCTCCAATGTGGCGCCAGAGTCAGGATCAGCATTAAGGGGATTGTACGCTGGAAAATTCTGCACAACAAGAGCACAGTATAACTTTTTTTTTCAGTAGCACTTTTTGCAAGTCTAATTTAACAGACAGTCAGTTTTTTTGGCTGACCTCTTTTCATTTTACACACCCTTGGGCAATATGAGAAATGAAAACTGAACTCGTGTGTGTGTGTGTGTGTGTGTGTGTGTGTGTGCGCGCGCGCGCGTGTGTGTATGAACACGTGCACGTGCATGTGTTTGGGGCTCAGAAAAGGGAGCAATTCTTATTAACCCTGTCAGTGCCATGCTACCTACAATGATGGAAACTCACCCTTTGTTTTGGAGCGTGAGAGTCCCTTCGAAAGCTGGGTTAAGCCATCAATCTTGCTTCACTGTAAAGCCTCAAGGGTGTGCATAGTTTAAAATCTTTTGCAGAGATTATATATATATATTTTTTTAATTTTAAATTTTAAAATTAAAAATTTTATATTTATAAAAATATAAAATTATATATGTTATATATATAACATATGTATGTATTCTATACATTATATATACAGGATTCAGAATTCCTCTGAAATCCACTTGCACTTATTTCACATTTATCTCCTACTGACCAACAGGGACCCATCAGCAGATTGTACCCTTCCAGGCTATCTGGCACCAACAGTAATGGTTTCATACCAGCACCATGCAAGAAGATGACCTTTCTCTCCCAATGTCTTATGATGTATGAGCCCATGACATCACATTGTCTCCCAACGAGTTATTCTGCATGATTTTATTAGTGGTCTGAAGCTAACAAGTTAATCTTAAAAATAATCTGGCAACCGACTTGCGCAGGTAATTCTGTCGAGGACTCTTCCTCTTTGAGGAATCAAAGGTTTTAAAGCCAAAATCTAAGAGATGACATGGAAGGAAGTGAACTAGCATATGTTGAGTGACCACCCTCCATCTGGCAGGTAGGAACATTGTTTCATTTCACCCTTACGATAAACACCAAGCTCATCCCAAGCAAACTTGATCGCAATGCTCACGCCATTGAACCCGCCACCATATTGCCTCATAAAGGGTGAACAGAGAGCATAGATGGAGTCATCAAATCCCAGGATGTTAGTGCACACATTGAAACACAATGAAAGTAGTCCCAACATGATTAAAGAAAACGTTGTGCATATTAATTAACCAAACCTGCTCCGATCTCAATCTGATATATTCAGATATCCCTGCTGTAAATATTGTTGGGTTCAAGGGAAGCTCTTGATTCAGACAGGTGCTCCACCCAAGGAGTCCAACCAAGATGGCAGGCTGCCCTCCAACCCCAAATTCTCACAACTCCCCTTCTGGAAGAAATGAATTCTGAGGCATTTCTCTGGATCTGCCCAGCTTTTGCTTTAAGAGTACTTTGGGTATATCTCTATTAGTGGAAAGACTATACTTCTGAGACACAGTGTCAAATAATTGATTGTTATTTGAAGCCATGAAACTTTGGGGTAGCTTGTTATTCAGTGACTAGATTGTCAAAACAGTCACAAAGGTACAAATCTTATTATCCTAGAGGTGGAAAAGTTTGAAATGAGCAGTTAGTGTGAAAAGGGTGTGAGTTAGTGAGAGGAAGCTAGAAATATCTGAAAGCTCCAAGGTCCTCTGAAGTCAGTACAGCTAACATACGTATTGGCTTCTGGTCTCATGGGGCCATGAAGTCATGACTGCCTCTAAATAAGTTATTAATTTCTTGGGGCCTCATTTATTCACTTGTAAAGTTGGCAATTTGCCTCAGTCCAAGATGGCAGGTGCCTTTGCTTATGTTGGTGATATTCATTTTGAAGAATATATCTTTTCCCTATCTATTCTGTCTCTTATAACTCTGGGCATGATTTTAATCATAAATATAGGAGCAAGTTAATCAAAGAAAGATGTGTTCAAATTTCCAAATGAGCTGAGAGCTATTTTAAATATTGTAGGTTCGAAGGCATTCCCAGAGCAGCGGAGCTTTATCTGATCGTATTCCAATAAAGGCTGCCTTTGGCATAAAGCTTTAAAAACATAGTAAGGATCATTCCCATTTGGAAAAAGTTCAGTTTTTATCCTTTTTTCCCCTCATCTATCAAAGCACTTTATCCCTCTCATATTCCCTCCGATATTGGTGTAGACTTGAAGTCATTCCATGATCACACCAGTCGATGCTATTTAGAGTCTGTTGACATCACAAAAGTCAAAGAGAGCAGGCAGACAGTGAGGCTTTATTTTACCACCATTCATCAAAGTTCTGACAGACTATTCTTTCGAGAGACGAGAGCAGCGAGAGCTCCGAGTTCCCTCGCCAAGCTAAATGTGACTTCCACGGAAGCTCGGGTGTCCTAACACTCCCAGGCAAGGAGAATCAACCGACGCACAGGCCCGGACAAGACAAATTCTGAACTCACTCCCAGAAAAGCTACCTCAGGCTCCTCCACCTGGTATTCTGACTCTCGAGGGAGTACCTGTATAGACCCTATGGGACAGAATGACCCCCAAACCCTGCCTGAAATCTGGGACTCCCAATGGAGAATGAAGAATGAGCACATCCAAAGATCTGAGAGCCTTTGCAAACCACACCCATCCAGAAGCAGTTCTTTATTTCTCTAGGGAGAATTGGAATCTAGAGAAAGGGACCGCGGGCAGTCCTTATAAAAGTTCCCACAGGGCTTTCAAACTTGGGGGAGCGCCGGCACCCACCCATGAACTTGCATGTGCACACACATATATACACATTCTTCCCTTGCTTAAACCCAATGCCCTGAGGAATTCTAATAAATTATTTTTTAGAAAATTATTTTCTAGGGAGTGGAATGCCAATTGCGTGTCAAGTAATACAGTAATCAAAGGGCATCTAGAAACTTCAGAGGCTTTGTTCTTCTGAATAGTGGAGCTCTCCAAATAGCAAAAGAGTTCCCCATTTAAGCACAAAGCTTTCCCCACCCCCCCACCCCCCAAAATAACATGTCAGCAATTTTGGACATGAAACCTTCTGAAATTTTATTGCACGTATTCAGTTTCCTGAATATCACTTAACCTCACCTTCATAATTCAAGACTCTTATGATAAGCACCAATTTCCATCCTGGGGCTAGAAGAGGGAGTTTATTCCTGAAGGCTGCAGAGGCTGCCGCATGGCTGCTGAAGGCAAGTGGGAAGTCAGAGAACAAAACAAAAATGGGACTCTACATAAAGAGATCACATCAGACGTCGGGAGACAGGTGGGATGCCATAGCTGTCAGGGCTGGGTTAGCTATAAACAGTGTAAGATTTAGAAAAAGTGTCTATGACAAGCATTGCATTCATTCCATGACCTGACTTTAGGGGCTGGCATCATCAAGGTGCTCGGGCAGAAATCTCGAGTCTAAAGCATCACCCGCTTCTGTCAAAGCATCTACCTCCGGCCCTCCCCTTCTAAGTCAGCGCTTCTGATTTCTGGTGGTCCTAGAGACGACCCCCCGGTCACAAGTGAATAAAGGGCCAAAGGCTGCCTTTCCCCAAACTCAGCTGCATGTGTGCTTTGTGTCTTCTGTGATGGCGGTCGGGGTCTCTGACTTACTTCCCAGTCGTGTTTCAGGAGGTGAGATTGCTGCCTCATTGAGCTCCCCAGAGATAAGGAGTTGTTTCCTTCCTTACTTTCCCTCTAAAAGCTTCTTCCCCGTCCCTGTATTCAGTGACAGTGACCCAGCCCACACTCACCCTCTTCATACAACATGCTTCCATCTTGGGCTGTACCTCTTCCAACTGGGGACTCCAATCTGTACAGATCTTGCTACGCCGGTGAGGGGACAGGCCATGCGGCAGTAACCTCCAAGAAGGTACACAGCCACTAAGAAGTCACTAAGGAAGAAGTCACTAAAGGTTGTCTAAATTACCGGCCTTAAGGGACACATCCCTTCCTGGTGGTGAGAAGGCCTCTGAGAGTAAGGAAAGTGATCAGTTAAATCCGCTCTCGTCAGAGGCCACCGCTTGGAGCACAGGGTCAGGGGCCTAAGAATAACAGTGACTTGGAAGCTTAGCTTAGAGGCAACAAGACCTAAGAGATCCTTCCTTCCATTTACTGAAGTCAGACCAATGAAACGGAGCGAGGGAGAATAATCCATGATGCTACCGTCCATACACAGAGACATATAAAAGCAATTTAACTGAGGAAGAAGAAAAGAGAGAACATGAATCATGTTTTTGTTTTTATTATTTTTTTAATTACCTTGAATTATCTATCTGGCAACCTTTGACCTAGCTTCTTTTTCAGACAATTCAGTCTTTGCTTTCCCTCCAGATATCAATCCACTCTCTGGCTGGCCTAGTTTCTCTTATTTTCCTTCTCTTCTGGCTGATGGTGAGGCAAAGAGGAAGGGAATGCACAGGGTGTGGTGAGGAGCGAGCACCTGGGAGTCACAGCTGGATTGGTGACACCACCCTGCCCCTTCCTAGCTGTGTGATCCTAGCCAAGGGACTTATTTTCTCTTTGACTCAGCGCCTTGCTCTGTGAAAAGGAGGAAGAACACAGTAGAAGAAAGAATACCTTCAATGGGTGAATGTGGTCTAAGAGGTCCAAACTTCCAGTAATAAGATAGAGAAGTCCTGGGGGTACAATGTACAGCATGGGGACTGCAGCTAACAAGGCTGTAGCGTATATTTGAAAGTTGCTCAGAGAGTACATCTGGAAAGTTCTCACCACAGGGAGGAAAAATCTGTAACTATGGGGAGTGATCGATGTAAACTGAACTTATTATGGTAAACATTTTGCAATACAGACATACCTCAAATCACTATGTTGTACCCCTAAAACTAATACCATGTTATACTACAATTATATTTCAGTCATTTCTGGAAAAGAATACCTCATCATACCAGCCTCGCAGTATAGTTGTGGGTATTAACGGAGACAAAACTTATAACAAGCCTAACAGAGTCTCTGGTGCCCAGGAAGCCGACGCCGATGCTATCCTAGGTGATCGGAAGCAATGGCTGCCCTCACGGTGCTTTCAGAACATGCACTGAGATTTGAAGTTCTCCAAGAAGAGGTGCTTGGGGGTTCTTCATTTTAATAAGTAAGAATTAGCTTTCACAAACACATGTAAACAAGTACTTGAAGACTCGTTTTAGAACTTTTAAAACTTACTCTCTGCAATCTCATACACAACATTTATTAGGATTGTAATTCCCCATTCTCATAACAAACACAGAGAAAATTCTCATCCAAATTATCGATGTTGGCAAATGTTTAGAATCCAGAACAACCAGAAGCTTCTGCCTACAGATGTCAGTATCTTTCTTTTCCTCAAGTAAGCCCCATTTTTAGTCATACAGTCACCCATGCTCCTCCTTAGCATCATGGTTCTCTGGTGTTATCTTGACCCTTTTTAGTGTCCCTCCAAACACTCTCCCTGGAGGGCAGCGTCTCCCAGTCTCCCCTCACCTCAGTCTCTCCCGAGCACGATCTACACAGTGCCCTCAACGGATCCCTTCAAGGCTCTGTTTTTGAACAGGTTGCTCCTCTGTCAGGAACGATCGTCCCTCACCCTGTTTTCACAGACGCTTCTCAAGGGTCTGGTCAGATGTTAACTCCCTGGCGAAATCTCTCAACTCTGCTCTCTCCACACACCATTCCTATCACCCTAGGACACACAAAAGTCACTCGTGCACAAGTCTGCCTCCCTCCTCAGACGCAGGGCTCTTTGAGCAGCATACAAATCACCCCAAGATTTTGTGAGAAAGGTAGATTCTGCTCTCCATTGTGTGCATTCTGACTCAGTGAGTCTGGAACGGGGCCTGGGGTTCTGCATCTCCCACGGCTTCTAGATAATGTGATCTACTGCCCTGGAATCCACTTGAGAAGCCTTGAAGAACCTTTCTGAAGTGTCAGGACTTGGCCCTTCTCCTTCTTCATCCTCCTCCTCCTCATCTTTTAACACAGGTGCCCAGCAACTGTACTTAGGGAGGTGAAAGCGATGTCAGGGCTGCCCGCAATAATGCGGGGCCGGGGCAGACAGGGCATGGGGGTGGGAGGAGCTGGACAGAGCAGGTAGAGTCGGAGAAAGGAAAGGAGAGAGAAGGAGGTCAGCAAAGAGGCAGGAGATAGCAATGAGAGGACGAAAGGGAGGGAAAACTACAGGGAGAGAGAGGACAATAGGAAGGCCGCCATTGTCTGACTTTCCAGATTGGGGAGGTGGAACTCTGGACGCCATCTCCCCCAAGGCTGGGTACCCCAGCCATTTATGCCACCGGAGAAATGTGCTCAGACCTTCACCACTTCCTTCTAAAGGTTCTTCCTTCCCAACTGATTGAGGAATGAGGTACCGAGAGCAGAGGAATAACAAATGAGAGCCTCCCTCCTGACTGTGAGTGTACAGAATGGTTTCTATCAGCTCAGAAAATCCACCACGGCAGAAAGGATTTTACCCTAAGGCTTCAAACTGATTGTTCACCAAACAACCCACATGAAAGTTACCTGATACAGTTCGATCCGTTGTTCGGGCACTCTGGCTTTCGGGTTCTGTAAACGAAAGACTCTGAACTCTGCTTTCACCAAATTGGAGGCATTCTTCTCCATCGCCGAGACGTCAAATCGGACAATTCTGAAGTAGGGTCTGTAGAAAGTGGGCGGGATGGCATCTGTAAAAAGGGCAACCATTGAAAATGATAAAATCCATTGTTCTCTCAAAAAGGACCCTGTGGCATGAGATCGGCTCAAGAAAACATACGGGAAATATCTACAGAATGATTTTGTTCCCAAGGGCCAATTTAATACCATTAACAATTTAACCGGGGGGGGGGGGGATAAATAAACATGTGCATTTGGTTACAGGAGTTGCAGATTAATAGAGATTAACAAACCACTTCCAACTCCATTTGAGGGCATGCAGTTAACCCTCTCCTTTGCAAGTTGACAGAGTCATGGGAAATCCAAGACGGTTATGAATTGGAACAAGCTCATGACAACTGGTGCCTGGAGAGAGCTAGCTGTCGGGCTTGCATACACTTTAATCAGATGTGCCAAGAAAATAGCTCCTAATGGCAAGCAGTTTGCCCATGTATTTTTTTTCCTTGAAGTTTTGGCATCCGAATACTCTACTCTATCCAGATTCATGTATTGCATCTTTTTTTGGCTTCAATAGTTTGGTTTTTTTCACACACATACGACCCAATACACCCTCCAGTTAAGTTAGGGTGAGAAAATTTGAATTAAAAAATAATAATAATAATAATAATAATACGCAAATACTGGTTATCTGGTCTAATGAAGAGAAAGAGAGGAAGAGTCAGCCCAACTCCTTCAGCTCTAAGCCCCGTAAAACAGAGAGGCAGATAGAATACAACAATTTCAAGTTCATGGGTTGCTAGAGGTTTGCTGCTATTGAAAAAGCACCTGAGCTGCGCCAACAAACCTCAAGCAGGTCCCAATCCCGGCCACGCACTCCATGCACAGCACCCGTTAACTGAGCCAGTACCCTGGGCAGGCCACTTGTTCCAGATTTTTCTACAATTCTCCTCCCAGATCTTCCGCAAACTTTCTTTCATTCCTCCAGAATGCTCCGTCCAAATCGGGTAGCTCCAGTACGTTCTACCCTCTTCTCGACTACGCAGCTTCATTACAACATAATCATTCACAGTTGTTTACGGCTTTCTACAAGTGTTTTTATTACTTCTGCATTATGTTTGTTTATTTGGTTTTCCCCCACGAAACTTTAAGAATCTTGAGGGCAGAGACCAGATTTGCCAGGTCTTCCTCTTCCGCACCCCCACCACCCCAGCACAGGGCCCCCTGCACACATGGAATTCACCAACCATCCGCTGTTTGCATGGTTGGTCATCAATGGGAGTCTTGAAAGACTCGGCCATCTGGCTATTGGCAAGACCCACTTCTTATTAAATAAACGAGCCATCTTGCCGATCTTAAAATAGAAATAAATACCTTTCATGATTTCTTGGGAAACCCGTGCCCTGACGATGAGACTGGGAAAAAAAAAAAAAAAAAGCTAGACTATGCCACCACTTGCTGATCTTAAGAGCTCGGCACTCTTTTCCCTCAAGGGGGCTTAGACCATCCTTCTCCCCGCATCCTGGGACTCCCAGAAAGCCGCTCCTGGGGAAAGGGTGAATTCCCAGCCCCGCTCCACACCGTGACTGCCTCACAAATGACTGTGTGAATGGAGGCTTTGTAGCTCGTGAGCCAGGAGTCTCCGACACAAACAAACAAACAAAATAAAAACCCCCAAAAATCTAAAGCATCCAGGTGTCAGAGAAAAGAAAGTATTCATGCAGACGCAGGGATGGCCCAGTGCATTACAACCATGAGGGGGCCGGAGGACAGTTTTCAGGCGGACAGACATGCCTACCAGCAGCCGGGTTTTCTGGACCCCCAAGTGCTGCAGTTTGAAAAGGTCGCTGCCGGGCTGCTGGGAAGAAATCGATCTTTCTCTCCTCTGGAACATGCCCACTCCAGGTGATTGGACGAGCTGGTTGTGGCCTGACCAGCTCGGCCGCAAGCAGGCAGAGGCCCAGGCAGAGAAGCTGGGGTCAGGCTGGAGCCAGGCTCTCTGGCTTCCTACACCCTCCAGTCTGGCCAGAACCTTCCACAGGCCTAGTGGCTGAACTCATCTTCCCATGGCCTCCGCATTAGGCAGCAGAAGCTTCAAGCACACTCTGAAAGAGCATCCTGGAAGAGCAAAGCTCGTTCAGCGCGTTTTCCCCTCCACGTTCGGCGGAAGCCCCACAGGCCAGTTGTCCTTCCCCAAACACCCATCTTTCACACCCACCCACCCCAATCTCAGCCCTCCAGCGAGTTTGTAAATAAGTGCTCCTGAGATTTATTTTTATTCTCTTTTGTGTTTATTAAACTTTGAGCAATTTTTTCCCCTCTTTCTGGTCTTCTGCCCAAACTCACTCTTTCTTTTTATGGCTGCTTCGGACCACGAGGTCAATTTTGTTTCTTCTTCTTCTAAGCAAATCGTCCAATGATCCTGTCCGAGGCTTTTGAGCTTTGAAGGGGCGTTTGCAAATATTTACAGGAGCAGCTTGACGCTTAAGTGCAGCTGTGCTGCTCGCCTCCCGGTTCCCGACACACTGGCCAACGGCCCTCCTCCCCTCTGGCTCTTAGAACCCGTTCCGCTAGTTCTGTTTCAAGGCCTGATAACACAGATCTGCATTTGGGGGGGCGGGGGTCTTGCTTTCAAAGTAGAAGGAGTTCAGGCACCAGGGGAGACGCCCCCGGAGCAGCCCCCCTACCAACAACTCTGCTTTGGTCTCTAACCACAGCGAAGGGACCAGGGACCGGGCCAGGAGGAAGCCGCAGCCTCCCCCATGCCCTTGCTCCAGCACACGAGGCCGGGAGATCCCCTGATAAAGACTGTTGACCAGAAAGAACAGAAGACGGCTTCCAAGGGCCGTCTGCAGCTGTCCCCTGCTGTCATCTGCTATGGGTCACCAGCCCCCTGCCTGGCTGAGGAACTTGAGTGACTTGGCAAATGTTTCTGCATTTGGGAAAAAAAAAAAAGAAAGGAGTCACAGCAAATCGCTCTGGCCTGGGCTATGACCCTCCCCTTGCCTCATAAAAGCTTCCGGAGGCACGGTGTGGGGAGAGCCGACGGCGGGCCCTCGACACCCAGCCAGGGACCTGGCCGGCTCACTCCCCAGGCTTGGGGCGCCAAAGCGGCCGGGTGGGGATGTAATGGCTTGTGCAGCCCTCATCCGCCCACTTCGCCTTGGAGGGATAGAGCTTTTTCCTCTGCCTCCTCCAAGAACTCATTTCCCCCATTGGAATGGGAGTTCTCCCGAAGTCCTCTGTAATTCCAATCCCAGCTCCTACTCCCTGGCCAGGTGGTCAGGTACTTGGGCTCGACCTTTGCCAGCTTCCCCACACTCACATCCTGGTTGGCTCCTGCCTCTCCATTTCTGACCCACTTTTTTTTTTTTTTGGTTGAATCAAATCGATTTTCCTGCTACCCTTTGGATCAGACCACCAGGCTGAATCTACGCGCCTCCTCCCGTGCTCTCTCCCGCGGGCCTGCCTCTCAGGGAAAATCTTGCACATGGGAGATTCCAGAATGACATCAAGTGAGTGGTGTTTCCCTCGCCTCAATGCTGGCCCTACCTCCCCGCTGAATCAAATTTGGGGGAATGGACAGGAGGTGAGCAAATCTAACTAGTTATCACTTTATAAAGTAGCAGTGAACAGAAAGCCTAATTATAGCCCTTAATCATAAGCTACTTTTATAAGCATCATATACTGACTTGTTATCTGTTCCAATAATTTAATAACAGCCTATTGTATATTACCTTCTCCCTAAGTAAACACCCCCAGTCCAGGAATCTTTATGTACAGTTCTTTGGTTCTCCACAGACCAAGGCCAGCTGCATGGATGTGTGACGAGGGCAGTCACACAGAGTCCCCATGCTCAGAAAAGCGTCATACTCAAGTTTAATGTTTTACGGTCGCCATCTTGAAATCCTCAATGATTTCATCTTTGAATTAAGGCTTTAGAAGGGAAGTCTGATGGGGCAAATGAGACGTGCGCAGGGGGCATAAAGCCTTGGCTCGTAAGCTACTCCAACTCTCATTACTTGCAGGCCTTCCTAAGATCGGTCCTCAGCCCCCTAGCCCTCACCGTCTGGGGCCCCCAGCCTCCACTGGGAAAGTCAGGGCCAGGTACACACCACTGAACCCTCTCAGGGCAGGGGGGAAGCTGTTTCCACCCGAGGTTCACAGTGTTGCAACGCATTCAGAGAGCAACTTGTCCACTCCTGACCTGGGGTACCAAGCACGCTGCAGAGTTTCCGATCCTGTGGGTTGGAGAGGTCCCATGGGAAGGGAGATTCCACGCTCAACATGGCATCAGTCTGATGGCTGGAAGCAGGGGGCACCCAGCTGCACAGTCCCAGGGTAGGGGGCGGGCCCCAGGGGCTATGAGTCTGCTCCTGCTCTGGGAGCATCCCCGTGCCCAAGGGAGCATGACATCAATGAGCGCAAGAAAACACCCCAACAGGTCCAGAGAGAGGAGAGAGAAAGGGATCGCGGAACTAAGAAAAAAGCTTTATATTTTAGAATCTTTGACAGTATATGTTCCCTGCTTTTTAAATAAGAGGCCCCACATTTTCATTTGGAAAAGCATCCCACACATTTTTATAGCTAGGCCCACCACAGTGAAATCTATAGGATCTTAATGCCACATGGGACCTTCAAGGCCATCTGAATTTTAATCCCAAATCACCCGGTGCTAGCTAAAGGCAACAGGGAGGGCGCCTGGGTGGCTCAGTTGGTTAGGCGACTGCCTTCGACTCAGGTCATGATCCCGGAGTCCCAGGATCGAGTCCTACATCAGGCTCCCAGCTCGACGGGGAGTCTGCTTCTTCCTCTGACCTTCTCCCCTTTCATGTTCTCTCTCTCTCTCCCTCTCTCAAATAAATAAATAAAATCTTTTTTAAAAAAATAAAGGCAACAGGGACATTATTTGGCTTTTCGGAGCCTGTTTCTCCATCTACACAATGATTTGAATAATTCCCTATCTAATATGCATTGAATCATGTGTTCAGGATGCATAACTAAGCAGATGGAACATTGGAGCCCTGGTCTAGCACTAATTCCCCCTCAGAAACGACCTTGGTCCCTTATCCATTCTGCACCAAAGCTTACTTAGAAGCTTAAATACTTCTAACTTAATTAGAAGAGGAGAAGAGAAGGAGCAGAAGCAGCTAAGTGGACTGGGACAGTTTATAAACAACTCTACCTATGAGCCAACCAAAGTTCTCTCAGAATCCCCACCACCGGCCTTCAACATTCTGCCTCAGAAAGGGGCCAAGAGAAATCTTTCTCCTCACCAGACTGCCCTGGATCAAGCTTCTCCACCTCTCACTACAATGCTCACAGTAGGACAACTTACCAAAAAAAAGGCAGCAAAAAACAAAACCTGAGGAAAGTCTGACATCATCATCAGTATGGGATGAGCTCTGACAAAGAATGTGGATTGGGGGCCTGAAAGAAATACCCCTGAGAATGTGCAGAGCTCAGCCTTTAGAAAGGCAATGCTTCACTCTTCTACCTGTTGCTTACTTCCTACTGGGTTTGTCTTCTTGACCTGAACCTTAAATACAAGTTAGTCTCCCTTCTTGGGGAAAGGTTGTGCGGGCCTCACAAAGTAGTCCAGGCCCCTGGCAATTAGCGGAGGTGTGGGCCCTCCATGGCCGGGGGGGGGGGGCGTCTCAAAGCCTGGGTGTGGGGTAGGAGTGGTCTGCGTTTCGTCAAACTCCTTGGGCGACTTGTACATTCCCTAAAGCTTAAGAACCACAGAAATAAAAGAAGAAAATAAATCCACAAAGAAAGACAAAGGAGCACCTATGGGAGATTTTTTTTTTAATTTTTTGAAAGCACTGATCATTACATACTACTAAAACTGAAAATACTAATTACTTAATTAGTCTATTTTTTTGTTCATCTCCTGCTGCCAGATCACTCCACGGAGAGATCTTTGTTTTGTTCAGTGAGGTCTCCAAAGTATCTAGGAAAGTACACAGAACATAGTAGTCATTCAATAAATAGTT
Source organism: Nasua narica (assembly GCA_028533885.1). NCBI lineage: Eukaryota > Metazoa > Chordata > Mammalia > Carnivora > Procyonidae > Nasua > Nasua narica. Next base: position 12,961,492 of record CM052814.1, read on the forward strand.
TTGAATGATTTTTTTAAAAAAACAAAAGAGTAACCAAAAAAAAAATCTTTTTAAGAATGGAAGTAATTTATTGGGAGCATCTAAACTTCTGATCAGGCATTATACACAGAAAAAAAGAGTAAGACAGAGACAACGCAAAATTACAGCAACACAATACTCTGATAATGGAAAAATAGATATCCCTCATGATTTATACTAATTGTCTCCCTTGACTCCACATTTCAAACTGAAGAACTTTGAAAATATGAATGCCTGGGTCCCAGCCCCAGAGACTGTTTAATTAATTGGACTGAGAGGGACTTTCTGCAGCTCCTTAGCAGATTCTCAAGCAAAGACAGAGCAGAGAACCCAATCCCTTAACAAGGAACTGATAACACTTAGCTTGAAGAAGGAGACAACTTAGGGAGACTCCAAAGAGAGACTCCAAATATTTCAGGGTCTTGCATATGGGAAATTCTTACTTTCCAAATGGGCCAGAGAGCCTATTTTGGCTCAACATATAAACAATTTTTTAAACAATTTTTATAATAATTTAGAAGAGTTTTAAAAAATGCACCGTCCTTCAGGGTTGGGCGCGTTCACCTCACTGGAAGAATTCATGTAGTCTCAAGACGGGAGCCATGGTGGGGTGGGGTATCTAGAATTGGGGGGGCAGGTGAAACTAGGCGGCCGCCCAGCTTACTTGGAGCTCATCGTTCTCCTTTTGATGTTCTCCATTCATGAACCTCCGAAAAATGGTTTTCTCCCCTAAATCCCACATTAGATGACTGTCACTCACCACCTGTGTGGGAATTACCTGGGGGTAGGGTGGGGGAGCTTATTAATATGCTTATCACCAGGCCCTAGCCCAGACCTACAGGGTGAATTTCAGATGATTCTGTTTTACACTCAGGTCTGATAGCGTCTGCTCTAGTCTATGGTCCAACCACAAGGAAGTTGGCCAGGCTTCCCTTCCCGTTACTCGGTGTCATGAACTAGCCAGGGATAAAGAAAATATGTCCATTCACCATCCACACCCTGAAAAAGAATGGCCTGGTGTCACTACAGCCACTAACTCTATTTCATGACCCCTCCCATTTGATACTAGCTTCATATACTTCCTTTCTGCTCAGAGGGTGTTTTTCATCTGTATTTCACAGACAAAGAAATTAAGAGCAAGAAGAATGACCCAGCTCTTGGCTAAGGTCAAGGCGAGCCCGGCCCTTCAATCAAAAGTTCTGGCTTTTTACTCTAATGCCTGCCTTCTGCACAAAGGAGTCCCTTGAACAAGAAGGCAAGAATATCAACCCAGGCACAAAGAACTGACCCAGGCATCGGAGCACTACTGCAAACCCAACACGAAGAAGTGGCTCGTTCTCAACCAGGGATGAGCGTGACCTTGCCTTAAAGCTCAAGAGAGTTCAATGTGAGATCAAGGATTTTCACTGATACTTCGGGAAAGAATGACCCCGGTTTGGAGATCTGGGCTTGCTCAGTGTGAACGTTTCCCCATGAGACACCCTTTGCCAACATCGGCATGGTCCAGAACCCTCTGGCCCCCCACACAGATGTGCCTGGTGGCCCTCGTCCCCAGAGCGTCCACGGACTCCTACCCCACACTCCTCAAATGGACAGAGCTAACTTCTCATCTCTCATCTCCCGCTCTAGAAACGACCCCCTTCCGCGCAGCTCCGCAGTAACCGGCGTGGACTTTCGACATGATGCCTAATGAGTGTCGCAACCTCTCGTTCCTGCCCTCCCCAGCTCCGGGGGAAGTAGTTTGGGGTTCATTAGACAGCCCCCAGAGCGCAGCGAGGCAAGCAACCCACTGAACGGCCGGAGGGCAATAAACTAGCTATATTTGTGTGTGCAGAGACGCGGCCAGCAAGAAGCCAAGACAATTGTGTTTTGGGGTTTTCTGAAATTTGTCTTGGCCCACGGGCTATGGATTTTATTTCACTACCACATCGCAAACACGGCTAACATTCAAGTCACAGCAATTTAACCCAAAATGACTGAGAAATAAACAGCGCATCAGCGCTGGTTTCTGATGTTCTCTCCGGCCATCCCTCCTATTAAATGTAACACGGCACCGGCGCATCTGCCATTTAAGGGGGGGAAGGGGGCGTCTCCAAGTCGGGGACAGCGTCGAACTCGACGTGCTGCTGGCATCTGCGAGGCTAACTGTGTCAGCATCGGCTTATGTGACTTGGCCTTCCTCTCGCTGCTATTTGAGACCGTGCATAGTGTCAGCAGCGGTGTCTGGGCCCCTTCCCGCACAGAGCATATGCAGGAGAATAACAGTGGGGCCAGCCCCTGGCCATCGGCCTTCTCGAACTGTGACAGACACGGGGTTTCTAGTGTCGGCCCCCAAGTTTCCATCGGGCTCATAAAACCCCACCTACATGGAAACACGCCTTCTGGTTCAAGTCCTCTAACGTGTCTCCCTCGTCATGCTCAGGGCTAGGCTGGCGATGTGTGTAGGATGTGCTGGGTTTTAGCAGCAAAACCCGTGGTTGTGGAAAGGGGCAGGCCAAGCCCTGCTGCCGAGAGGACAGTGGTTAACTGAGAAAGGGTCCCGGGCGGTGAGCGCTGTGGGGGCTCCCGGACCCTCCTCCGTGGACAGTGTCTCATGAATGCGGTGTCTCCCTTGCCAATGGCCTTCCAGCATCAGGGTCTTCTCCAGGTTGGAACAGGCCTTTGGAGGCACTCTGCTCTGTCACTGTCTCATTCTTTAAAGCACATAAAGCTCTCTTGGCTTGGGTTTCTGTCTTTCTCTCTCTCTTTCACCCCCTCCCTCATTTTTACCTTCTCTCCTTCCTTTGCTCCATTTTCTCTCTCTGCTCTCGCTCTCTTCAATTTGTGCTTCAGTCTCTCTATGATATCTAATGGGGCAAAATCGTCATGATTCGGGGCCACTAATGGCATTCAAAGAGGCCAACGACCCCACAACGTTGTTATCCATACAACTACTCTAGAATTCGGCAACAGCTCCCAACAAGGTCAGCAGGAAAAAAAGGCAACAGGCATTGACTTGGCCGACAAGTTGAACTTGGAAATTTAGGATGTCACCCTAAATCTCTTAATGGACTAGAAGCACACTTAATCTCTTTTTACAGATTGAGAAACCAAAGAGTAAAACATCCCCAGGATTACACCAAACATTGGCAAAATAAGGCTTCAAATGCACAATCTGAGACATTCTCGCTCATCCCTGCGAAGAGAGCATTCTTAACCCCAAACTTCAACAATCCCCCTTTCCAGAAATGACTGCACTTTCCCTGCAGTTTGGTGTAGACTTTGGACATGCTTAATGGGCCTAGTGGCTCTTTACCAGGTGGAAAATCTTTCCCTAATCTTTCTGGAACCATAGCAGCGATGCACATGATGGCCACTGCGTGTCTGGTACCGGGAGCTCCTCCCGGCGTTCGCGGTAAGCTGCTTGCCTGTGGCCTAAACTGTCAGGCAACCGCCAAATTACTGGGAGGCGCTGCACGGCTCTAGAGTCACTCTGCCCTAAAGCTAAGCTAATAAGCAGCGAGGCACACCCTGCTAGGATTGCAAGCTATTTACCAACTTAACCGAGGGGCAGGGGCTATTATTATGAATGCATTAAATTCAGGACTTGGGAGTGAGTAAAGATGAAGTGGAATAAGATGGTCCGGCTTATCCAGTTTGAGAGAAGGAGAGCAAATACAGCCCATGTTCCGTCTCCATGAAACTCTACACTGCACTTAGAATTGAGAGCACATCGAGGCATTGCCGGGCACCTACCAGGCTCTCTCAAGGTCACTGGCATCTAATTCCTCTTACTGCAGTTTCCTCTACAACATGAGAAGACCCGATCGTCTACTCCCAGAACTCCTCAGTGACAGAGAACCCAAAATTCAGGTAGCTGGCTCCTACAATGTCTGACATCTCCCGGTTGCACAAAATCTCTTCCCTATGCTGCACTGAGACTGGCCTGCTTGCAGCCCTTCCTACTAGGTCTAGTTTTTTATTTACTCTCCTTCTGCTTGACCCTGCTCAGAAATTTAGAAACCAGTTCTTATGTCTCCCCACCCCTATTTCTTTCCTAAGCAAACATCTTTACTTCCTTTCATTATTTTTCATGAAAACCTTTTACTTCCACGTTATCCTCTTTGCTCCAATCTTAAAATCTGACCCTCAAGTCTGAACATAATGCTCAATGCAGAAGGGAGTAGTACTCTCACCTCCCTTCCTGTGAGACTTATACTTTTATTAATGCATCCCAACAGTATGTCATTCTCACTCTCTTTTTTTCACCTTTGCACTCATATTTTCTATGTCTTTTGAAGGCATAATACATTCCAAGTTTGAGGTCTTTTCCATGCAAACTATTTTACAGATGCTACTATCTTATGTCTTAAACCCTAAGGCTTTTTGGGGGTGCAGATTTTACAATGATCAACCCCTGTTCAAATGCCTCTACTTATTTGACCTCATTTGTCATTTCAGATACGCTGAGACGGATTTGCAATCTGATTTGGTAAGCGTGGGCATTCGTTTGTAAAATGAAATTGCAGAGGACAGAATCTAAAACAGTAAGCCACTTAGTACCTATTTCCTTCAATCCTCTGGATCATGAACCAAGTTTCTAAATTTTGTTTGGGTGAATATAAACCCAAATCCATGCTACAGCTTCTTCCTCTGAGCAGTTTCCACTCTGACAGGCACCCCCATGTGCCGGCTCATCTCTGTGGGGATAGCCATGTCCAGGGGAAGGGGCCCCTAGTTACACACTGGTCCCACAGGGTTGCTGCTATTTGCTCAGTGGCCTGCTTTCTAAGGCAGATAACAGGCCAGCTATATTCTACTGCCAATCATCAAGGAAAATAGCCAACAGGACAAGGTTGAGGAAGGTTCCGGAATCCACCTCACCCCAGAATGCCTATCCTCCACGAATCAATATTCTGAGGATTAGTTTCCATAAATGCTTCCTTGAAAAGCCAAATGGAAGGTCTGAATTGTTCTTTGTGCTGAATGCTAGCCCTGAATCTCAAATATAGAGATGGTAGGGGGTAAGAATGGCTTGGAAGGAATTTTTAGTACCAGATAATCTTATTAGCATTTCAGTTGTTGGTCATTCGGTCCCTCGCAAAGAATATGAGTTTCAAAGGATGGTGCTTTCCTGGGGTTGGAAGATGTATTCGCTAAGGGCGTGTACTCTTCCCCCATCCTGTTTGTACTGGCAACACAGCTAGGGGCAATTAAGATATGGGACCATACAAGAATTATAGGAATCCAGATTAACTGTGGCGTGAACCTGTTCTGGAATGGAGCCTCCGGTGTTTTGCTTGTTTTAAGAAATCAGGTTCATTTGGGTGCTAAGCAACTTTCATTCAAGGTGGGGCCACCATTTGTGAGAGGAGAAAAAACAATCTCTAAAGAATCTTCATGGCAGAACTAGACAACAGCTGAGTCCTTTAAAATGTCTGAATATGGTCAGTTTTATTTAAGCATCTGAGAGCAAGCCCCATGGTGCAGGATCAGCCTCATGAGTTGGGTGTAGAGAGGCGACACATTGTGTGAAATAACACCTTCACACAGGTGTTAGGGACACTGGGATAGAAAACTGACGGGATGACGGCAGCCAGGACATCCAAAGAGTGAGTCCAACCTATCCGCCTTTCTCACGTACCCCGCAAAGACCGAAGGCGCTGAGATTTTGAGGACAGACAGGGAATTCTTAAGAAAATCCTACGGCTCTCTCTAGTTTTTTCTCAGATGCCCTCAGAAGTCTTTCGGACAAGGGGTCAAAATGCAGTTGGTTTCTGAAGTTCTGTCCTCAGAAGCTCTGTTTTCTCATGGTCAGCAAGCAGATGACACAGGACAGACCCTTTTACTCGGTCCCAGGTGGTGGCTCTCCTCCACTTCCTCAAAAGCATTCCGTAAGTCCCCTTTAAAGAAAAGCTCTTTGAAGAAAGCCAGTGGTTCTTAAATGTGTTAGGATGAAAGCAAACAGAAGTCTGGAGAACCAGAGCGGAATCTACCCAGGTTCAGAAGCAGGATAAAACAGGCAGCAGGCGAAGGTAAAGCGATGGGAATTCCTACAAAGGCAGCAAAGGGCTTACACGCATACAGCCTGGTGTACCTTAAAGTCAGAAGAATTACTTTTGCCAGGTTATGGTGACTGAGTTATGCCTTTTTAGATACCTATTTATTGCCATTTTGCATTGATTTCATTAGACTTTTTCTTTTAAATTGAGATATAATGGACATATAATATTCTATTCATTTCAGCTGTTCCGTTAGAGCATTTTAAAAGATTAGACAACAGATCTGAAAAGATTCCCTGTGTCAGAAAAGCGAGAATACTGTCCCTTCCATAATCTCATCAGAATACATTAATTTAGCTTTTGTGTATACAAATGAATGAAAGGTCACCAGTGAAGAACACACACACTGTGAAGCGGAGAACTGGGCACACTAGTACTGGGAGGACAGGCACCGGGAGGACGGGCACCGGGAGGACGGGCACTGGGCACACCAGTACTGGGAGCACAGACACCGGGAGGACGGGCACCTGCAGTTTGGTGTAGACTTTGCCACGTCTCCCTTCCCCCAGTGGCACTTCTGTATTATGTATGTAATACTGTCACTTCTCGACATGTTTACCTGATGCACGTGGGCAGCATGAGAGCAAGGACTCACACTCATTTCTGGGTTTAAAATGTGATAATGCTGGGGCGCCTGGGGGGCTCAGCCAGTTAAGTGTCTGCTTTCAGCCCAGGTCATGGTCTCAGGGTCTTGGGATCCGGCCTGGGGTCAGGCTCCCTGCTCGTCGGGGAACCCACTTCTCCTCCCTCTGCCCCTCCCCACTGCTCATGCTCTCTCTCTCTCTCTCAAATAAATAAATAAAAATAAATGTGATAATGCCAACTCTTACCTCTAAGAATTGCTATGAAGGGTTAGATAAAATAATGAATACGAACACAGCGAGTACTCAGTAAGCGTACGGTTATATTCTGAACGACGGGCTGGGAGCGGAACGGGGAGAGCTGCACGCGCTCGTGGAGGAGACTGATGTCAATAAGGCTCTTCTACCCAGGAACAAAGAGGAGGTCCCGTTTGTCAAAACTGCAGAGTGCCAGGGCGCCTGGGGATGGGAGACACGCTTTCCCCAGCTTACAGAATTTCACACACACACACACACACACACACACACACACACACGGCACAGTCCTTGGATCTGCCTGTCCCACCCCGTTCACAACCACTAGAATCAGAACCCAGTGGGCACACGTGAACCTGATTCACGAGGACATGACTTAGAAAATCAGGGTTGGTTCCAGCGAATTTGCAGACCCACAGCATTACTACGTATAAACCAGGTCCAAAAGCAGACCTTGAGTGATTTCATTACCAGAAGTACCCACATGCACATACAACCTACAAAACACTTTCTTGACCAGAATCTCATTTTTATCCCTCTGCTAGATCAGTCCCTCTCCCAGGGAACACATGAAAGGACTGAAGCTTACAGTGGGCAGGTGACGTGGGCAGACAGCACAGGAAAGGGCTGTAAATTGCAAACCAGGTCTCTCTGTCCCCAAGTCTACACTCTTTCCGTAGCCCCACTCCGCCTTCCGATAGAGGGTTGAGTGTTGTTCTGTAGTACTTTAAAGACCAGGGGATGGAAAGACCCAGAACGGCCCAAGCTCAGTAAAGCCTTCTCTGGGTCAGAGTTATCCCCAGAAGAAGCTGGTAACTTGGGAGCAGTCTATGACAGATTCCAGGAGAGAGGACCAAACCCGATGTCCTTTAAAATGCTACCACCCCATGACCTAGCCACCGTGCTGACTGACCAGCGAGTCCGGTTCCAGCAGGAATCTTCAGTACTCCTACAGAGGACAGAGGGGGAAGGAGTCAGACACACCAAGAGCTCAGGGCCGGAACTTATAAGAAGACATCTAGGTTTTGAAGGAGCCGTGATGAGGTCTGAGCCACAGCTCCTCTCCCCCAGCCGATGACGCGTTCGGTGTGTGACTTGCCAGCCTGCGACCCAGTGCCGTCAGCCGTAATTAAGAGAGGAGACTTTGACCTTACTCTTGACATGTGGTTTTATTTAAAACCCCTCAGTAAAAACTCCCAAGCTTTACGGGTGAGGGGATGGATGGTTTGTGCCAAGGACTCTCACTTCTTAGTAAGAAGTCCCATTTGTCCCTGAAGCTGTGCTGCCTTGGGGAGGACCTCATAACCTCTCTGTGCCTTGTCAACTCCTGACTGCTTCACGGGGCCCTAGTCGGGCTCACACACGATGACATTCGTGGAAGTGTTTCGTTCAATGCGAAGTGATAAACAAGCATAAGGTGGCACAGCTGCACTTAAATTTATTCTCCACTGTCCTTGAAGAACAGGCTATCCCCACACCCTGGGGAGTCATTCAAAGACAACAAGCTTTTGCTGAAGTTACCTTACTAATCCCCTGGAGATCACTTTGGAGGTAGATCCCTCACTTTGCAGAAAAGGAAACTGAGGCTCAGAGTTCCGAACCAGAGGGTACTCATAAGCCCTTATCAAACCCAAATCCTGACTCCTGACAGGTGCTCTTGCTGCTTACCACATCTCCGTGAACTTGGAAGGGTTCATGCAGGTTTCCAGGCCGAGGGCTCAGGCCACCCTCGGGATGGTTATACCCGAACCACATGACCTCAGTGCCATGAGTGAGACTTGCACGAGCCTCGGCATGCATGCAGGCAGCCCCACACACTGCGGCCAACCCTTGTTTGTTCTCCCAGTTCCAGTGAGTGGCCCCACAGGTCACCCTCGCAGGTCACAGGTCAATGCAACCATCATTCTCAACAGATCTGAGTTTTTTCCTTCTGCCCCTTTTTGACCAGACGCTAGGGACGTGAATGGACTACCCATGGCCCCTGAACTTATGGGGAAGAAGGTGAAGCAAACAGGTGGTATATCCACTCCCTGGAAAGTCAGCCTCTCAATGTGGAAGGCGCCAGTAATAAAGCCAGCAGCGAAGAGCCTTCCCTGCATTCTCTCCTCTAAGCCTCGTGAGGTGTCTATGAGGCAGATCCCATTTTAATCCCATTTTGCAGATGAGGGGACTAAGGCTGAGGCAGATGACAGACTGTATCGGTGGTCGCACAGGTAATCGAGGGTGGAGCCAGCGGAGAAGTGTCTTACCGCAGACCGTGTGTCATACGTCACTTCAGAATGCGACATGAGCCCAGGTGACACACACCCCTGTTCACAACACCTAACAGAGTAGCTCACGTACTTGCTTCTCTCGGCTTTTCAAATATCCCACATACCTGCCATGCTTTTCCATCTCAGATTATTCTCAGATTATTCTAATTCTGTCCTAACACACACATGGCGATGTTGGTTATCTAAACGAGAAAAACTGTAACTTTGAATCCGATAAACTAATGAGTGACAAGATATAAAGATAAGTCATTAAAAATAAGAGAAGTACCCAATGATATTTAATCCCCTTTTTTTTCTTTAAAAAAAAAAAAAAAATGAATCAAATGTTCTGGAAACAGCGGCGGGAAAGGGAAGGACCCCAGTGAATTACTTTGTAATTATTTAAGTAAACTTTCTCTAGAACTCATCTCTACAGAACTGTCACACCACCACCAAATCTGCCATGTGTGACAAAAGCTCTGTGATGCCAAAATGAGGGAAAGGGTGGAGGACAGGCATTCTTGGTCATTTCGCAATGTTCGGAAGGCTTCAGAATGTGGTACTTTCTCGTCAGTGTGTGTTGACTCTCTACCTTTTTAGGTGGGGAAATCCAAAGGCAACATTTTCTACTTGAAAATGCCTTTCATGGAAAGTTCTTCAGAAGCTTGTGGTTAATTTTGTTGCAATTTCTAACTCCTTGAAATCTGACTCATGGAACAGATCAACAAATTTTGTGAGTCTTCTGACATGTAGTTTTGCTAAAATTTGTCAGTCAAAAAACTCCCAAACACCACAGTTAAAGGGATAAGTGGTTCATGCAAGTTGCCTATGAGGCCAATAGAAGCCCGTGACTCCCCTTCCCACAAGCCACCTGCTTTCCCATCAAAAAGGAAAGGGCCCCCAGAAGGACAAAATTAACACTCTTGTTAATGCATTTCAAAATGTACTTGTGTTTTCCTTCATGTAGATTTATATTTACAATAGATGATATGTTTTTCAAAAAGACACATGCTTTCCAGCTTTGCATTTTGGAACGGCCTAAAGATCACTTACAAATCCCAGGAGGATTATACATCGAAAAAACAGGGATTTCAGATTCTGTCTAAACCTGGGTTTCTTTGTGTTCATGGTGTTCCAATTAAACCTCTGTTTACACCATAAATCCAGTTCTGCAGCTTTCCTGTGATATCCAAGGGCAGAACCCAAAAGTTTAAGACTCTGTCATGGTTTTCTTTCCTCCTGGTTGAGACTTGCCTTTCCTTTTGCTTTTCATTCTTCCCTGTCCCCCTTCCTTATCAACTAATGTTTCATTTAAAAAACCCATTATTTCCACAAAGACTGAAAAAGCAATTTACAGTAGGTTTGTGTCACAGAACCACCTCCTCAGCCCCATAAACATTTCTCTTCAGAAACTGAGCGAGGGACCAAAAGAGAAACAGCACGTCATACCTGCACACACCACCAGTGCTCGGAAAGGAATGCCCACAACCACACGAGCCCCCCAGGGGACTAGAGGAAGCCTTTTCAAAAGGTCTCAGCCCTCAGTTTGGGGAGCAGGGCTTGGTAACTCCAGTCCTTGCTGCCCTAATCCTGATTCCTTTACCACCAGCCGTTTCACCACAAACAAGTTACTCAACCCTCTTCTGCTTTTAGATTTCAAATGATAAATTCACTTTCCTGTGCCCAGATGTTCAGCAGGCCACTGGGAAGCCAGTAAAGGGGGAAAAATAATAAAATCTGAATTTCCACGGAGAAAAAAAACCCGACTACCTACTTGAATTTGGAAGTGAAACCAGGTGCTTCCAGCCAGGACCCATAGGCGTCCCGCATCAGCAAAGCACCTCGAGGAATCGGAACCCCTTCTAAAATCTCAGTATGTGTCTCCGAGCACTGTTTCTGTGCTGGGACCGACTGTTCGTCCACTCGCACTCACCAGAGAGCTTTAGTTTAGACCTTTGCCTTTATAATTTTCCGTTTTCAGCTAAAAATACTTCTTTTTGAGTGAGTTTCAACTAAAGCATAATCCCCAAAGTAACAGGCATGGGGGCAGAACAAAGGCTCTTGCAAGGGGCCTGGAGGCAAGAAGGCTTCTCCATTTCTATTTCTAGCCTCAGTGGAAGACAGCCCTGAGCACCTCCCAGTGTGTGTGGGGGCTGTTCCCAGTGGGATGGCTTAATTTACACACAAACACTGACCCCCCCCCACCCTGCCAAATTATAGCTCTGTTGGGGGCTTTAATGGCAGCTCCCCTCTGGTAAGGGCAGAAAGAACGACTCCTCCCACTGACCTTGGGGATCCTGTCACCATTTACCCATCAGATGAAGTGATAACGAAGCCAAAGCCAGAGCAGAGGACATTCTCCAGTACTTCCCTGGCAACTGCTGCTTTTTCAATTTGAGAATAATGGTCCCCTGCTGCAGCTCGCAACTCCCCACTGGTGTACACACACACACCACACTCCGAATAACAGTATCTCACTTACTAGCTCTGTTTACTGACCTATTGACTAGCTCCGTTCAGTATGGGCTGTCTGGAGCTCTGCCTCAAGCCCCTTCTTCAGGAACATCCCAGAGAGCGGAGCCGGCCGGAGCTTTAGGGTTTGCTTTTGTTTGTAATCTTGGCCCAGGAGCCCAAGGAAAACTCCCGCTTTAACACAGAGGGAGGTCAGGGTTGGGATTCAGGGTGCCCACGGTGGACTCCTGGCTCTGCCACCGGAAACCCGGCCTTGGGAAATGCTCTTCATCTGGTGAGGCCTCAGTTTCCCCGTTCCTAAATGGGACTAGCGCCCACGGGGCCGGGCAGTTGCGCTGGGTCAGAGGGCGCGAAGGCCAACAGAGGAGACTGGAGTGCTCCGGCTGCTGGACCCCGCTCGGCCGCACCCCTCCCTCGCTCTGTCCCAGCCTCACTCAAGTAAAATTCCAGACAGGCCTTGGAACAGAACCTGGGGAAATCCACTTCAGCCGTGAAACCGCACTTTGCCCATCTGTAAAATGGAGATGACCCAGCGTCTCCCTCCGAGAGCGGCGAGGGGAACCGGGGCGGGGACCGCGGGAGCCCGGAGCACTGCGCCTGGCACAGGCCGGGCACCCCCACGTGTTGGCCACTCTTACTTCCTCTCGGATCCCAAGTTGCCAGCAAAAGGGCTGCTTCTGGCAAATGTTTGTTCACCTTCGCAGCTACCTACTCATTCAGAGATTCCTCTGAACACCACGGAGCTCCCTTCCCAGCCGCCCGCCCCGCCCCCACTCTGCTCCGCTCTGCTCTTCATCTCCAGATGAAGCAAAAATCTGGTAAATATTACACTGACAAGGTAACAGGTCTGGAATGCTTGGCATCTCAGGCGGAGTGCAATTGCTTCTTGGCGTCCCGACACATATATGCTGCAGCCCAGGGCCAAACTACATTTGGCTGCTTTGTGCAATTCAAATAAAGATATTAAAAAATTCTCCAAGTCTATAAACATTTGTACTGTTTGCTAATCAAAGGGGTTCATTTTTTTTTTTAAGCCATCTGAAGAGAGCCTGGCATGCGGCCGGCTCTTTTCTGTTGAGAACCTAAGTACTGCATATCCGCGCACCACATAGGTTTCTCATCTACGTAAATGATTTATATATTTTAGGCCAGGTGGACTCTCCTTGCAGAGGGGACCACCTTTCCCCAAACAAACAGACCTAAGCAATTTTCGTTCCAGAGTTTGCTTCTGTCACGATGCTGCTTTTGTGGCGCAGGACCAGTGACTGACCTGAGCTTCCAATGAAGGGGGGTGACAGTTATGGTGGCTATGGGTCCTGGTTCTACCTCTTAATAGCTATGGCCCTTGGGCAAGCTATTTAATCTCTCTCTGTGCCTTGATTCCCTCATATGTGCAATAAAAACAATAGTAATAGTTATCTCTTATTGCCAGGATCAAATGAACCAGTATCTCTGAAGTGCTTAGAAAAGTCTCTGGAGTCTAAGTAGCACTATGCAAGTATGAGTAACAAATATTATTGTCGTTATGGACCAAATACCAAGTGTAAATAAAAGACAATAGATGAAGGTCCTTAGCAAAGGGTAACCTGCTCCTTTCGTAGAAGAAGCTAAATGCAATTGGACTTACTTAAACCCACCTTTCTCTATGAACTCACAGCAAGCAGACGAACATGGTAAAATTAGATTATCTCGCTGTCAGTGATTTAAATGTGGACTTCACCAATTCAGATGTCAGGGCTGAACTTCTTTTGGTTTTAAGAACAGGAAAAAAAAAATACCATTTTCAATTGGCTTCCTCTTATCTTCCAGAGAGCTAACTTCAGAACTTTTCACTGAAACCTCCTCCCAGAAGGCCACCATCAGAAAGCATACAAGAGCAGACTTTGAGGGGCAGGTAGGAACAAAGAAAGGGGCCACGTTTTCCTAAGAATTAAGGAAATGCAACACACTCTCTTGGTCTGCTTTTACAATTAAAGGTAATAATGAGGCCCAACTTTCCCTGTGGGCCACAGGAGGTCATGTTTCGAGGACAGCGGGGATGACAGAGCAGGCTGGCGCACACCCCTCGGCTTGCAGACCCCGGAAGGTGCTGCTTCAGCCGGTGATGGCTGTGGGCCCAGATGGCAAGCAGGTGAGGGCTACCTCTGTGCCCTTTTCTACACCTGTTTCTCTCTTACCCTTCTCCCTCACCCCTCCCTGTGCATCCACAACTCTGGCTGTTCCCTCAGGTCCCTTCTGTGTCAGAAAAAGAAGGCAAAAGTACTACAACATACGTAATGAATTAGAACGAAGGAAATGGTGGCTAATAGGGGGGCCTCGGCTCAGGATTCCCTTTACAGAAGGTACCAGAAGAAGCCAGTCATAGCAGTGAGAGAGACGGAAAGAATTTTATAAAGTAAGACCCTCTGGGGCCTCACACTGCATCCTTTGGAGGCATCTACTTTGCGTCCCCAGGACCTGGGGCAGAATTTCTCCCAGGCCACGGCCACTCAAGGTACAGGAGAGAACTGGGGGCTTCCCCAGGGATCAGCAGGGGCAAGCTGTGCCACAAAGGTGCAGACGCCGAGCACCCAAACAGGACTTCTGTTCTCTGTACTTGAGAAGCCTAAGTCTCTCTCAATATAAAGTAGATGCAGGGGAGGAGCACTGAACTGAATGAATCACAGCGCTGATTTGGGGGTGGCGTTGGTGGGGAGGGATGTCCTTGTGGTTAACCACATTTTACTGGGGTTTTTATTGATTGCAGTTGTATTGAAAGAGACATGACTCAAACATACCATATCCCAAGCCACGTATAGCACTGGGCTCTAAAGGAATTTCAATGTAGGAGAATGTCACGAACTGCGCTATGAAACACGAAAAGCTTTGCTATCAACATAGACACCATTGGCTTCTATCCTTCAGCAGCACAAGAACAGGCTGACTTTTCTATTTCCCTTCCCACTGGAAGGCCGCGGGCATTCACAGTTCAGGTACACACACTGTGTACGTTATGGGTCGCTTCTCTTAAAAGGTACAGTTTTGTGAACCAACCACCTTGCCTCGGTACTCCCATTGTCTTTTGCTTGTGAATATCATTCCGCAATTTTCTATGATTCTCCTTTGTAAGGGGTCATTGGTTTACAAATCTGTCTCCACAAGCAGGCTGCCTAACAATACCACAATTACAACAACAAAGACAACAGGACTTGTTTTGAGGGGCACAGTGTCTGTACTGTCCCCACCAGGATTATCCCATTTTGGTGGAAAAAAAGAAACTGAGGCTTAAAGAGGAAACCCGGCCAATCCCACACATCGAACTAGAAATGGCACCACCTCGACTATCCGGGCTGGAGTGATCCCAGCGCCTTTCTCTGGGCTGTCCGCACTGCCTCTTCCAGGAGGGACCCATCCCCACTTATCTCATTTCTTACCCACCTCTGTGGTTCAGAAACCAAGCCCTGGAGGCAATATATGCTCAGTAAATATTTACTGAATAAAAGAAAATTTTCCACATCAGTATTTCCAGGGACGAGCCAGGCAGGGATTCGAGAGACATAACACGGGAGGCAGAGGGACCCACTCAGTTGCAGTAATAATTACCAACACACAGAGTCCTTTTAGGCCACTTCTGAGAGTTTCAAGCCCTCCAGGGAAGACAAAGAATGTCATTCTGCCTTACAGTCTTCCATCAATTTTTAAACAATATCTCCGATATTGTTTCCTCTTATAAAAATCGGTAGCACTTTTTAAATGTTTTCCTAGGCTTTAAAAACAATGTCACTTGCTTTTCTCAGTGTATGGAAATTTGATATTAAAAACATGGGCCAGAATTTCTGGTTGCCTTGTAATTCTTGATATACAAAAGCTAGAAATTTAAAGACTTCACCAATTACCCTGAAATGAATGAAGGGATGGATGGTTGGATGGATGGATGGATGGATCATGGTTTATTTAGCCCCGACCATGTGCCAGGCATTTGTATGTATTAATTTCTTTTTTGGAAAGGACTATTAAGCAAGAGACTTTTTAAAATTAGTCTTCATTTTTGTCTTAAAGATGTTATTTATTTACTTGAGAAACAGCAACAGAATGTGAGCAGAGCAGGAGGGAGGGGGTGGGGGGGGCAGCGGGAGAGGGAGAAGCAGACTCCCCCCTGAACAAGGAGATGAGGCTCCATCCCAGGGCCCTAGGATCGGGACCTGAGCAGAAGGCGGATGCTTAACCTACTGAGCCACCCCGGCGCCCCTAATTAGTTCTTATTTTAGAGACAAGAAAGATGAGGTTCAGGGAAGGTAGCTGACTTAGCCCATATTACAGTCAAGATTTTATCTGGGACTCCTTCAGGCAAAGCCTGTATTTTCTTTCTATTATATCATAGACTGAGTGTCACACTCCAGAGTCATCTTTGGCTCATGTGTGAGTCACTTTCTTGGCTTATCAACAGTAGGTTAGGATCAAAAAACCAAAGGCTGACATCTTCACAACTTTAAAGGAAGGGACCAC